>JAFEMH010000028.1:880000-1409119 GCA_022495995.1 Adenophora triphylla var. japonica
AGACGGGCGGAACTATACCTTGGTCATCTGCAATTCCTTGGACCATAGGTACTTCCTCAGATACGGGTGGAATTGCGCCTTGGTCATCTGCAATTTCTAGGACCATAAGCTCTTCCTCATCATCAAGTACCTCACAGATATAGCTCATTTTGGAGCTAGTTTCAGTGGTTTTTTAGTTTCAGTGGTTTTTTGAGACTTAGAGATTTTGATGTTTTCCTCGGGGGTTTCTATCTCCACGCTTTTAGATTTTTTCCGACTCTTGACGACATGCTCCAAGAAGTCTTTGGGGGTGGCCCTCACACATCCAATTCCAGCACGAGTGGGAAATTTAACTCGTTGGTGAGGAAGGGAGGCTACTATTACAATTACAAAAAATTAATAAAGTGTGTAGTATTTTTTTAATTATAAATAATAATTATTATTATTATTATTTTACTAATCATAAAAATAAAGAATATAAATAAAATAAGAGTGGTTTGTATAAAATGATGAGTTGGGAGGAGATGAATTTAATTTTAAACCTTGCATTGTGGAAGGGTTAAATGAATAGGTCGTTAAATTATTAGATGGATGAGATAGAAATGAGGTGAAATGATAAAGTAAGGTTGAATTTATTTTTGCATTGCACATGATCTTAGGCTAGAGAGATTCCTCAAGTTATTTATATGTACGTGACCTTTTACCTTAATTCCCGCACCCTTTCAAAAAGTGCATATATCTATGGGACGGAGGGAGTATACCTTAATAATATTGATAAAGTTGGACCCTGGTACTATGTTGTCCCCTGATTTTTATATCTTACTCCCTTCGTCCCAGACTAAGGATCTTGGGGTTGGATTTCACGCTTCTCAAGAAAATTTTTAAAAAATAAATAAATAATTATAAGTGGATAGAAGATTAGAGGAGAGAGAATGTAAAAGTTAAATGTGGAATAGAAAATAGTAGTTAATGATTGATTTTTTTGCAAGTGGATAGAAAATTAGAGGAGAGAGAATGTAAAAATTAAATGTGAAATAGAAAATAGTAGGTAATGATTGATTTTTTTGTATTTATAAGTGTAGGATGTAGAGTTCATCCTTGTATAGGAAGTTGTGTGGGAGGGGAATTATAATCCTAGTTGGATTATAACTTCCCACAATCCTTGTTGTTGTATGATTATATAAACTTTCTGTACGTATGCCTAAAAGGCTTGCTACTCGGCATATCATGTTGATCGATATGTGTTAATGTCGAATAAAAGGAGAGTAAGGGTAGGGAAGCCATTCCCCTTGTCTTGATGTTGACCGAGAAGGCGATGGTCGGCCTTTATTGATGCCTTGGTCGGCATATGAGGATGCCTTGCTCGGCATATATTCTCATTGTTGCCTTAGTTATTGTGTTCGCTCTACTCTGTGTATGTCGACATAGGGGAAAATGACGAGAAGGCGTGACGAGCATAGGTAGGAAAGCCCCTTCCCTATGTCGTATTTGAGATTTATATGGATTTTAATTTGGGCTCAATCCATAAGGCCTTACTCAGTTTATGACCCAAGATCGTACTTGATTTATAATGTTCAAATTTAAAAATAAACCTAAAATAATTATGAAAAAGTGTCACATGAATATATAGATTCATAACCTTGGAACATGTAGTTTCGGAGAGTATTTGTAGCCTTGGAACATGCATCCACTTCCGTCTGGTGAAGAGATATTATTTGTGTTTCACGTCAATTTAGATAAGATTAATAGATTATACGTACTAATGTATGATGTATTACGGTACCTGCATTTAAATTTGTGCCCAATCCATTGGGCCCAGTTTATGATCCAAGATCATACTTGATTTATACTGTTCAACTTTAAAAATAAAACCTAAAATAATTATGAAAAATTGTCACATGAATATATAGATTCCTAACCTTGGAACATGTGTAGTTTCGGAGAGTATTTGTAGCCTTGGAATATGCATCCAGTTCCGTCTGGTAAAGAGATATTATTTGTGTTTCACGTCAATTTAGATAAGATTAATAGATTATACGTACTAATGTATGATGTATTACGGTACCTGCATTTTACTTTGTGCCCAATCCATTGGGCCCAATTTATGATCCAAGATCGTACTTGATTTATACTGTTCAAATTTAAAAATAAAACCTAAAATAATTATGAAAATTTGTCACAAGAATATGTAGATTCCTAACCTTGAAACATGTGTAGTTTCGTAGAGTATTTGTAGCCTTGGAACATGCATCCAGTTCCGTCTGGTAAAGAGATATTATTCGTGTTTCACGTCAATTTCGATAAGATTAATAGATTATAATCACTCCGTCCCGGTAGAACCCGCACACTTACTGTTTGCACGGGAATTAAGGAAAAAGTTAGTGGAGAAAATGTTGTGAGTATGAAAAGTGAGGTTGAAGAGAGAAAGTGGGGTTGGAAATAGTGATTAGATTGGTGTTGTGAGTATAAAATTAAAGTAGGAGAGAGAATTAGTGGGTGGAATAGTAAAGATTCTTTGCCATTTTAGGAAGTGTGCAGTTTGTAATGGAACGCCCAATGGTTGTAGCGGGACGGAGGGAGTACGTACTAATGTATGATGTATTACGGTACCTGCATTTTACGTTGTGCCCAATCCATTGGGCCCAGTTTATGATCCAAGATCGTACTTGATTTATACTGTTCAACTTTAAAAATAAAACCTAAAATAATTATGAAAATTTGTCACATGAATATATAGATTACTAACCTTGGAACATGTGTAGTTTCGAAGAGTATTTGTAGCCTTAGAACATGCATCCAGTTCCGTCTGGTAAAGAGATATTATTTGTGTTTCACGTCAATATAGATAAGATTAATAGATTATACGTACTAATGTATGATGTATTACGGTACCTGCATTTTACTTTGTGCCCAATCCATTGGACCCAGTTTATGATCCAAGATCGTACTTGATTTATACTGTTCAAATTTAAAAATAAAACCTAAAATAATGATGAAAATTTGTCACATGAATATATAGATTCCTAACCTTGAAACATGTGTAGTTTCGAAGAGTATTTGTAGCCTTGGAACATGCATCCAGTTTCGTATGGTAAAGAGATATTATTTGTGTTTCACGTCAATTTAGATAAGATTAATAGATTATACGTACTAATGTGTGATGTATTACGGTACCTGCATTTTACTTTGTGCCCAATCTATTTGGCCCAGTTTATGATCCAAGATCGTACTTGATTTATACTGTTCAACTTTAAAAATAAAACCTAAAATAATTATGAAAAATTGTCACATGAATATATAGATTCCTAACCTTGGAACATGTATAGTTTCGGAGAGTATTTGTAGCCTTGGAACATGCATTCAGTTCCGTCTGGTAAAGAGATATTATTTGTGTTTCACGTCAATTTAGATAAGATTAATAGATTATACGTACTAATGTATGATGTATTACGGTACCTGCATTTTACTTTGTGCCCAATCCGTTGAGCCCAGTTTATGATCCAAGATCGTACTTGATTTATACTGTTCAACTTTAAAAATAAAACCTAAAATAATTATGAAAAATTGTCACATGAATATATAGATTCCTAACCTTGGAACATGTGTAGTTTCGGAGAGTATTTGTAGCCTTGGAACATGCATCCAGTTTCGAATGGTAAGAGATATTATTTGTGTTTCACGTCAATTTAGATAAGATAAATAGATTATACGTACTAATGTATGATGTATTACGGTAACTGCATTTTCTTTGTGCCCAATCCATTGGGCCCAGTTTATGATCCAAGATCGTACTTGATTTATATTGTTCAACTTTAAAAATAAAACCTAAAATAATTATGAAAAATTGTCACATGAATATATAGATTCCTAACCTTGGAACATGTGTAGTTTCGGAGAGTATTTGTAGCCTTGGAACATGCATCCAGTTCCGTCTGGTAAAGAGATATTATTTGTGTTTCACGTCAATTTAGATAAGATTAATAGATTATACGTACTAATGTATGATGTATTACGATACCTGTATTTTACTTTGTGCCCAATCCATTGGGCCTAGTTTATGATCCAAGATCGTACTTGATTTATACTGTTCAAATTTAAAAACCTAAAATAATTATGAAAAATTGTCACATGAATATATAGATTCCTAACCTTGGAACATGTGTAGTTTCAAAGAGTATTTGTAGCCTTGAAACATGCATCCAGTTCCGTATGGTAAAGAGAAATTATTTATGTTTCACGTCAATTTAGATAAGATTAATAGATTATACGTACTAATGTATGATATATTACGGTACCTGCATTGTACCAAACAATTCTTAATTTGATTATACACGATTAATAAAAAAAAATTATAAGTATTAAAAGTAAAACAAAATATAAAAAGTTGGTAAAAGAATATTAAGTTAGTTGTTATTATAAATGTATCAAATGAATCAAATTATTCATTTTAAAAATAAAGTATACTCCTCCTCTCACTGCAACCTTTTCGGTCAATGTTTAAACAATAATTAAGAAAAGGTGTAGTGAAGTAGGTGTTGTGAGTTTGAAAAGTGAGGTAAGAGAGAGAAATTGGGGTAGAAAATAATATAATTGAATTGTTGTTATAAATATGACATCTAATAATGAGAAATGTGTATAAAAGTATAAAATATTTTTATTTTAATAAGTGTGTATTTTGTAATGGGACATCTAATAATGAGAAATGTGTATAATTTATAATGAGACGGAAAAAGTTAAGTAAGGGGCAAAAGAAGTACTATATCCGTAATGCTTAACCAATAAGTTTCTTTCCTTTTCGGTTTCTTCCAACTTTCAAAATAAGTGTTATATTTTTTAACGAGGAATAATTTAGTATAATTTTATTATTGTATAAACAATTTTCAAATTGATAAAATATATTTTTAAGAAATATGACGAATTAATGACACTTATTATGAGAGAGATTGAATATTTAACAAACAAACTAGAGATTGGATTTCATGTTTATTAAGAAAATTTTTAAAAAATGAATAAAGAATTGTAAATGGGTAAAAGATTAGAGAAGAGAGAATATAAAAATTAAATGTGGAATAGGAAATAGTCATTATTAATGATTGCTTTTTTTGTAAGCGGATAGAAGATTAGAGGAGATGAAACGTAAAAGTTAAATATGGGATAGAAGTAGTAGTTAATGATTGATTTTTTTTTAAATATGTTAACATTATAATTGTATAATGATTAATTTTTTTTTGTAAATATATTTAAATTATAAGAGTATAAAACTTGTCATTTATAAAAGAAATTTTTAAAATAGGACGGATCAAAAGAGAAAGTAGAAGTGGGACAGGGAGTAATAATTTGCGCTAAAGCAAACCACTGGTACTATGTTGTCCCTTTTATCATTGTTTTTTTTCTACGGGTACTATGTACTATGTTATCCTCTTTACCATTGTTTTTTTCTAGGGGACAATGACTTATCTAATGGTACTCCCTCCGTCTCAATCTAAATGTCCAAAAATGGGTTCGGTGCGGGAATTAAGGAAAGTGAGGTATGAAATAGAAAAAGTGAGGTAGGAAAGAAAAAAAGTTTAAATGTTGTGAGTATGAAAAATTAAATAGGAGAGAGAATGAGTGGGAGGAATAGTTAAGAGAGAGAATGTTGTGAGTGTAAAAGTAAAATAGGAGAGAGAATGAGTGGGTGGAATAGTGAAAAAAACTTTCCTTTTTTGGAAATGAGACATTTTAAATGGGACGCCCAAAATGGAAAGTTGAGACATTTAGATTGGGACGGAGGGAGTATTATGTACTACTCCCTCCGTCTCACGTGAATGGACATTTATTTTTTTTTAGACGTTCCACGTGAATGGACACTGTCCAAAATGGAAAAGAATATTCACTATTTCCTCCACTCATTCTCTCTCCTACTTCACTTTTACACTCACAACATTCTCTCTCCTAACTATTCCTTCCACTCATTCTCTCTCCTATTTAATTCTTCATATTCACAAACACCTCCTCCACCTATTTTTCTCTCCTAATTTTTCTTAATTCTCACACCCAAAAAATTAGTGCCCATTCACATAGGAAGGAGGGAGTATGTACTATGTTGTGCCTTTTATCATTGTTTTTTTCTAGGGGACAATGACTTGTCCTCTTTCTTTCTGTATAACCATTTCTTTTAGCTTTAATCTCATTATACTGTTATTATGAAGTATTTTTTTAGTAACAACATTCTAAGGCATTTCTTTTAGCTTTAATCTCATTATACTGTTATTATGAAGTAAATTTTTTAGTAACAACATTCTAAGGCAAGCAAGGGCGAGTTTCGCGCAAATATGGCGTATTTCGGATGCTTGAGGGCTTCGCTAGAAAGCACAGAATTCAGAATAATACTAACAAAAACTAAAAGCTCGCGAAGAGATTTGACCTCTCTTTTTGTTGTGATAGAAGTGGCCAACTTCGATGGAACTTGCAACAAGCAACTAGTAGTAGTGAGGTTAGGAAGAAAATAGTAAACTCACTACCACTACTAGTAGCGAGTTTCACCTAACTACCTAATAGGGTTAACAAGTTTTTGCGATAAAGTGTGTAAACTCACTTGGACAAACAAATACTCCCTCCGTCCCACTTCAAAGTGTCCATCGTATAATTTCACGATTTTAAAAAAAAAATTATAAAAATGAATAAAGAATTGAAAGTAGGTAGAAAATTAAAAGAGAGAGAATGTAAAAGTTAAAAACATTTAATAGGAGAGAGAATGAGTGGGAGGAATAGTAAGTTAATGAATGATTTTTTGTAAATATATAAACATTATGAGGGTATAAATGTCCGAAACACTGTTCACATATTTCCATTTATGAAATGAGCTCTTGAAGTGGGACGTCCCAAAAAAGAAAGTGAACACTTTGAAGTGGGACTGAGGGAGTAACAAATAAGAACATTTTTATAGGACAAGGGGTTATGACTATCATTTGGGACATGTTTCAAATTTCTTCCTTTACTACCCTGGGATTTATACTCCCTCCGTCCCAATAAGAGCTTCCCTTTTTGCCATTTTGGGTGTCCCGCTAATAGCTTCCACTTTCCTTTTTTGGCAAAGGAATCTTTACTATTTCCTCCACTCATTCTCTCTCCTCATTATTTTAATACTCACAACACTATTATAATTTACTATTCCCTCCACTCATTCTCTCTCCTATTTTCAAATTACACTCACAACATCTTTACTTCCCTCCCATTTTCTTAATTTGCGTGATTTTTAAAAAAGTGGAAGTAATTGTTGGGACGGAGGGAGTATATTGTACTATTGCATACCCTGGGATTTATATAATGTACTATTGCATACCCTGGGATTTATATATTGTATTATTAGAGGCTATAGTTTCACTTTCCTCCCTACAAGGCAGTGAAAAAAAAGAGTAAAATTGCATGGTTAGGAAGTTCATGCCTAAATCACAATGACCCTGGAATTTTTATAAAGTAGTTTAAAATACTGCATGCAGGATTATAAAAATAATACATTCAATATTATATTCACTCTATGTGAATATAATATTACATGCAGTATTAGAAATAAAATAACGTGTGAAAAAACTTCTTGGACACTTTAATGTTTTTTTAGAATTTTTCGGTCAGTCTCCTATATGCTTATTTTTTCAAATTGGACCCAATGGGCTCAAATGTGAGCTTCCAGGACCATAGACTCCGGAAAATCTCTACTAGAGATGACATAAAAGAAGTTTACAATGCAATGGATCATCTTTGGGTGGTCGTGTAGGGTCCGGCCCATGGCCGGTACCACACAACGACCTAAAAATAAAGATGTCAGGGTACGATCGTTTTTTACCTACCATTCCCCAACCAACAGGGGCCATTGATCAAGCTAGGGTGGATTCCCCACCGTCAGATGCTGCTGTCAACTTTTTACCTGCTATTCTCCCAACCAACTCCAAGTGACCAACAGGGGTCATTGATCAAGCTAGGGTGGATTTCCCACCGTCAGATGCTATCGACTGCATTGTAATCTGACAACAAAAACCGAACCTTGGAAACCCATACACCCAACCAACTCCAACTGACCAACAGGGGTTATTGATCAAGCTAGGGTGGATTTCCCACCGTCAGATGCTATCGACTGCATTGTAATCTGACAACAAAAACCCAACCTTGGAAACCCATATGTGACAACTCATTAACAGAACTTTGATTCACCAATATATATATTAGAGCCGTTTCTATTTTACAACAAAAATTCAAGGATTTCAAAAACTAAACTGAAGTTACAAGATAAATAAAGCCGCCCCATCATACCAGTTCATCTCATATCACAGTAAACGGAAGAAAAAAATACCAACCGAGAGATTCAAGAGAATATGTTATTGGTAGCTCACTCCATCACCACTTACCACCTCACCTATGCGGTATGCGATGTGGGTCTCATTTCCATCGCCAAGAATTCTATCTGCCGCCTCCTTGGTAACAACCAGAACCATTCCAATTCCCATGTTGAAAGTCCTCATCATTTCCGCTTCTTCAACTCTTCCAGCCTGGATAGGATATGGCCACAGGAGAAGGGTTTATCAATGAAAAAACGTAAAAAAAAAAATGTATGTTGAAAATGACTGTTGTGACATGTATCCATAACTCAACCCAGATTTGGACCAGAAGCAGAGACAGATTCACCCAACTCAGAGTGGGTGCATGTGCACCCAATTACTTCCCACATATAATAGAAAAAATCATTTTAAATATAAAGAGAGAGATAGATAAATGGATATATAGTGCACTCATGTATTACATAGATTTGGGTCATGTACAATCGGACTACGTAGCAGTTTAAATGTTTTTATTTTTTTGGTACAAATCAGTTTAAATTGGATGTAATTCATCTTATCATAAAATGTAAGTCATGTTACTATCACCGTATCACGTCACTATATGATCTAACTCGTGTTAATAAAAAATGTAAGTTATTTTTACTCTCCTTGATAAAATGTACACAGGTACTTGTCACTATAAAATGTAACTCCAGGCCCCGGATGCGTATTACATAACTTGACTAGCGCAGTGGGTTAGATGTAAGGTTTTTAACTTTGTAGTCTTGGATCAAGTACCACGTTGACATTATTTTTTTAGTGTAATCTGTGCACCCAATCTGAATAACTCCAGGGTTCCCCACTGACCAGAAGCATGAAAGTCGAGTTTCAATCTAATATACAATACAAAGATGATATAACTGCCTCTTAGCCTTGGATAAGTGGTGGCTGAGATTGATTCTGAGAAAAGACATCCAACGGTCCAGAATTTCCTTCGCAGCAGTTATGTAACCTCTCCTCGGCGCGACTTCTTCTCTCCGCTTACCGCACTACGCTTCAGTTACCTAGCACACCATCAGCGCCAGCGGCCATTGTCCCCATCATCATGGATCTGATACAGTCTTACGACGATGCCGACGACGTTGAAAAATTACTGGAAGCTCCGAATTCCTCACCGGACTCATCCCCAATTCGAATCTCGCTTCCTTCCAAATCCTTCCAAATCATCAAGGAGTGCCTGTTTTAATCAAGAAGAAATTGGAAGTTTTTGCAAATGGAGGAAGGTTAGTAGGTTTTTGCGCTAATGAGAACGAGATTATAGACATTTGTGGATATGTCCTTTCGTCATTTTAGGAAGAATTTAGTAATCATTACTTGCGTTGAGGTTTGTTTGTTTGTTAGGAAACTTCTGAAATTTTGGATGGTGTATTATAGTGATGTATCAGGGTTTTTATGAAAGATAGAAGTTATACATTTACCGATGGTCGTCGATTAGCTAATGTTGTATGGCTGTGTTACATTGCGTTATGGATTTGGCAATACAATATACTTTATTTTGGAGGTTTTACAGGTTGATTAAGAGGTGAATAAGAATTCGAGAGTGGATGAGCATTGTTTTTTTGTTAGGTTCTAAAATAATACACTCTGTCTCAAAATTAATTTCAAAAAAAAAAAAATCAAATTCCCTCATGATTATAAGCAAATTTGAAGAAAAAAATTAGACTTTTATTTTGGGACGGAGGGAGTTGAAGAATTAGTATGTGAGGTTTACATGAAAGAGTTTAATGGCTTTGGGTGGGTTACAAAGATAATAATAGTCGGAGTGAAGGTTTTGAAGGAAAGATATTCATTCAGATAATGGGATTTGGGGGGGGGGGGGTTACGGGAGAAGAAATATCACAAATATTTCTATTTGTGGTTTTTTTGTGGGCAACATCATAATCAGTCAAGTATGTATCTCTTGTGTGTAGTCAAAGCTGCAATTTGAGTCCTTGACTTTGAAAATGTTGGATACTTTCTATGATGATTTGTTGTATATGCATAAGTTTTGGATTAATTGGTACATCAACAAACTAATATTTCCACATGGTTGTATTAAATGACCATTCTCTTGCCTTGGTTATTCTTTATCTTATACACTTTAATTCATATTTTTCATCATATTTCATGGTACCAGTAACATGTAGTCTTATGCATGTTATTACAAAAGGGGATATTGGATAGTTTGTGGGGAAGTGGTTGTGAAATCAAAGAATAAGAAATGAGGCGAGAGGATGAGAGGGATGGAGGGTTGAAGTAATTAAGGAAGCTTAAAATAAAAATAAGCAGGGGAATAAGGAGGAGGAGGCGGGTAGGTGAGGGAGTTGAGGTTGTCCTAGAGAATATTGATTTACATTGATTCTTAGTACTCTGCCTGTCCCAAAAATGAATACAATTTAAAAATTTATTTGATCGGTAAAAAAATGATAGAGTGAAAAAAGTTGTTTAAAAAATATACATTCATTTCACTTTCGGGACAATTTTCAAGAAAATAGGAATTCGTTTTGGGATTGAGGTAGTAATTTTGATCTTCTTTGTGTCAAGAAAGGTGTTATTTTGTGATCCTTATATTATTAAAATTAGTTTTTAATATTGTAAAGTTTTCTGAAATCAACTTAATTTGGGAACTCAACAAATGTTGAAATGTAGTAGATTAACAAGTAAAATGACCTTAAAATATAATGTAGGACTATTTGAGTGGAGTTAGGCATAAGTATTGAATTGAGGTGACTAATTAGTGATCTATCAATTTATAGCAATGATACTCATATCCATGGAATGGGACGTTGACAATGGCCAAGGCAACAGTTTTTTCGTTTAATAAGAAGATTGCTATAAAATATTGTCGTAAGGAAATAATTGAGGTGAATGAATGAATTATATTCGAAGGGAGTCCTTTGTGTCTTTGGCATGCTGCCTGTTTCTTATTTTCTCCCTTTATACATTGCTTTATCTAACACCTATAAGTACTTTTCAGTTTGACTTTGATTAGGAAAAAGAAACATATTGTCCATGGCAGAAAATCAAAGCCGTAGAGGACTCTATGTTTGCTACTTTTCAATATACATTTTCCTTATTGCTACAAATGCCAGATTTGGCTAAAGAGCTTATTGGCATCCTTCGAGAGGCTGAACAGAAAGTCAGACCTGAGCTAGCAGTAATGGGGCGTTGAGCACTTCCTCCTCTTATCAGGTTAGTCTTTTTGTATCAATGTGTGTTCACTTTACGAATTTGGGAATTCAAGGAGTGCCTGTTTTAATCAGGAAGAAATTGGAAGTTTTTGCAAATGGAGGAAGGTTAGTAGGTTTTTGCGCTAATGAGAACGAGATTATAGACATTTGTGGATATGTCCTTTCGTCATTTTAGGAAGAATTTAGTAATCATTACTTGCGTTGAGGTTTGTTTGTTTGTTAGGAAACTTCTGAAATTTTGGATGGTGTATTATAGTGATGTATCAGGGTTTTTATGAAAGATAGAAGTTATACATTTACCAATGGTCGTCGATTAGCTAATGTTGTATGGCTGTGTTACATTGCGTTATGGATTTGGCAATACAATATACTTTATTTTGGAGGTTTTACAGGTTGATTAAGAGGTGAATAAGAATTCGAGAGTGGATGAGCATTGTTTTTTTGTTAGGTTCTAAAATAATACACTCTGTCTCAAAATTAATTTCAAAAAAAAAAAAAATCAAATTCCCTCGTGATTATAAGCAAATTTGAAGAAAAAAATTAGACTTTTATTTTGGGACGGAGGGAGTTGAAGAATTAGTATGTGAGGTTTACATGAAAGAGTTTAATGGCTTTGGGTGGGTTACAAAGATAATAATAGTCGGAGTGAAGGTTTTGAAGGAAAGATATTCATTCAGATAATGGGATTTGGGGGGGGGGGGGTCACGGGAGAAGAAATATCACAAATATTTCTATTTGTGGTTTTTTTGTGGGCAACATCATAATCAGTCAAGTATGTATCTCTTGTGTGTAGTCAAAGCTGCAATTTGGGTTTTGGCAGCTGTGACAACAATGAATCAGGTTCACAGCCAATTATTTCTAATTTTTGCCTGCTGGCAGCTTAAGATTGGTTCTCAGCCAGTTCAGATTTGGTTTTTGATGAGACTGGTTAGCATGTTTCAGTTTTCTGGTTTTGGCAGCAGTTTGCTGATTTTTTGGCAGCATTGGGTTATGATGTTTGTTTTGGTTTGCTTTGATAGCTCTATGGAATTCCTTTGGTATAATGGTTTTTTGGTTGAAGCTTTTCATAAAGGTTTTGCAAATCAGTTGTGCAATATGAATCAGGTTCACAGCTTTCTATCTCTGCCTTTTGTATGTTGGCAGAATCTGGATATGGTGGTTGGTTTGTTAGGCCTGTATTCTTCCTTGGAATACCATTGGATTCTGTTTAACTACCAAGATTTTTCTTGGAGCGTATGACTTGGTTTTCTCAAAATGTTTTGTATGTACAAGATTGAGAAACTGTTAGACATACACGAGTCCAAATAAAAATGCAACAGATTCGCCTTCCATCCCCCTGATTTTTTTACTAAAACTAATTTCTACAATTTCAGGTGGATTTGATTGGTGGTTGCACTGGGCTAGACAAGACGAAGTACATAATAGAGGAAACAGAACAAGAGGAGAATACCGTTAGATTACACACCCGTCATTTAACAACTTCAGACTTGCCCAGAAAAAAGGAGCTTAGCATAGAATTATTAGGTGAGTGAGTCTACTTTCCAGCAGTAGGTATCCAACTCTCAGAACTCGCAATTGATGCAATCTTGAAATTGTAGCTATCCCATTTAGATTCAATCTAAACAAACCAGAACAGCCTCAAATGGCGCACCTTCAAACATCATGAAAAAGTATCTTGCACCTTCACCTTTTCTCTTATATGTCTCTATGACATACACGATTTTGATTTTGCACTAGCAGTTATGTGTGGATTATTTTCTTAAAAATATATTTTTGTTTAGGTTGCTTTTCATTCATGGACTCATTGCTAGAATGGTTCCAGTAGACCGAGTAGACCGATGATACTGAGGATTTTTTACTGCTAATATAGTCGAGCTCAATTATTGGGTTGCAGTCTTCCAACCAAAATTAAAGAAACTTTGTTAACTTCTTTTACATAATTACATTATTACATATGCATGAACCACCAAGTCACTATTCTCTGATAAAACATGAATAATTTGACAGTAAATTATCAATGACAAAAAATCAAGCAGTTCAGCGCGACGGCCAATTCCTCTGGCCCTTTCTTCCTTTCATTCCAATCAAAATCAAACCTCCATCCCTACTCTCCACTACTGGCTACCTCTACGCATTCAATTGACCATCATTTTCAAGGTTTCCAAGTTTACGCAATTGAATTCCTCGCTGGTATTATTCAATTGAAATCATCCCTCACATTGGCTCCCCGTATCAGCACCGATGGCAGAAGCGAAGGTAAACCAAGGTCGCCGCAAGCGAGTGCGTAGGTTTGCAGTCCGCGGAGTTTAGCAGACGGCGGCTTGAGGGATTGAAGTCGGCGGAGTTTAGCAGACGGCGGCTTGAGGGATTGACCGGAGATCAAGGTAATCTCTAGAATTCGGGTCTTGCTCTGATCTTCCATTTGAGTAATAAATTTCGTTGTTCTCTCCAACTCAATCAATGAAAGTGATCGAAAATTGCTTGGTGTCTTTCTCTTCTAAATTAATTTGGTTTTTGATTGTTGATTTGAATTTTGGCAAGGGCGATCGCGCCATTGGCGGCCCAGGCGGATTGGCCTAACCCTTTTTGGTCGTTTTACCGGTGAATTAGCTAAAAAGGCAGACGAGGTTCTTGCGATCGACTTCATTGAAAGTGCGATAAAGAAGGTATATATCCTTATTGATTCTGTCTCCGGCTCTTTAGCTATATTCTTTTTCTTAAAGGAACTCTGTTCTTTATGCTATATATTTGGCTGCTTGCAGAACGAAAGCATTAATGGGCATTATAAAATTGTCAAATTTTTGTGTGCTGATGTGACCTCTCCAGACCTGCAAATTCCAGTTGAATCAGTTGACTTGGTATTCTCAAACTGGCTGCTCATGTATCTCTCTGATGAGGAGGTAAAATTTCATTGCTTAAATCTGGTTGTTCTTAAGCAACCTAACACCATTCATATTTCAGTATGATAACTATGACAAATACAATCACATTGTGTTTATGCAAAAAAGGGTCTAATGATATGCTTCCTGTTCAAAGGATAAGATGAACCATTTGATATGTTATTCTAAAGAATGAATGGCATGTATTTTTGAAAGCTGTGAGTATTCCTTGCTTAAAGAAACACATTTGGGCCTAAGTATGTAATATTTTGACCAATGAAGAATCTCTCATGCCACAGTCAATTGTATCATTTTTCAACTACACAATGGTTTTTCTCTCTTGCACTATTGATTCCTCACACATGATTAATTAAGGTGCATTCTTAGGTTGGTAATTTGAGTTTATTGGTATTGATTGTAAAAATACTTGAGTCTATGCAAAATACTCATAAGTGGAGCTAAAGTCGGAAATTATGAAGCTTTAAGGCTTAACTTTTCAAAGTGGGTCTAAGTGAAGCATCCCAAATTTGAATGTTGTATTAATTTTTTATGGAATGGAGGAAGTCTAATATAATCGATAGTGTTTCTTACAAAAAAGACAATAGATATTGTTCTCTTTGTTTTATGATTCCACCTTCCAGTAATTTGCCTGCTGAATGCTAATTATGTTCTACTACCTCCGTCCCAAAATGAATGACCTTTTCAAAATGAATGACCTTTTTTGTCCCACAATGTGTATCTTGACATAAGTGGTTGATTGAATTTTGAAAAAAAATGTTACTTAAATCTAAGTGATTGTCCCACCGGTCTTTGATAGAAATATGACACTCACAAGCTTTTAGATTGTTTCTATGGTCGATGTTACAGATCTCATCCTGGGCATAAGTATCTCTAAACTTCATCCCTTTGTTCCATAATAAATGTTGTATCTTGACATTATTGGTTGATTGAATTTTGGAAAAAAAAAAGTTACTTAAATCTAATTATTGTCATGACTATGGTTATTATTTGTTGATTTTGGGAATATTTTTTCCCTACCTATTTGGTGGTTTGATCCTCAGATTTTCAAGAATTGTTTAAAGCCTGCCTTGGAAATATGATATATGAAGAATGTAAAGGCTTTTGTTTTTTCGGATTATCTTCTAAATGGAATGAAATTGTTACACTTAATAACTCAGTTTAAGCCTGCTTATTTAATCGTTTTGGCACTCATCTATTATTTTGAAAATTTGGCGATTATCATGTTACACCTGTTTAAAGGGCAGATAATGGAGAAAGTATTGTGGTTTTCACTATGCTTTATAAAACAGAAATACGAGGATACCATTATTTTTTTATTTGGTTGAATTTTTCTGTTGGTCGGCCTGGTTGTAAATAATATACTCCTTAATATTTTGAAAATGTGAGGATGGGGTGGTGAAGTGATATTGTGTGCATTCACCCAGGGGGGAAAGCTTGGCGTGGAGAAAGGGAAAATTGTTTTGAGAGTGAAGTACTCTTTGCTAAACTATTAGTGTTTGTTAAAAATATTTCTTGATATGTAACTGAACATTCACTTGGGGTTGGATGACATGAATGCTGTTTTATTCTACTTATCATTTTTTTCACTGCTTACTTTTTTTGTACTGACCCGTGCCATTGGCACGGGCTTTTGAGTACTAGTCAATCATACAATACATGAAGGCTTTAACTGCCTCTTAGCCTTGGATAAGTGGTGGCTGAGATTTACTCTTCAAAAATACTCCCTCCGTTCCTAAATGTTTGTCCCATTTGACTTTTTAGTTGAAATTTGACCACAAATATGTGACAATTTAATTATGTTCATGAACATGATTAAATTGTCATATATTTATGGTCAAAGTTCAACTAAAAAGTCAAATGGAACAAACATTTAGGACGGAGGGAGTACATTCAACGGCCCAAAATTATCTTCCTTATCCCACTCCCCTCGGCGGTTGGTAACTCCCCTCGACGGTTGGTAGCAGTTCCGCCACAGCCAATACCTCTGCCCCTTTCTTCCCTTCATTCCAATCCAAAAAAAAAAAAAAACCACCCCCAACCCCCGTAAAGCCTCCTCCATCCCTACTCTCCACTACCGGTCTATCCTATCTGAAATTTGTTCGGAACCCACGGCGAGATTACAACCCCGTTCCCGTCTTAAACGTAAACCTTTGGTACTTATGTACGGACATTCCAATTTCTGCGACCTAGAAAAAATCACTTCAAACGATTCAAACTAATTTCTAAAATTTCTCCTCTTTTAATGGAAATTTAGCCCTTAATTTCCCTTCCAAGAAGACGATGTCAGTTGCAGAGTTGAAAGAGCGGCATATGGCTGCTACCGATACCGTTAATTCCCTCCGACAACGGTTGAGGGACAGGCGCCGTCAACTTCTCGACACTGATGGTACCGATTTGCTATTTTCTTGATTATATTTGTATTGTGTTTAAATTGGACTGAAAAAGAGATATATGTTGATTTTAATTTTGATTTTGATTTAAGGTGAATGATTTTTTAATTTTTTTATTGATGCAGTTACGGGGTATGCTAGGGCGCAAGGTAAACTCAGATTGCCTATTGGCCCACGGATCTGGTTTGCTGTCGTACCTTGCAGGGCCATACCGGCAAGGTATGAATGATTTTCACTTTTATCTCAATTTCCAGTTCTTCTCCATTGCACACCCACACAAACAATCTAACACTACCATAAATTAATTCGTGGAAACGGATACTGAATTCGGTCAGCTGAAAAGGTCGTATTTAGCATTGTTGCTGTATGTAATCAGGCTCCAGTGTTTTAGAAACAATGTCTTTGTGCTATGGTTAGTTTAGATTTGAGTTTATGTACCCACAATATTAGCGATGTCTCCATATCTGAGGTACTAATATTAGGATCAAACGAGAGTTTTTCAGTATCTTTATCTTAAAGCTGTTTTGTTATATTTGCAAAGTTTCATTGTTAAGATTCAAATATTGGATATGGATTACCAATGTAGACATGTAGTACTGTTACCATGCTCTGAGCTTTAGAGATGCTTTGTTGCTTTAGATAAAGAAGTTAGAAATGAAATGCTGAGTATTTTATCATAAAACTAAATGTTTAGAAAGTGGATAACAAGAATATTTAAGGAGCTTTCTCATTAAAATGTATAAAAAGCACATATTTTTAGAGTGTCCCTTACAATGAAATTTGAAAATTCAATTAGGGACTGAGGGATTTAGGATGCATTTTTTATTATAGGGTGCAATAGAGTTTGAAGAAGTGTGTTGATGTCTTGATGAAACACGGTTATAATCAATAGTATGTTTTGTTTTTTATCTCATGTCCATAAACCATTTTGATTAAATATTTTTCTTTTATTATTTATCTTACATTCATCTATTGGCAACATTGCAGCAAATACTCAAAGGAAAACTACCTCTCCTTTTGCATCCCTCAACCTCAGGTAATCACTCTATCTCACACGCCCTGCCACTCTTCTCACTCTGACGGCAGTAGAGCCATCTGATGGTCAAAGCTTTGTTTCTTTCTTTTTTTTTGTATAGAAAAGGTAAAAAAGGGAGCTGTTGGAGGACTTCGGTTGGAGCAGGTCGATCGAAAGGTTGCTACAAGAGATGCTAGCGTAGAGAGGGGTTGCTTTCGATTTAAGATGATTGTTGCTGCCTGCAGAGAGCAAGTTACTTATTTCTACTGTCTTTGTTAGGGTTTGTCGTTTGAGAGTCAAGTTAACAATTTTTTCTTTTTTTCTTTCTCTAAATCTTTTACTATATTTTTGTGCATAAAAATTGATAGTTGATGTTTAATGCCAATGATCTTTGAATATTTGGTGAAATTGAATGTAGAGTGCATAATTGATGTACATTGATAGTCAGACAAAGAACAATATATAGATGGAGAAACTGCTTTTTTTTTCACTTATTATTTTCCCTACTGCTTACCCTTTTGTACTGACCCGTGCCACTGGCACGGGCTTTTAAGTACTAGTTATGAGACAAACGATGTTAAGTTGGAAAGGGAAAGAGATATTTACCTCTTGGATCCATTTAAAAACTGGAGGAACTACCCAAGAGTCCTTATAAATAAGAGCTCCAAGTCCTTCTGGGAAAACTCGAGGTATGTTGTCTGTGAAACCCCCACCTGTAATGTGGGCTATTCCTTTCACGCCTCCCTTGCTAATTATATCAAGCACCTGTTTAACAAAATTAAAAGACGGAAACTTTAATGTTTTATTAGCAAGAAACTATTGTAAAAGACGTGAAAGACTGACCTGCTTAACATATACAACGGTTGGAGCCATCAAAGCTTCACCTAATTTGATAGATTCTCCCGGAAGTTGGTCTTTCAAGGAGAGACCACTTCGAGCAAGAACCCTATAACAATATGTCAGAGTTGTCAGTAAGGTAATAGCAATGGAAAAACTGTAAGAAAGATCATCACCATGAATATGAATGATTTGAAACGCAAACATTTTATGCCCTCCGTCGCACAATAAATGTCGAATCTTGATAAAAAAAAAAAAAAATTGTCAACTCGATTGAACATTGACCAATGAAATGATCAATGAAATTTTAATAATTTTCGTTAAATTCTAAAAGTTGTTTTTGATGGTTCATCAAAAATACTATCAATAAAAATTTTTAGAATTTCATGAAAATTATTAGATTTTAGTAATTTTTTGGTCGAAGTACAATTAAGTTGACCAAAAAGGTCAATACGCCATTTATTATGGGACGGGGGGAGTTTAAGAAAGAAAAGATAATTCTTGTTAAAGCAATAGGGTCAACCTTCTAACGAGAGAGAAACCATTTGAGTGAACTCCACTAGATGGAAGACCAACGAGCACATCTCCAACTGTGATGTTCTTCCCGTTAATTACTGAATCTTGTTTTACTACGCCTACAGCAAAACCACTAAGATCATACTCGCCATCTGCATAAAAATCTGGCATTTCTGCAGTCTGAAAAAGACAAATGTCTATCCGAGTTCAAAGCGAGGCAAGAGTACTGCATACTTCTATAAACATATCAAAGCACACACAAAAAAAAATACTCCCACCGTCCCATTTTGTTTGGCCACATTTAACTTCTGACGGTCAACGCAAGTGAATTTTGAACATTAATGTCATTTTAATCTTCCTAATAAATTTATAAAAACTGTTACTATTAAATCACTTAGTGATTTATCACTAATAATTTTTAGAATTACTAGGATGATTAAATTGCCATTAATGTTTGATCAAAATACACTTGCGTTGACCGTCAAAAGTCAAATGTGGCCAAACAAAATGAGACAGAGGGAGTAGCATACCTCCCCCCCTAAGAGAGCACACTCAGATTGCCGGCAACCATCAACAATTCCCTTGATTACCTGCATAAGGAGAGAAATGATTAAGTTCATTTCTTTACCTTTAATACTTCCTCAATCCATAATAAGTGTCACACCTTGACTTTTTTTTATCAACTTAATTTAACTTTAACCAAAAAATGATGAAAATTGTTATTATCTTCACGAAATTCTAAAAACTGTTATCGGTGTTCCGTTAAGATTATCAATAACAATGTTTAGAATTTCATGAGAATGATTAAATTTTATTAACTTTTTGGTCTAAGTACAGCTAAGTATTACAAAAAAAATCAAGATATAATTTATTATGGGATGGAGGGAGTAGTTCTTTAATCATATGATGCTCGGACTCTTCGGTTTACCACGCTGGACCGTTGTCAACTACACTAAAATACGAGTGTCTGACTCGGGTACGGAGGGTTAACCAAAGAATCCGAGCATCACAGCTTTAATTTGTAAAATCAACTAGTCGGTTGCAGTTCTGAACCTTTTCAGCAAGATCAACATCTAGGAGGCTAGTAGCAAAGTAGTCGAGGAAAAATAAAGGCTTAGCTCCAGAAGTAACAATGTCATTGACACTCATTGCAACCTACAAAAAAGGTGTACATATAATTTAATAGAAAATTATGTATTCATCCGTACGCCTCATATAAAAGTTACACATACACAGAGATGCAAAATTTTTCTTTACCAGATCAATTCCAATAGTATCATGGATTCCAGTTTCAAATGCCAGCTTGAGTTTGGTTCCAACACCATCTGTGCCGGCCACAAGATATGAATCCCCTGTTTGGTGAAAGAGAAGTCCAATCATAATAAGATAGAGAGGTAGATTCCAAGAAAAAGACTAATGACTTCTAGCCAAAGAGACAATGCTCTAGTGACACCATAGTTGTTAAAGGCGAGAGGCGAGAGGCGGGCGAGAAGTTCTTGGAAAAGGCGAATGGCGAGGCGGTTGAAAACGGCCGAAAGGCGAGCAAGGCGGTAAAATAGAACAAAAGGAATAGTAAAATAATATATATGTAAAATATATTAAACAAAGCTTAAACATGTTAAGAACAAGAATTTTGCATTAAATAAACGTCACAATTTCACATGTAATAGCAACTTAACACAACTAAAACACCCAAAAATGATAATTCTAAGACAAAAAACACATTTTATGTTCTAATCAGAAATGAGTAATCGTTTAAAAGCGTGAAATAGATGAATTCGAATATATAATTTCAAATGTATAATTCCATACCTAGTGATGAACATAAGATATATTTAAAACTTCAAATGACAGAGGAGACCCAAAGTAAAGCGAATAAACAAATTAAATTAGTAAACATATAAAAAATTGCAAACCTCCCTTTAAAATTTTGAATAAAACAAGCTATTTGTAATGTTTTTGTCCCACTCCTTTGTCGTTGTTCTAATTTGTTATTTATGACACTTATTTTCTTTTGATCGTTCGAGAGAAATTATGGATATCTTTCTTTCTAATGTACACCACAAGCTATCTTTACTCCATATTATCCCAAAACGACGCATTGGATAAGTTAAATTATTGAAACTAAAATTACAAAATGACCTAGTTTAAAACTAGCACATACGCATATTATGCCTTTTGACAAAGGCGGACTCCTCACTCTTCTCACCATAACCAAGAAACACCTCGCCCGGCCTAAAAGGCGCACAACAGCCCGCCATAAAACCAAAAGGCGGTCGAGCCCTAAAGGCGCCAAAACGGCGAGGCGGGTGAGAGAAGCGCTAGCCTTTCGCAACTATGAGTGACACCAATGCAGCATTTTCTTAGGAAAGGTCAGGAACTCAAATCCCCCTTCCCCTGTGTTGAAATCCCTTCAACCATGTTGAATTTCCCCTCCCTTAAGGGTCTCCCATCATAATAGACTGAACAATTAATCATACGTGAAAAATAATACTCCTAATAAAAATAGGTTTCAGGGGAGAATTGTTACCAAATGAAAAGAGAACAAAGTTATATGGGGAGAAAGTAAAAAAATAGAGACAACAATATTACTCTTTTATGGAGATAATTTTGTGCTAGTTATGTCAATAGCACACAACCATCGTCTCAAAGATAAATGGGGATAACATATGACCGTGGATAACTAAATCTTGTGATTAAGGTTCGGAGATAGAGAGAGAGAGAGTGAGAGACGATCACCAACAGGTAGAAATGGATTAATTAACAGAGAATTTCCAACTAATGGAAACTTTATCCTCGTCAATGTGATGATACACTTGGGATGATTGGGTCTTATAAATACTACAGGCCTAACAACCAAAAGCTGAGATACCAGCAAAGTTCTTTCCGCTAGAGCATGTCAGAATAAATCTCAATCACATTAAACATGTAACCCTAGTATAGAGCTTAATTTGTAAAATACACAAGTTACAAAGTGGAGAAGAAAAATTCAGAAATGAAAAATAATTAGATGCAACGTAAAAAAAAAAAATTTATAATAACCTCAGATTTGACAATCAATCTCAAAACAAATACATCGCCACAGAAATATGCATAATTTCAATGAGCATCAGAACAAGATTAAAACATCTTAGTGCAAGTAATATTAAAGAAGCATGTAATTAAGCAATAAATTGCAACATCTACCAAACCATACCAAAGGGAAATAGCCCTCCAAAGCCTCCAATCCCAGGTGCCATCTTTGCAATCCTCCTAACAAGCTCTGTCCCGGCATCAATGTCAACACCAGCATCCTTGTACGTAAGTCCCTCACCCGAACTTTTACCTTGACTGCTGCTGCTTCCGGAAGCAACACGAATTGACCTTTTTGGTTCAAATTCTCTAGAAGAAGCAACTAAGCTTTTACAACCCTTCAACAACTTGGGGACCATCACATTGTGAGAGGTGATATTTTGCTTCTTACAAGAATGTCTAATGGGAGCTATGTTGCATTGTGACAGCTCTATATTCGCTCCGAAAGCTGTGGTCATTGTTCAAACAAGTAGATGCTGGTACGCGATAAAGATACAAAAGTTAGACTCTTTTTATCAATGAAATTAGTATATTATAGCAACAAATTGCATTAACAAGTCAAGTAAAAGCCATGTTTTTTAAAGAATGTGGAAATAATTGGGAACCAAAAACACAGTAACTGAAGAAAAATTGTGGTGTTGGTATGATGCATCATAAAGGGGCAAATAATCAAGCCTGTTTATCTAAATTGATTAAATGAATCAAATTATATCTGCCAAGAACGACCATGGAAATACAGCTGATTAAATAAAAGAAAGCTAAAACTCGGGTCAGGGAATTTATAGTAATCAAGTAAACATTTTTTATTTTGAAAATCGTAGTCAAAGAAGAAGAGACTGAGAGAGAGAGAGAGAGAGAGGAAGAGTAAGCGGGGAGAAGGTGGAATGGAGGATACCTTCGAATTCTCAGGAGGGAGCTGTGGGGGTGGCTCCGGCGAGAGAGACGCGGACGACGGCGTATGTGAAGCGGCTAGGGCGCTTCTTCCTCTTTGAGACTTTTGAAAAAGCGCACCTGAATACTTGTTACTCTCTCTCTCTCTCTCTCTCTCTCTCTCTCTACCAAAGGTTGTTTTGAGTTTTGATTTATTAATATTTTTTATAAACATGATAAATTATTTATCTTAATAAAAATTTAAAAATAATTATAAATAATGTTTATATTATATCAATGACTATTTTCAAAATAGTATTAAGATAATTAAATTTTCGGCAAAAATCATATTTTCATCACTGAGTTTTAATCTTTTTTAAAATGCTCTTACTGAACTATTTTTTTTCAAAATATTCTTACTAAACTTCCATATTTTTCAAAATGTGCTCACTCTATCAATAAATTTGCTAAAAAAATAACAAAATTTAACAAATTGACCTCACATAACTAATTAAATACAATCTGGTAAAACGTTTATTTGAGAAATTAATTTGTAATATTTTCTATAAATTATGTGATAATTTACATTAATTAATTTGTAGTCTTAATCATACATATCAATAACACTAATATATTGGTTTAAAACTTAACGAATATTAGTAACGTTAAGTCTAAGTCATGCGGGTAATTTTTTTTAGAATTTTAGCGAATTTGTTAACGGGGTGATCACATTTTGAAAATTGTAAAAGTTTAGTGAGAACATTTAAAAAAAAAATAGTTCAGTGAGAACATTTTTAAAAAGACTAAGTTTAGTAACACAGATATAGTTTTTGCCTTAAATTTTCATAACTTTTAGTTGATCAAAGCGGACACTTACTTTGAGATGGAGGGAGTAATAATTTTCTTTTTGAACGTTCCAATATAAAGTACTCCCTCCGTCCCATTAGTAATGGAAAATTTACTGTAGATACGGGAATTAAGGAAAAGTGAATTATAGTGGAGGAAATAGTGAATTATAATGGTGTTGTGAGTATTAAAATAATGTAGGAGAGAGAATGAGTGGAGGGAATAGTAAAGATTCCTTTCCATTTTAGGAAGTTTGTGGTTTGTAATGGGACGACCAAAAAGGAAAGTTTGTGGTTTGTAATGGGACGGAGGGAGTATATGTATTGAAAATAACTTTGAGATGGAGGGAGTACTAATTTTCTTTTTGAACGTTCCAATATAAAGTACACCAGTAACATTCCCGTGCGATGCACGGATCATTACATGTTATTCTTAGACGAAAATTAAAGAAAAACAAAAAAAAAATGAAATAGATTTATACACAAATGACATTAAGATGACATTAATTTTTTAGACGAACAAAGTAGTATTCTTTTTTTAAATGTTCATTGAGATGAAGGAAGTCATTTTTTTTTTTTTGACATAGAAAAAAAATCTATTTTTAAGAAAAAAAATCGTTCAATTCAAAAATGAATATTACTTTCGTCCCAAAATTAATACTAACACTAATACTATAAACATTAATGTTTACAAAAGAATACTACAAAGCCTAAAAAAATAAATTACTATCTTCGTCCCAATGATATTTTATAAAATATTACTTCATTTGTTTAAAAAATTAATGACATATATTGAAACGAAGACACTAACATTACAAACATTAATTTTTGAGGCAAATGAAGCAGTATTATTTTTTTAAATATTCATTGGGATGAAGAAAGTAATGTACATTTTTTTTGGGGAAAAAAAAGTAGTATTATTTTTTGGTTATTCATTTTGAGTCGAAAGTAATATTTATTTTTGAAATGAAGATTATAATTTTTTATAGAAGTATATTTTTTAAAGTATTTATTTAAAATAGAAAAAATAATATTTCTATTTAATTTTTTTATTAATTTTTATTATTTTATAATTTAAAGTGAGACGGAGATTTGTACCTCATTTTTGTTTGTTTTGATTGGCTTGGCCTGTTGGGTCAACCAATGACCATTTTCGTTTGGCTTAATTGGCTTGGCCTGTTGTTGTTGGGTCAGCTATTAACGGTAAATCACTTTGATCGGTTACAGGTCACTATTTGATCGGTAAATCATTTATGTCGGTTTGACATGGTTGGATCGGTCGGTCAATTGACCTTATTATTTATTTTATGAGGCATTTACAAAAAACTCATTTTAAAAGATGGAAATTACAAAAAAATACACACAAGATGGAAATTACAAAAAACTTCTATAGAAATTACAAAAAACTACTTTTGTAAATTGAAAGCACTATTTTATTTTTAAAAAAAACATAAATAAACATAAAATGTAAAACAATCATTCTTCAGTTCGAGGAAAATTCTGCATGATCACAAACTACTTCAACAAAGCTTTAATTCAAAATGCTTAATCTTCAGCACTAACAACTTAAATTTTACTGATTCAAGGTACATGCATTACGAATTGACTCTCCAATTCTATCCAATTCTCACATTCCAATGACCAAACTGAATCAAATTAAAACCCCTAACGAGAGAAATTCAGATCTACCAACCTTCATTCTGATAAACAACTGATAAACAACTGATAAACAACTGATAAACAACTGATAAACATGATAAACAACTGATAAACAACTGATAAACAAATGATAAACAAATGATAAACAACTGATAAACAACTGATAAACAACCGATAAACAACCGATAAACAACTGATAAACATGATAAACAACTGATAAACAACTGATAAACAAATGATAAACAAATGATAAACATGATAAACAACTGATAAACAACCGATAAACAACTGATAAACAACTGATAAACAACTGATAAACAACTGATAAACATGATAAACAACTGATAAACATGTTAAACAACTGATAAACAACTGATAAATATGATAAACAACTGATAAACAACCGATAAACAACTGATAAACAACCGATAAACAATCGATAAACAACTGATAAACATGATAAACAACCGATAAACATGATAAACAATCGATAAACAATCGATAAAAATCGATAAACAATCGATAAACAACCGATAAACAATCGATAAACAATCGATAAACATGATAAACAATTGATAAACAACCGATAAACATGATAAACAACCGATAAACATCGATAAACAATCGATAAACAAATGATAAACATGATAAACAATCGATAAACATGATAAACAACTGATAAATAACTGATAAACATGATAAACAACTGATAAACAACTGATAAACAACTGATAAACAACCGATAAACAACTGATAAACATGATAAACAACTGATAAACAACTGATAAACAACTGATAAACATGATAAACAACTGATAAACAATTGATAAACAACCGATAAATAACTGATAAACATGATAAACATCTGATAAACAACTGATAAACAACCGATAAACAACTGATAAACATGATAAACAACTGATAAACAACTGATAAACAAATGATAAACATGATAAACATCTGATAAACAACATGATATATTCCGATTTTGATTTAACTTGCACCGTCAAGGATTCTACTGCCATTTTAGCAAACATTGCAATCTTTAGAGCGCCAACATGTCAACAAGTGCAATCTCAAAATCAAATTGCTAGGATGGCAGAAGCTGAACTGAAAAACACATGGTGGCTGCTTTATAAGGAGTATACAGAAGAGCATGAAAAGTTATTAAAGAACATATTAAGCACTGAGTATGATCGGTTTATGGATGATTTATCGCTCACTGACAAAGGTACAATAGTTAATTGTACTCCCTCCGTCCCAAAATGAATGTCCAAAAAATTTTAAATTTGCTCTTGATCAAGCGCTATTTTTTATTTTTTTTCGGATATTCATTTTGAGACAGAGGGAGTAGTATTTCTTGTTCAATATTCTTTTAGCAAGCAACATGGCTAGATTTAAAATGTATTTATGTTGATGAAGGGAACTTTCTTTGATGCTTTGGCAGCAGAGAAATTCAACTGTACATTCCTGACGGAAGCACTTGAGTAACTTTCAACGTTTGAGAAAAGTTTTAATACAAAAATCATAGAATCTGGAGTACTTAAGGGTTTAAAGCTTGAAATTATTAAACGTGCGGGTCAACTGAGGAAGAGGAAGTGTGGGGGTGTGTTTTGTGTGAAAAATGGTTTTTAGTAATATTCATATTTAATTAAGTAGTTTTTTGTAAAATTCTATCTTACATGTTTTTTTTTGTAAATGCCATATTTTTTAATGAGTTTTTTGTAATAAACCCTTATTTTATTGATCAACTGACCTTATTATTTATTTTATTGACCGGTTACTTGAATTTTATTATTTATTTTATTAACCGGTTACTTGGATTGGTTACCTTATTATTTATTGATCGGTTACTTGGATCGGTCGATCAATCATTGACTTTATTATTTATTAATCGGTTACCTTGGATTGGTCGGTCATTCACTTATTATTGATCGGTCATCATGTCAATGATTACCGATCCTTGATTTATCGATTCTTGTCACAACCTATCCGATCGGTTAAACTCGCTACATGGTGTCCCAACTAAAAAATAAATTACTATCTTCGTCCCAATGAATATTTTATAAAATATTACTTCATTTGTTTAAAAATTAATGTCATATATTGAAACGAAGACACTTACATTAAAAACATTAATTTTTGAGGCAAATGAAGCAGTATTATTTTTTTAAATATTCATTGGGATAAAGAAAGTAATGTTCATTTTTTTGGACAAAAAATATAGTATTATTTTTTGGTTATTTATTTTGAGTAGAAAGTAATATTTATTTTTGAAATGAAGATTATAATTTTTATAGAAGCATATTTTTTATATTATTTATTTGAGATGAAAAAAATAATATTTCTATTTAATTTTATTTATTAATAATTATTATTTTGTAATTTAAAATAGAACGAAATTTGTATTGGTTTGGTTTGAATCGATTAACCTTATTTGGATCGGTTGTTTGAATGGATGACTTACTAATAAAATTGGTGACCGATCAACAGTGTTTGGATCGGTTTACTTATTGAAATGAAATTGGTGACCAAGGTTGTTTGGATCAGTAATAAATGCATTGGTTGGCCCTTTATTATTTCCATTTTAGTGAATACATTTGGCACCCATCCCCACTTTTTTCTCACATTACAGGTCTAAATTTATGCCTACTCCGCAACCGGTTGTCCTTCTCCGTCTCACTTTAAATTAAAAAATAATAATATAAAATTATATATTAATAATAAATAAAATTAAATAGAAATATTATTTTTTTTCATCTCAAATAAATAGTTTAAAAAATGTACTATAAAAAAATATTCTTCATTTCAAAAATAAATATTACTTTCAACTCAAAATGAATAACCAAAAAATAAAAAATAATACTATATTTGTTATCCAAAAAAATGAACATTATTTTGGAAGCATTGTTATGATTTCGATTGTTTCCCTCTCTACTAATTTTAGTACTAAAGTGATACATGATGAGTAGTAGGAAGATTTGAATGGTGAGGCTGTTGACATGTCCTGAACTGAACTGGTCTTGTCCCTATTTCCGGTCATGTCCTTGCTACCGGTCAAGAATTCCTTACCGATCAATAACTTGATTTCTACTAAAGGTCCACTTTGTACTTCTACGTCTCACTTTAAATTACAAAATAATAATACAAAAATTATATATTAATAAATAAAACTAAATAGGAATATTATATTTTTCCATTTAAAATAAATATTTTAAAAAATGCACTTCTATAAAAAAAATTCATTTCAAAAATAAATATTACTTTCAACTCAAAATGAATAACCAAAAAATAAAAAATAATAGTACATTTTTTATCCAAAAAAATTAATATTATTTTGGAAGCATTGTTATGTTCGGTTGTTTCCCTCTCCACTAATTCTAGTACTAAAGTGATACATGTTGAGTAGTAGGAAGATTTGAATGGTGAGGCGGTTGACATGTCCTGAACTGAATCGGTCATGTCCCTATTTCTGGTCAAGTCCTTGTTATCGGTCAAGAATTCGTTACCGATGCTGATTCTGTTTATTTCACGGTGTCATGGTCAACCGGCCAACCCCATTTTAACTGCTAGATTCTTGACCGTTGTTGATTCTGTTTATTTCAGTGTCATGGTCAACCGGCCAACCCCATTTTAACTGCTACCATCTGGCTTATCCTTCTTTTGCAGGAACTATGTATTTATGTATTGACAATAACCTGATTTCTACCAAAGGTTCATTTTCACTTCAAAAAAATGACATTAATATTCATTTTATGAGACGAAAATACTAATATTATAAACATTGATTTTTACAAAAGAATACTACATCGTCTAAAAAAATAAATTAATCTTCGTTCCAATGAATATTTTATAAAATATTACTTCATTTGTTTAAAAAATTAATGTCATATATTGAAACGAAGGCACTAACATTACAAACATTAATTTTTGAGGCAAAAAGCAGTATTATTTTTTTAAATATTCATTGGGATGAAAAAAGTAATGTTCATTTTTTTGGACAAAAAATGTAGTATTATTTTTTGGTTATTCATTTTGAGTCGAAAGAAATATTTATTTTTGAAATGAAAATTATAATTTTTTATAGAAGTAAATTTTTTAAAGTATTTATTTGAGAAGGAAAAGAATAATATTTTTATTTAATTTTCTTTATTAATAATTATTATTTTATAATTTAAAATGAGACGGAGGAGTTTGTATATGATTTTCCTCTTATTGACCGATTGGCAGATTGTTTGTTGCCTTACCGAAAAAAACTTGTTGCCTTAACATTTTTCATTGACCGATTGGTCTTACCGATTAACATTTTTCATTGACCGATTGGTCTTACCGATTGTTTGTTGGCTTGACCGTTGAAGACGGTAACATGAAAAGGTTTTGAATTTTTAATAACTCGCATGTTGGATCGGTCAGCAGCCAGAGTAAGGCAATGGCGGATTGGCCTGTTGGATCGGTCAGCAGCCAGAGCCGACAAAATTTTTTATAGAAGTATATTTTGTAAAGTATTTATTAGAGATGAAAAAATAATATTTCTAATTAATTTTCTTTATTAATAATTATTATTTTGTAATTTAAAGTGAGACGAATTTGAACCTCTTTGGTTTGGATCGGTCGGTCATCCATTTATTATTGATCGGTCACCTTGGATCGGTCGGTCATCCACTTATGATCCTTGTCACAACCGATCCTTGTGACCGGTTAAACTCCTTGTGACCGGTTAAACTCGCAACATGGTATCCCAAGTCACATGCTTTGGATGAGTCAACCAAGTCACATGCTTTGGATCGGTCAACCAATTTACTTGGTTTGGATTGGTCAGGAGGCATACTTTGGATCGGTTAACCAGTTGAGTTGGTTTGCCAAAATTTATATATATAGAGAATATATAGAGAGATAGAGAGAAATAGCGATGTGGAATTAATTTCTTTTGTAACAAAACGTAAGGACATTGGTTGATTTAATCTCACATCGCTATCTCTCTCTATATCTCTATACATTCTCTCTATATATAAAAGGAATTAATGTCCTGATTCAAATTTGCCACAACTTAAGAGAGTAATTACAAAAGTGCCACTCAAATTTTGGCAAAATTTTTGGCGCTTCAACTGTTCCTCAGATGACCTGCTTTAATATATAGATAGATGTATTGAAAATAGATAATGAGGTACACTTGTAATACTCACAACAAACTGTCTACCCACTTTCTCTGGAACTTTTTTTCAAAATGATACTGTTTCAAAAAGTATTTTTCAAAATGTCACACTTTTAAAAGTATTGATCAGAATAGCCTAGTTTTTAGAATTCGCGGTAGGCAACTGCGTTATCAAAGTTTCAACACATAAATGGCATGCCAAAATTTCAACACATAATAGAATGTTTTCACATCACAAAAATTACAACTATAGAGAGATATTCAAGAAATTAATCTTCCCCCATGAAATTTACCCAACTATAAAATGCAACAATCTCATATTGTACAAACACCTCTTTTGTAATTTTACATAAAAAGAGCTCTTCGAGATCTCTCTCGAAGCCTTCTCTTTCAAACTTCTAACTTGAAGACAAACCAAGTCTTCCTACTCAAGACACGAGCACTGGTTCGCTCCTTGGAGTTTTATTAGCTGAAACTTCTTCTAAACGTTTCCATATGGCTTCCCGTCTAGCTTTGACTTGGTCTTCCTTTCCTTCGTCTTCTTCAAACTTCAACAGGCAGTCATTAAACAGTTCACTGTCAAGATCAAAGAAGAACTTGCGAACATTTAGTGTTAAACCATGAACGGCTTGATTCCAATGCTTTCTACCGTTTCTTTCAAGTGCAGGAAAAACTATGGGGAGAATAACCTTTCGGTTTTGCCTAATTAAGTTCTGGATGTGATCGTTGTTCCATAGGAATAAAGCTCTCTCTGCTACCTGAAAGTCAGTTGTGAATGGGTTAGATTCATGGTTACAAAAAATGTTCAAAATTACTTCTTTTTTCTTTTACAATATCTAGATTTTATTATTTATTTTTTTTATTTTTTTTTTGGCGTGTAAGGTGAAAATGACCATACCACACATTTGTACAAACTAGCACGGGGATTAGCAACAGCTAGCATATAATGTCACATCCGTTTGTTTCCCGTTATCTGGCAAGAAAATGATTTCCAGAGGTCTAATATGTTGAGATAATTTTCATGTGGAAGTACATTATATTCTTATGTTTGACGAAAGCAAAGAAAATTGGCCCAAAATTTTGCATTTGTACAGAAGCATACAAAGAAAGTACTCCCTCCGTCCCAAAATGAATGTCCAAAAAAATGTTCAAATTTGCTCTTGATCAAGAGCAAATTCAAACATTTTTTGGACATTCATTTTGGGACGGATAGAGTATCATTCAATGGAGGTTAAGTGGAGACAAAAATGAGAAAGAGAGGGGGATGGGGATGGACCTCACTTTCCTGAAAATAGCTTAATAATGAGCAACTTTTGCTTGACTTTTGTAAATTTTGACCCATTTCTTGAAACAACCAAAAACATGATTCTTCGGTAAAATAAACAGAGAGCTGCAACTGTGGAAAATCAAACCAACTTGCATGACTAATTCTTCTAACAAAAATCCAACAAATCCTCGTACAAATAATTTCAAGAAAGAATAGCTATAATGGAGAAGATTCATTTTAAGTTTGGGAAAGAAATCATCACTAAACTATAGTTGTGGTACGTGCTACAATCCGAGCATTCTGACATGAAAAAAAAAAAAGTAAATCGTCACAGCATAAGTACCTACAGCAAAGGATACAGAAGGAAACTTCACGCCTCTCCCTAGAGAGAAAGTACCATAACAGAGGTAAAACTGAATGAGCACTAACCGACACTCCTAACTCCCCATACTTGGTAGTACCCTCCTTGGACAAAAGGTCAATGAAGAAAACGCGTGGTTGCAATCAGACCTAAGATGTAAAAGATCAATCGTTTTATTTTTAATAGGTGCCCTAACCTCTAGAATGACACGCCACTGAATTATTTAGGTAATTATCGTCCTACGCAACCATCCAGTTTGGCAACTAGCTAACAACAATCTTTTTTTATTGAGAAAATTACCTCATAATCCTTTGGTAAAACTGAATCTACGTCCTAAGACAACACATTATCTAATTTACATCCTGGTCTCACAAAACATTTTATCTAACCATATATTCCTTCACCATTTTAAATGAGATAATTATACCCCTCTCCACCAGCCACAAACACACACACAATCTCTCTCTCTCTCTCACACACACACTTTCTCTTTCTAAGTTTCTCTCTCTATCCCTGTCAGATGCGCTTGTCCTACTCCAAACCAGACCGACAATGGCATCAGGTACCCCCTTACCTACCTTCCATCGCTTCCACCTTTGGGCTTCCCGACTCCCCACTTCCGGCGAACTCCTATCCTCCGGCCACCAGTCCCCCCCCCAACTCCGGCAACCCCTCCCCTCCCTCTCCGGCATCCCTCTCCCCTCTCACATTTGTCCGGCTGCCTCCTTCCCCCGATCAACCTCTACAACTCCGGCCACCTCCTTTCTCCCTCTTTTCGACCAGATCCGACTCTCCTTTCCCCACACCTCCGGCCTAGATCCGACAAGGCTGCCTTTCTCTCTCTCTCTCCGAATGCTCATTGTTGATGCTTTTGCTGTTCAAATCAATTTTTGAAATCAAGTAAGAAGAATTTGGTTTAACCAAAATATTTGAGATACTGTTTCATTTTTTAATGAGCCACTGACTTTAGTCATCCCAGAAATTTGTGTGACTATCCTTATGTTGATTGAAAAGTCTGTAAATAGATTTGGATCATTTGGATGTTAGCAAGCCACGAAAAATTTGCAGAAGATGTAAAATAATTAACTTGAGTTGAGGTTAGGATTTAGTCCCGCAGATGGGTGAAACAGTTTTATCATTCAAATTATTTTTCTTTTTGATTCGTAATAAATTTTGCATTTTTTCCTTTTTTCAATATAAACATTGTCTCTTAAAATGAAATTTGAATATTCATTTAAATCATTTTTTTCTTTTTTATTCAATAAATTCACTTGAGGAGTTCTCAGACTCAATTGTTGGTCGCCCGAAGATTGGTTGCCTTCACAGTTGACAATATGAAAAGTTCTCAGTTGTTAGTCGCCGGAGTTGATCGCCGATCGAAGTTGGTCAACTTCTTAGTTGACAACTGAGAAGTTTCAATTGATCAATTGAAAAGTTCTCAGGTGTTGAAAAGTTCTCAGGTGTTGGTCGCTAATCGGAGTTAGTGATCGTCAGATTTGATCGTGTTCTTATTAGTTTAGTTGACAACTGAGAACTTAGTGATAAGTTCTCAGTTGTTTAGTCGTCATAGTTGATAGTTGCCGAAGATGATCGTGTTCTTAATAGTTTAGTTGTGAGAACTTACTGATAATTTCTCAGTTGTTTGGTCGCCAGAGTTGGTGGTCGCCAGAGTTGGTGGTCGCCGAAGTTGATTGTGTTATTAGTAATTTAGTTGACAACTGCGAACTTACTAATAAGTTCTCACTTGTTTGGTCGTCGGAGTAGGTGATCCCCGGAGTTAATCGTGTTCTTATTATTAGTTTAGTTGATATCTGAGAACTTACTGATAAGTTAAGTTCTCATTTGTTTGGTAGCTGTAGAGGTCGACGGAGTTGGTGGTCGCCGAAGTTGATCGTTTTCTTAGTAGTTTAGTTGACAATTGAGCACTTACTGATAAGTTCTCAGTTGTTTAGTAGATGAAGTTGGTGATCGTCGGATTTGATCGTGTTTTTATTAGTTTAGTTGATAACTGAGAACTCACTGATAAGTTAAGTTCTCAGTTGTTTGGTCGCCGGAGTTAGTGATAGTCGGAGTTGATCGTGTTATTGGTAGTTTAGTTGACAACTGAGAAACTACTAATAAGTTTTTAGTTGTTTAATCGTCGAAGTTGATCGTGTTTTTAGTAGTTTAGTTGACAACTGAGAACTTACTTGGTCGCCGAACAAGTCGCCGGAGTTGATCGTGATTTTAGTAGTTTAGTTGACAACTGAGAAATTACTGATAAGTTAAGTTCTCAGTTGTTTGGTCGCCGGGGATGTCGCCGGGGATGTCGCCGGAGTTGGTGGTCGCCAGAGTTAATCGTGTGTTATTAGTAGTTTAGTTGACAACTGAGAACTTACTGATAAGTTAAGTTCTCAGTTGTTTGGTCGCCGGAGAGGTCGCCGGCGTAAAATAAAAAATATGTCGCCAGAGTTGGTCGATGGAGTTGATGGTTGCCGGAGATGTTGACTGGAGAAGATGGGGAGGGGGTGACCTAACATGATGGTGGTTGGAGAGAAAGTAAATTGATAAAGAGTGTGAACTTAATAAAATGATGGGAGGGTGTACTTATTAAGTTAGGGATTATATGGTTAGATGAAATATTGCTTGTCTTGTGAGGTAAAATTGATAAGTTTGAGGGATTATATGGTAAATCCCCCTTTTTTATTTCTCCAAATAATCAAATATACCGATCAACGAAACTAAATCTGAATGGTATATAACTGCTTCAGTCTCTCTCAGTTATTCTAAGTGATCTGAGCCTGCCTCGAGCAAGCCTAAACCTGCCTTTCTCAGGGAATATCATAAGGGAACAACAGAGCATACTCACTGTTTTATGACTGATCCTAATTAGTAATTCAGTACTCCCTCCAATGAATGTCCAAATTTCACTTTGAGGGACATTTGCAAGAAGCTAAACTTGAACATTTTTAGTAGCATTTAAGTACATAAAAAACCTCGATAATCTCACTATATTACATTGCGAGTCTAAGTGAATTAGAACTTGTTGCATGATGAGGGAGGATTTAGTAACTTCCAAAAAAATGGACATCAATTTTGTGACAAAAATTACGGAAATTTAGACATTCATTTAGGGACGGGAGTGCTAGAAAGCTCGATAAGATCATGAAGTCTTGATTCTAAGTGTACCCCCTGACCTAGCATGAACTGCTTCAACAGCTCCATTTTACCATCATAAGTTATAACGTTAGTGATTACAGCAATTTGGTATATGGCCCATTCCTACCACTTAAGTTGACACTACGACAACTTCAGCAGTGTGATCTTTAACAAGATAAAAGTGTCAATGGTAATGACCGTATTTCTCATAAAAAAGTAAGGTTGTAATAGATATTTCTTTAGTAAATGCATAAATATCAACATAAAAAGGGTAAAATTGTGCGTAAACAAAAAACATCGTACCTGGAAGTGCAAACTCTGCAGGCAACGAGCAATTTGTTTAAACATAGGCACCATGCATCGCTGGAACTCCGGTTGCTGAGTTGCTTCTAGAACTTCTTCCAATTCACTAAGGAACAAAATTTCCTTCGAACTATTGGTAATAGGCCAATACTTCAGTAAACTCCTTATCACAGTATCAGAAAGCTTGCCATCTTTCTCAACAAATTGTGTGATACAATACGACAACTGCTGATGATACATTGCTAAACACTTCGGTTTGTGCAAAGGAATTAGTGCCCGAACAAGAAAAAGTTTGTGTTCTTCTTTCAAAGGCAAGGCAAAACCGTTAATTATACTGCCCAAAATCTCAAGAAGCTCAGCAATCCCGTTATGCTTTTCCGTCTCGAAAACAAAACGGTAAAAAATGTTGTTGATACATTTTCTGATGAAAGGACGGTGGACCATAAATTTACCATAAACCCGATGTAGTATTGTCTTTAGGTATTCCCGTTCTCTGGGGTCTTCTGAATCAAACAAATCTAAAAGCTTGAGAACAAAGAAGTGATCAATGTGCTTTTTTGCTGATTTTGCATCAATTTCAGAAGATGCGATTAACCTGAGAAGGAACTCGTAAACAATTTGCAAGTGGGGCCAGGCGGGGTCCATTGAGGGTTCATCGTCTTCCAAATCATAGGATTCTAAGACTTTGTTCTCTCGTGGTTGAGGAGTGAGTTCCCTAAACAAATTAGCAGATATCATCTTCACAATTTCTTGCATTATGGTATCTGAAAATTTCACATTAGCAGAAGTCACGTAATCAACAAATTCTAACAACATTTGCCGCTTGATTTCCTTTTCTTTAAGGTTCTTTGTTGGATCACTGAAGTCAAACACCACGCAGCACATGCTCAACTTTCTAACGAACAAGATCTGCTTCTCACTGCTCGGAACATCCTTAAAACTGGGCAATGCTTCGTAAACTGCAATTCCCGAACTACCATTTGGAAAATCCTTTCCTCTTGGTTTGTATCCGTTATTTGAGACTGAATAAGGGGCTGATATATCTTCATTAACAGGATTTTTCGAGACTGCCGCATCACTTTTCCTTGAACCAGAAGAAGGACTTAGATTGGGGGTCGGGGTTTCAGAAAATTCCTGGCTTTTTGAAGACTTGGAATGTTTCCGGGGAAGCTTACCGAATATCTTCTTTATCATATCTTAAATATCAAAGTAATCAAACACAACCCTCCTTCGAAAACTCCAAAACCAAAATCCCAACTACTTACCTGATCCACTTAATTCCTCAATCCAATGGCATCCAAAACCCCGAATCATCAAACGCATACAAATCGAACTGATATTGCAAGTTTCACTCTAGCTTAGCCAGACAAAAATCACAAACCCTTAAATTGGAAAGACTGAAATCTAAGCCTATCAACAAAAACCCCTAAATCTGAGCCAAACCCATGTCTGAATTAAACTAAACAGAGACCCCAGTTCACCATAATCATGCCCATCTCCAATTTCCACATTAAGTGTCGATTTTTCGATCAAATTTTCAATCTTTTGACCTAAAACTCAAAACCCATTTACAATAATCCACTCCCAAGTCGAGATCATCAAACAAATTTCAACGTCAACATAAAAAGCACCCACTTTTTCCCACTCATTTTCCACTTTCCCTCAAACACAAACAAAGAAAAGCCACTACCCACTTATCCAAACACTCTCAAATATCCTCCAAACGAATCAAACAGATAAATGCAAGCATATTACTAAAACAAAAATCAAGATTATACATAAACACACATAAAAATCCAATCTTTTTACATCAACTAAGAATCTTAGAGACTAGAGAGAGAGAGAGAGAGAGACGAGGATGGTGATGATGATGATGCTTACAAAGAAAGATGAACAGGGAGGGGATTCTCTACTCAAGCCGCCCAGCTCTCGCCCAAACGATCCTTGTTTTTCTTTCTTCCTTCCCTTCCCTTCCCTTGTTGTTTGTTGACTCATAGAAAAAATCTCAACTTTTTTTGGGACCCACCCAGTGATTTTATTTGTTTACACTTAAACCTAATTACCTAGTCCCCATTTTTGGAATAAAAGTCAACACTTTCCACATGGAAGCATCGTTGAATAATTTTGCCAAATTAAAGACTCATTTTCTTCTAGAAGTGATTTTACATTTTAAATTTTAGGTTATGGTCTGTTAGTATAGATGATTTGTTTTTCTAGTTTTCACTTTTTTTAAAACAAAAATAGATATTTATTTTGGTACGAAAAAAATATAATAATTATAATTATATGTAGCTATTTCATACTCCCTCCGTCCCACTTCAAGGGTCTTATGATAGTATTTCACGCTTCTTAAGAAAAAATTTAAAAAAATGAATAAAAAGTTGTAAGGGATAGAAGATTAGAGAAGAGAGAATGTAAAAGTTAAAAAATTTATGATAAAACCTCTTTTTGATTGATTTTTTTTTTTAAATATGTTAACATTATAAGATCATAATGAATGATTTTTTTATAAATATATTTACATTATAGGGTATAAATGTCTGAAACAATATTCAAAATTTGCCATTTATGGAATAAAACTCTTAGTCTGAAAGAATTAAAAGGAAAAGTATTACTCTTTGAAGTGAGACAGAGGGAGGGAGTATTAAATTTTAGATTTGAAATTGGAGAGAATATCATTATACTTAAGTATAAATATTAAACAAATCCCATTTATAACTTATGATGAAATATTAATTCCTTCTACCCACAATAAATAAATGTCGCTTTTTTCTTTTTAGTTCAACTCAAAATAAATGTCATACTTCTAAAAAAAATGTCTCAATGACTAAAACACATTTTAAAGACATTAACAAGTCAACGAAAAAAAATCCTCTGTATTCACTTCCTCCCGAATGGATTTCAAACTTCCTCGGATTCTTATTGTAGCGCTCGCTCCACTCGACTACCATGATTGTACCACCCTGACCTGCCTTGATGCTCGATAGACAAAATATGTTGAGCTCGGTGAGACCCACAAATTTTGAAAGCATTCTCGACCACACCAAAAATGAATGAGCTGAGATAATCAAATCCGAGTCGTAGGGTGGAGCGTCGGGAAAAAAAAAATTGCAGCATACCCATGTCCCTACCAAACCAACTCCCTTACTATATGAATAAAGATTTTGCTTTCAACCAAACATGTAGACAAGCCAAACAACTGAATTACTCTACAATTCCAACACCTTACAGATTAATTGATAAACAGTCCTTTCTTTTTCTTTTTTGCCTAAAAGATACTAGAAAGTGATGATACTTTAATTAGGGGCGGATCTAGGCTTATTTGAGGTGGGCGGCTGCCCACCTCAAACTTCAGAATTTTCAAAAAAAAAAAAAATTATGTCACCAACTATAAACCCACGCGGTTCCAAAATTCTGGATTCGTGTCTGACTTTAATATTTCCTACTTGGTCCAAATTTTGCAAAGGGCTCGATCAGAATCTTCCATGATGTAGAAGAAATGCATAACTAGCAAGAGCAACCTTTGCCGTCGATAAATGCTTCACTTCAAAGAAAATCTGACAGCACCTCAATAGGATCATTCTCCGATCCTCCCGGAGCCAATATCTGTTAATCACAAAAACAAAAAATATATGATTTTAAGACATGTTATCTATCTATCTATCTGCATATATATATATATATATATATATATATATATATATATATATATATATAGGTTGAAAACCAGCACAGCCGAGGTAATTCGTATTAACCCACGTAATCACTTTCACGTATGAATTAAACATACGAGACAGCTGTATGAGTTGATATACAGTGTGGCGGGTAGAACAATAACCACGTACCTTTAAGTACTTAGTTAGTCAATTTTACTATTCAAAAAAGTCAATTTTACTGTAGCAATACATATATTCCGTAGTTTAGTTTATATATATATATATATATATATATATATATATATATATATATATATATATATAATAAATGGATTCTCAATTCAATGATATATGCTTCCACCCCAAAAGTATATCTCCATATAAATTCTGAATAGTCAGAAAGGCTAACAAAGTGCTTCCTCCATTTCAAGAAAATAGTCCCTTTGTACATTGCACTCATTTTAAGGATTGTGCTTCACTTGCTTGAACATTGGTAAAATTGCACTAATATTATTGTCTTAATAGAAATAGGACGATTTTTGGGACGGACGGAGTATACAGCTGTCTTAGAAGTCTGGACTATGTTGTAATTGTAACCTAACAATCAGCAAACTCAATCAAAACATTGAGATGTGTGTGTGTGTGTATATATATATAAGTGTTTGAGAGAGAGAGAAAGGGTGTGTTTGGTAATCAATTTAAGCTCTTAATTTAGAACATTTTAAGAGATTATAAAATTAAGCTTGTTTAGTAAGGAAATATCAAATCACTTAAACAATTAAGAATGTCTTAAAAATAGCTATTAATTTAAGAATAAGTTTTAGGAAAAACCTGTTTCTCCATAAGTTATAAAAAGCCCACTTTTCATCCTTAAAAATATCGAGTTTAGACCTTAAAACATTGATTTTAGGCCTTAAAATACCTAGAAAATAAAATAGTGAGTTTAGGCGTTAAAACAGTGAGTTTAAGCTAGAAAATAAAATAGCGAGTTTAGGCCTTAAAACAGTGAGTTTAGTCTTTAAAACACCAAGTCGATATATTTAAAAACAGGACTTTTTATAACTTATGGAGAAACAGGTTTCCCCCAAAATTTTCTGTTAATTTTAAGCCAGGAATGAGTGTCTTAACAAGGTAAGAGGGGGAAGAGAAAAAAAAGGAATGAGTTCAAATCTATCAACATATTTTATATTTTATATTTTGCTATACCTAAAACTTTCTTTTGTTGTGATATTTTATTCTCTCATATAAACTATATTTAAAGTTTTTTTCGGATATATATTTCCATTTGTAGGTCATGATTAAAATACTTGTTTTCTTTATTTTTTTTCTAATAAAGCTTACTCAAGTTGAGTAAAAAAATCAAACTAACATTGGACTAATGAAGTATCAATAAGAAATATTTAAATACTATTTTGCTTGTCCTAAATAAAATAGTTTTAATATAGTTTGATAATTAAACTCATAATATTTATTTTATAAATGATAATTTATTTATTTGTATTTTTTTAACTATTGAAATATAATTTTTGTTATTTAAAAAAATAAGACTATTTATTTGAAAATATATGGAGAAAAATATAAGTGGGAAGAAAATGATTCAAACAAAATTCTTGAGTGTTAGTTGAAATGTTGATTAAATTCAGATATATGTGACTTGTCATTATCAAACAAATATAAACTCTTAAAATTCAGCAACTTAATGATTTCAGCTTTTCTTTTTCACCTCTTATTTTTCAGCTCTATTTTTTCAGAGCTTAATTTTCAGTTTTACCAAACTGTTCCAAAGAGAGCAACAACTTGTCATGAAAATAGGAAGGGATTTCTTTCTTTTTCCAGATTAAAGGAGGATGAACTTTCCGGTAAGTGGCAACAACCAATAAAAAGGAATCACCATGACCAATTATGATGATTGTACCTTAGAATGTTTCCAGAAACAAATTCAATAACAAAACAATGCACCCATTAACATACTCAGTATGTCCCTATCAACCTTGCAAATCATAAGGGAAAAAAAAAAAAAAGACAGAAACAAAGAACGAGAAAAGGAGACGGTCACTCTAAGTATGATCCTAAATCTTTATTCAATTACATGACTGGAAACAAGCTAGTAGTTATATAAGCTTTATTCATTGACATTCAACCAAGCATGGTCAAACCCTAATTAATTAAATTTTCAAGATCCAAAACAGGTTTTTCCATCCATAATAACAAACCCTTAATCACTTTTGTTGTTTATTCTTTCCAAGGTTCTTCATCCATTGGAGGCTAAGTATTTTCTTCGCAAACTTTCCCTTGCCATCCTTCCCCTTCTTCTTGTCTTTATCACGGGATTCCCCTGGCAAGGGTTCTGGGTCCCACTGATCAGCCCAGGAATTTCCTTCCGAGTTGAAGACATCCATTGCCTTTCTTCTTTACCCGGTGGCTTTTGCTCAGAGAAAATTCTTGTGAAAACTTTGATTCAATATTCAAATCTTCATATCAAGACCTATTGTTCTCTTAGTTCCTAACTAACTCCAACCCTAATTTGGTCATTTTCTGGTATTATCAGAGGTTCACATTCATTCTAGGTGACAAACAATGTCTTTATATGACCTCGTTTGACTTGGTCGTAATGGATTCAAATGGTCGTCACTAGTCAAACTTCAGGATCTAAAATCATGTCAGACCTCATATATTTGTACTAATACGTACCATTCATCTCTAATAGATATTGGTTATCGCTGCCTTAATGAGGTTAAAAGTATGAAACTAAAATAACAACTTCACGAGTAATAATTGATAAAACGTAGAATTAATTAAAAAAGGCATGGAATTAACCAAGAAAATAAATAATGCATATACTAGTTTCAAGGTCAGAAATTGAAGAGGGAAATGTTTAAATTACTCACTAGAAAAATTCGGTGTTCCCTGCAATCTCCCGACACAGCATTTTAGCTTCAGCAGCCAACTTTATGCTCTTATGAATTACAAAACCTGTCAGCCTATGTGTTGATGATGGCTCGTATGACTTTACAGCATCCTCCATTCCAAGCACCAAAGCTTGCCGAGCTGTGATTACATTTTCCCACCAAAATTCTCGCAAAATCCCATGGATCAAATTCCAATACTCAGGTTCTCTATAAACACGAAATATGGTGCTCCCATTTGGTGTCCAACAATACAAATCGACCCAATCTCTGCCCATTATTTCCATTTGACCCTGCACCTGAGGCATGTAATAGAAGGGTACAGTCGTCCAGGGAGAACCCTTCTCAGGTTTTCCTTTATTGTAAGGACACTTCACTTCTAGAATCCCTCCTTCAGGAAAACACCCAAGAAGCCCATCTGGGGAAGCACCAATCCAATCATATCTCTCCTCCGAGTGAGTCGCAAATCCTAACAAACTCACATCACGACCCGTAATGCTTTTGTACCGTTCGATCGCTGCTGCTTCGTTGAGAACACCCCATTGCATTGCATCGGTTCTACCAAGTTCGACTGACTCCTCTTCTGATGGGTATACTTTCTTGTGCCATAGCTCGTATCTACGCTTACCTTTGAATAAGCCTAAAGCAGTACTGAAAGTACTTGTAGTTAACTTATCCCTTCGAAGGGCAAACCACTCGTCAGACCGTTGTTGTGGAGCAACTGAGGGGGTGAGCTGCGCTGTCGCAACTATGAAAGGGAATGTTGGAGAAATTGATGGTGATGCTGAAGTATAGAAGTTTCTAAGAAGAACGAAGTGAGATTCCCTTTTCTTGGGAAAGAGTACAGGAATTGGTACTTTATGGTGAACGCTACGGAAACGACTGACGCAGGGATTGGTCATTGCTGCAATAACCGAGTCGTTGAAGCAAGTGCAGTTGGTTGCAGGATCCTACAAACGGCATAAACAAATAGAGTTAAAGCAAACTTCTATGAAAAATTGGGAGAAATAGGAAACATATTGCCAATTCAAGATTAGAACCATTCAGGCATATATACTCCCTCCGTCCCGAAAAATAGTATTTCTTTCCTTTTTGGTTTGTCTCCAAAAAGTTAGCCCCATTTCTAAGAAAAAGCAACTATTTTAGTGCAATTTCAAGAAGGTAAAAGCAAATAAAGCTACATCCTCAAAAGTTTGATTTGTAAACCGGTCCTTTATTTTGAGATGAAGGAAGTATAATAGAGTATCTCGCTGACGTCATAGGCTAATAGTGCATGACTTCAAACTTTACCAGGTAACCAAATAGCACTTACCCGAGTGGTTCTACGTCCCCTATGGCGACAATATCATTAAACAGCATGAAAATCGACAACCATGAATAGGAAACACATACAAATTATTCTTCAACATTTAAACTAGTTTTGAACATGCTTCTTTAAATGTAAGTTTAAAATGCTAATTCGGCTCCAGTTAAGACATGTTCATGGGAGCCCTAAAATATCTACAGATTCCAATCAAGAAATGGACATGGGTAACAGGCTAACAGCTCCACAGAAATAAAAGAGGAGCGGGACTCGATATAAGTCCAATATTCAGCCAATTGAACCACACAAACCATTTTCAGCTGGAACATTCAGTTTGGAATCTCATCAAACAACTAGTGTGCGAGGCAAAGAACATCGGCTACCCCTGATTTATTCAAGGTATAATACTTACACATCAATCTTAAATCTTGTATTGTTCTCTTTGTTGGGTACAAACACAGCACAAATTTACAATGTCTGGCATAACCAAATATTCCCCACTTCCCCAAAACACACACACACACACACACACACAACCCAGTTAAACCAACTTCAAGAAAGAAATATTACAGAAATGAAGGGTGTTTGAATGAAAATAAATGGAAGAACATACAGCGAAAGGAGCGAGTGCCGGTGGCTGCTGCAGCTGCCAAGTTGAGCTGGTTGGCCGGCGGCGAGGATGAAAATTGAGGAAGATTACCGTTGATTACACTTTAAAAACGTGAAATTTATGGTTCAAGGAGAAGAATCCATACAATAATCATACACAGTATATTACCCTAATTGACAGGGGAACAAGAACGTAGGTGATGAAGAATTACCAAGGGGCTAGAAGCCTAGAACCCCTCCCCTGATCTTTGGCCATTTACGTAGAGCCCCCTATGGTTTGAGAAATAGGCAATACCACTATGTCATTTTCAACCATTTTGGGAGATACTTACCTCAGTTCCAAAAAGTTAACTCCGTTACATTACAATTCTTCCGAAAGATTTGGAATAGTCCTTAATGTTTTAACTTAGAGTTGGATAAAATATTAACTCTCTATGTATTATTTGTCTTCATCACTAAACCTTTAAAATTGTCAATACCCTTGAAAGCCACCGAATAATGTGTATACTCCTCCGTCCCGATCGAAGCTTCACATTTAACTTAAAATTACGTTCCATTAGAAACTTCACCTATCTTACAATGATAAGAATTATGGACTCCACTTGTCAATCTCACTTTTTTTTTTTTTTTTTTTTTTTTTGCGAAAGGAGACGGTACTCCCTAGATTTTATTAATTAAAGTAAAAATTAGAAAACATGGTGGGGAACATGACAACCACAACCGCCAGAAAGGAAATACAATAGGGCTTAAGAAAGCCAAAAACAAACAAAAGAAACATAACTCTACCGTCTAACATACGGAATGAATGTTTTATCACTAAAATAAGATCCCTTACACGATAGAGAAAGCTTAACCACAGAAGTGAGCTGAAAATCCGTGCTATAATCAGCAGCAAAATTAGCAAGCCCATTCGCAACCTTATTACCTTCGGGAAGAATATGAGTAAACCGAATCTGAATGGGAAGAATGATCTGTTTTATCTTCTGAATAAAGTGTCAAATCTCTCAGAAATAAGACATGAATTATGCAACATCCGAACCAGAACCTCCGAATCCATCTCAACCCATAAATAATTATAACCTCTCTCAATAGCGATTTGAATGCCATCCAAAACTGCTCGAACTTCAGCCACCATATTTGATGCTCTTCCATAAAATTTACCATAAGCACAAAGCATATTACCATCATTGATCTCTAAAAATCCTTCCACCCAAAGCGATACCAGGATTGTTTCGAGAAGCCCCATCGGTGTGTAACTTAATCTGATCATGAATAGGAACAGCCCAAGAAACAAGGCGAGGAGGACGAGAGCAACTTTTAGAGGTTGTAATGTGAAAGAATTCCATCACATTTGAGGCAAAATAATCACACGAGAACGAAATATTAAAGGCCTTCACAATATCCTCAATTTGAAGTTGAACTTGCAAATAACCTTACTTGTACTCATAGGGCAGCCCTCAAACCGAGACTTGTTCCGAGCCTTCCATAGAGACCAGCAAATGATATTAGGGATCAAAACACACAACCATTTGATACAAGAAGAAGCTTTGAGAGGCACATTGTTAAACCAAGACATTGACCGTAGAGCAATTGAGTCCCCATGATAACGAACTCCAATTAACCCTCCAAAAAAACTCCCAAACAGTCATAGCAACATTTCCATGAATTAAAATATGGGAGTGTCTCATAAGAACGAAGAGAACAACAATCACATTGGGATGCCAAACAAATGTCACGCCTTTGAATTGCATCATCCGTAGGTATAGCATTCTTAAGCACTTTCCACATAAACACCGAGATTTTAAGAGGAATATATTTATGACAACATCCAGCAAAAAGAATGCTATGAGCTCTAGATTGACGACATACTCTCCATGCAGAATTGATAGAAAACTTACCCGTAGAAGAAGGAACCCAAAAAGGAATGTCCGCCCCATCACTAATGACCACAAGTCTAGAGTTTAAATGCTCTAAAACTTGCAGCCCATAAACTTGTTGAATGTGACCTACTAGGGTGCCCCGTTAGAGAAGAGAGAAGCAATTGTAACATTTGTCTGATGTTGAAGGATAAGATTCGATTCTAAACAATGTTCTTGTATAGAAATGTTACGTTCTCAAATGCCCCAAAAAATGTGATCTTCCACCAAACTCTTTGCAGCCATCATCCTTTTCCATATGTGAGAACAGCCTGTTCGAATTGTTGCATCCATTGGGTGAGTGTTGTAACAATACACTTTTTCATCTCACATACTCCCTCTCTGACCCTTTACAAACTACACAATTTTCTCATAGAACGTCCCATTACAAACTAAACACTCCCTAAAATGGAATGTTTTATTATTTTTATGTATTAACGAGACATACCTGTCATACTCACAACAACAATTCAATTATTATTTTCTAACCCACTTTCTCTCTCCTACGTTACTATATATACTCACAACAACAACTTGCACCAACCAAAGTGGCCTTGGCCCAATGGTATGTTGGTGACTTCCCGAAGGGGAGGTCACCGGTTCGATTCTCCTCAAGGGGAATTTCTGTGATTTAATTCCTACCTTGGGTTTCAGGGTCCTTTGGAGCCCCCCGGGGCACATCCATGCAGTTAAGGAAGCAGCATTGCTGGGCTTGTATCCTCAGTGTGGGGAGTTCGAATCTTGGCAGGAGCAGCTGGAGCAGCCAATTGGTGTTGTAAGAGTGATGCAATTGCCTCGGCAGGAGCAGCTGGAGCAGCCAATTGGTGATGTAAGAGTGATGTAAATGTCTTGTAGGAGGGCTCCCTTGGGGCTCTGGAGTATAAGGGGTTCTATGCCATGCATAGGGCACATTCCGCGATTTACCTCCGCTAGTATACTGAGGGGCCGGTATCTGGTGGTCCAGGATTAGTACGGCAAAGTGCAGGAGCACCCAGGTATCGAAAAAAAAAAAAAAACAACAACAACAACTTGCACCAACATTTTTCCTAAATTTTCGTGCACATAGTGTGTAGTGGGACGGAGGGAGTACTTAAATTGTGGACAATCTCACTCACTATTTTTCTACACACATTTAAATTATAAAACCCACTTGTCAATTCCACTCAGAAAACTCACAACTCATTTCCTTTAATTAATTTTTTTTAATTTTCGTGTTTACAAAAATGGTGAAAGGAAACGAGGGAGTACTTTTCTATTCGCTTTAACCAAATAATTAAGACATTTAATTATAATGGAGTACTGCATTCATCTTCATTCCTATATAAACTTATAAATCTCGTTTGCCAATCATATTGTGAAATAATCAATGGAATTTATGTATATATGTTGCTGAAAAATAAATGTTTAAAAATAATTAAAATAAATTTTATAGTACTAATAATTTGTTATATGAAATGCGATATCAATGGTAGCGCGTCTTACTCCAGATCAGAAGGTTGCGTGTTCGATTCACGTCAGGTTCAGTTCCATTGAAACCGACTTTTTTTTTTAAAAAAATTCAGATTCATCATTATCATTCATAGATATGAATACAGGTTCAGTACAACACTCACAACTGTGTGCGAATCAATGATTCAAAACATGTCCTAATCGACCATACAAATAGTAAACAAAGAGGCAAGAAAATCGTTCTACTCTTCATCCCATTCATCATTCTAGTACGAAAGCAAAGTATCAACCTTGTGTATCTGCAAGCGAAAACCAAAATTATCCATCCAATAAGCCAACTTTATCTTAAAACTCTTCAAAGACATTTCAGCTTATTAGCCAATAATCCCTCCGTCTTTTTTATCTGTTCACTTTTTGACCAAAACACAAGTTTTTTGTGAGTGTTGTGATTATAATAAGTAGGGGAGTAATTGGAGTGGAGGGATTGTGAGTAGGATAGTTGTTGTTCGAACGACAAGTGGGCTCCATTGAATAAAGAATAATACGAACTTTCATTTTTTGGTGTGAACAATCAAATGGGACACTTATAAAAAAGGAGTATATGTTACCTTAGTATCAAATGAATGCAATTTCACCATCTGGGGATTCTCGATAAGTTTAGGATCACTCTCGATCCAAGTGAATAGGACTGCAACATCAGTATCGGTATATGCTAACACATCAAACACACCTGCGGTTTGAACAAACCAAAGAAAAAAACACACAAGTTCTGTGTAAACTAAAGATGCCCCATACATTATTTGGAATTTGATTGATCAATATTGATGAGATCATTACAGGGTTCGTCAAAGCATGGCAAATAAGTAATGCTGGATGCGAACTGTCTCACGATTGCTTGAATCTCTATCGTGATTTCTTTATCACTCTTCTCTCTTGACACACTGAAAAACAAATCAAGACAAACAGTAGAATTAGGTAACGATAAATTTCATAAGAAAATGTTCAGAAACCCTACAAGGATTGAGAAGGATTGATGTGAATTTACCCTTTCGCGGTCAGTTTCTATACGCAATTCCATCTCTCCAAGACTTCATTGGTGGACTTGCTCATTATTATCAAAAACACCCTCTGTAACTTCCCAGCTTCAAACCACTCTATGCAAAGTTAAATTAAAGACACCAAGTAAACAAGCACCCAAGTGTTCAACAAACACCCAAGTGTTCAACAAAGACACCAAGCAAAAACCTACCCAAACTCGAAAGCCAAAACACCATTATTCATAAACCGTAACATTTTTAGTGATTCATAAGCACTAAACACCTACCAAAACTCACAATCAAGATATCTCAAATGGAAGTTTTCGAGCAAACAATGTACATACATGATAAACAATAGGCCATTGGAATCACCAACCAACGTAAAGAAATAGAGAGAAGACAAAATCCTCAAGAGCTTACATATAAAATTAGGGCATATAATTCATTATCCAGGAAACATAAAACTGAAAAAAAAGGCAATTAAGAAAAAAAAAACAGAAATATCTAGTCTTGCAACCGAACTCATCTAGGAAGTTTGTTTAAGAGCAAAGAGGAACAGAGGAAACTAATCCCCCTTCTTTCTGAAAGAGCATCCTTCGGTAAGTCTGGCACGTCCTCCTGTTGGCTGGCACAACACCGTCTGGCAATTTCCGCACACCACAACAGTCTGAGAATGGCTGAATACAGTTGTTCTGTATTCACAAACAGAATTTAGCATCGAAAAAATAACATATTTTCTTAAATTAATACTCCATAACATCAAAACTTACATGTTAAAGCAGCCCTGGCACTTAACATCCTGCAGAAAAAGAGATTAAACATCAACAATTAATAGCATGCATATGAACTAAGATTGTTCAAAGTGGAAGTAAAACGAGCCAGATTAATGAAAAATGTATATACCATGAAGAAGGAGTTTGGAGATTGGACCAAACGCTTGAGCTTGTGCTTCCTTTTCTCGAGCTCGGCCGGTGGGTTCAACAAATCAACATCATTCGGGAGAACCTGAATTCAAACAATTAATCATACAGACGGTGGCGAGGAGAAAATTAGATCATTAATCCAAAATTAAAATCTTGCTTGGGGATCTCAGCTCACCATCTTCTCTTCGTAAGAGGGCCGGACGATCAACGGAGGAGGGAAAAGCGCCGGTGGCTGTAAACCCTAGGTTGCTGGTTAAGAATAGGGTTTCGACTTTCGATCGATGTTGATCCCTATATAGTCGGGTTATCTATGTTGTTCGGGCTGGACTTCATCAAATATCAAATATTGGGCTGATTAATATTTGGGTCCATTTTCTATAATTTGTAACATTTTTTTATTTTTTTTTTATTTGTGTATACTAAGGTGAGGAGCTAAGTGACCTATAATGTTGCTTGCATCTGTTGTTCGACCTGTTTTGACTTGATTTGGTTGTTTGTTTACCCCCTGGTTAGGCTGTCTTCTCTCATCTTGCAAACCCGCGTCGTCAGCCACACTGTTGGAGCGAGTTGTCCTCCTAGTGGGATGTCCATGCGGGGGAGGAGGCAAGTTTGCGATTTTCGGCACCTTCATCTGTGTTTCTCCCTACATTCTCGAGCATTGGCTCACTGGAGGAAGTAGGAGTACGTCCATCGGATACCATGCTTACGATTGTGTGAGGTTTCGAGATATAGCGTTATTGTTTTCCTGCAATTTAACCAAACTGATGACGAAGGAAACGATTCAAATCAGCATTAATCCGGCAATAGGTTGATTCCTAGCAAATGTGACATGAAACCACGAAAAAACGACTATCCGGATTGGTATCCGGCTAATACACTCCGGCATAATGATGAGATGTTGTATTATGAGTTTATATAAAACTGTATTGAAGGACGTAATATCCAATAGCCAAGAAGACATTACCTTTTAACGTTGGATATTGTCTGATATATATAACAGTGATGTAGGATCGTATCGAATCCCTTAAATCGTGTAAATAATGTAGGCGTAACGATCTCTGTGGTTGTAGAAGAAGGTTACGGATTGGGTTGTAGATAGACGCACGTGTCTGTAGGTCGAGGTCGCCTGAGTATTCGAGGTCGTCCTAACTTTGTGCCTTAGCGAGATAGAAATTGTAAAAGCAGATAATCGTATGTCGTACGAAACTAGGTCGGGACCAAGGATGGTCGGACAATGAGCTATGTCGACTGATCTTTGTTGTTGGGCCGTTGGTGTTGTAGCAATTGGATTGTCCCATTCCATGGTATTGTTTTTGTAACGTCTAAAATGCTCGGATTAATTCGTTTGGCCTGTCCCGTCACTTTTATTCCGTTCAAATTTTATTTTAATTAATTATTTTGACCCCCCACCCACTTCACTTTGATACCGTAACGTTACGAGCATGAAGTTCGACTCGCTACGCAGTTCCTATACTGGTCCATTAAGCATCTACTCAATTGGGTTAACAATAGCCCATCATTATCATTTATAATGACCCGAGCCCGACCCATCGCAGGCCTCCAAAAAGGAGGTCAAAATTATATAATAGTACGTATTTAACCAAAAATAAAGGGGGTCAAAATTAACAAACGATATTCTAGTGCATTTTTTCAAAATTTATATGTTATAAAATGACATATTTCAAAAATTAAGGAGGTCAAGTGACCATGTCTCTTCTCTTTTGTGTTGGGTCTTTTCTTTGTAATGTTGGTAGAAGTTAATCATTGCTACTACTCGGGTCCTTTTGGATTGTCAAGGGACGGCTTGCTAGCCCTTAATTATTATTATTATTAGAGCAAGCCCGTGTTCAGGACACGTGTTTTGTGTTTTTTTTTTTTTTTATAAAAAAAAAAATTTTAAGGATAAAATGGGAAAGAAACAACTTAATGAGGGCAAAATGGAAAATTTGACTTTTGATACTGTTCATTCAACTGTTCATGTTCAGGGCTAGTTGCCATTTATACTATAGATTATTATTATTACTTGTTTACATAAACCATGTTGATGTTAAATTGGCACCACAGGATCTGTGGCGCAATGGTACCGCGTCTGACTCCAGATCAAAACGTTGCGTGTTCGATTCACGTCAGGTTCAATCCTTTTTAAACTCTTTTTTTTTTCGCAAACTTAAGTCGCAAGTTTTCAAGAAGAGAGTCAGGATTGCATGTTTTGGAGAAGCTGACAACCAATGCTGATCAGATTCAGAACCAGGTTCTCCTGCAAGTACTCTCAGAAAATCTTAAGCAAGTTTTCAAGAAGAGAGTTCTTATCGTAGAACACGAAGATATCAACCCGTATATTCAGAGTGTTGCCTGTGCTGAGCCTTCCCATTCTCATCTGTGTTCGACCCATCACGGAAGTCTACGCCAGGTACGTATGTCTATGGATTATTATATACTAGTTTCTTGGCAGGAAATTGATTATCTTCATAAATTTTCGTGTGCAGCTCGGGTACTTCAGGTGTGGACAGCCGAAATTGATCCCCTCCACTGTTGAGGGCTCAGAAAGAAGGTCTTTTATAATAAACCTTGCTGGCGCACGCGGTCATCAACAAGTGAGAGTTTTGAACATCTTCGTTAGCAACTGCGTATGTAGAGTAGAGGGTACGTGATTCACTGATTCTGATTTTGTATGCATGCATCTTTGGTATTTTGAGGGTGCAGCCCAAGGAAAAGCTATGTCTATTGTCCTCCTCAAACCAGTAATCATAACTCCGTCTGGCTTGGTGGTGACTGGCCTTCCACAACAATGCACCAGAGTTCCGGTTTGTGGATTGAATAAATGTGGTCTTGAGCATAGACGGCGAAAAAACCAGCGAAAGCGACCTCTTTAAGGCAATAACTCAAGCTAAGCTTCCCATTGAGCAGCTGGGCTTCCGTCTGAATACACTAGCTACGCTGACACATCCTCAGTCCCAGTTCGGTATGTAGTGTTCTGGGAACTGGTTAAGATCAAGAATGGCGGTGATGGAGGGCGGCAAGTGGAGGTGGATCGAGTGGTGATGGAGGAATGTTGCTCCAAGGTGGGTAAGCAGTTCAGTTTTAGTTTAATTAGGATCTGAATTATTAGCCATGTTATCAGATAAAGTTTTCCTTATTATAGATACATTGTATAGATAGCTTTATTTTGGTCAGGTGTCCTTATGTATTCAGTACATTAATGTATCTTAGGGGTCAAAGTCATGTATATATATTTGTTCTCTGTATGGAATGTAAACACAAGGGAAAATTCTCCATTCATGTTTCTCTCTTTCGCATAATAATCTAACATTATGTATTCAGTACATTAATGTATCTTAGGGGTCAAAGTCATGTATATATATTTGTTCTCTGTATGGAATGTAAATACAAGGGAAAATTCTCCATTCATGTTTCTCTCTTCCGCATAATAATCTAACATGGTATCAAAGCCACCGATCCATGGTGACCTGATTACTTTCGCTTCCGCTATTATTCTTCTGTAGTTTACGCAACTCTGTTAGTGTTGCTTCTATTCGACAGATTTTGGCATCCACAGTTTGAATATTTTTGTCTATCTCCCTCACTTGGCTCTTTAATGCTTCAGTTGTTTCTTCCTCTGTAGCAATATTTTCTCGCAGCTTCTTCTCTTTTAAGTCCTTCTCCAGATCAATTAATCTCGACTTTGCGCAGTTTTTGAGGTTTGAAACATCTCCCTTGCTGATTTTATCCTATAGAATTGCAATTCTTCTTTAAATTCTCTAATTAATTTTTCTCCCTTCTTAAAACAATGGATGACTTTTGGTACGATCATGTTTGCTTTGATACATTACCTTCGTCCCATGTTATTTGTCAGTTATGTAACGAACTTGATCATACCGCAATCGAGTGTTTGCGTCGTTTTGAACCAAGTAATGTTCATAATGCTCCTTCTTTTTCCCTATCGGATTGGTTATATCCCGAACAAAATGAATCGTTTGATTCAAATGGCTCTTCTTCCGTTGTAGAAGAAGAACCATTAACTGATGTTAATGGGTCTTCTCCCCATTTCTTTTCTACTTCAAATTGGTATGTTGATCATCTCATTGATCAACTCCATTGCCTTCAAAAACTTCCAAATCAATCTTTGTCAAATTACTTTTCTGAAGCTAAATCAATTTCTTATGCTCTTACTAGGGCCGGGAGTCCTATTTCTGAAATAGAGCTCATTGATTTTCTTGTTGATGGACTTGATCCATTATACAATAAATTTGTCAATTATTATTATTTTCGAAAACCACAAATCTCGTTAGATTTATTTTTCGAATGTCTTATTGATGAGGAAAAACAGTTTAAGAAACCATATTTTTCATCTTCGAAGGAGGCTAGTTCTCTCTCTACTACTCCCGAATACAAAAGTGACGTTTTTAAGGTGTGTGCCCAGCTTCATGAGGCTGCCAATGAGGAGTCATCAAATTCTTCAAGCCCCTGTGGAAAAAGGAGGATTCAACCAAAAAGGCTGGTCCGTCCGCCATTGCTGATGCTGCAACAATTACAGCATTTATGAATCAAGTATCAGACCTTGTTGAGCTTGTAGATTCAAGAGATATCATGGAACTGCAGCTAAAGCAACAAGATTGTGAAGTTCTTATAAGAAAGAAGGAAGCTTTACCATCGCCTCCCGCTGCTCCTTATGGTATGATGCAGCCCCCTCTCCACAAGATGCGCCTCTCAACCACAGCCGTCGCTCCCGCTTCTCCAAAGGCAGCTTCCACATCCGGCTTCGGCACCAAGATTACTCCGCCCCCGCAAAGCCAAAGTCCTCCCATCCTCTTATGAAATGTCCTATGGCTGGAACATTCTATCGCTCACCTGCGCCAGAACACTGCTTTTGTGAAGGCCTTTCGAACGCCCACTTCTCCAAATGCTTCTCATTTGGACCACAGGCCCTGGCACCCCATGTCCAAAGAATTTTCAAAGCATGAATTGTAGCCAATTCCATTTCATGTTTCTCAAGTTGCAAGCACCAGGCCTCAACTTTCATCTTATGACAACACAACCCACTGGCTAACTCATCTTCACCGCCACCCCTGTGGTTCCGACCTTGTCAGCCAACACCCTTGTGGTTTCCAATTCTCAATCTGCTGTTCACTCCTACAACAGCTTTGTCCCATTTTCTTTTGGCATAGTTTCAAGAAATATTCAAGAGAAATACTCGTATGAAGATGGCTACATACTTTATCCCCTACAAAGTGGAAATACATGCCTTGTCATGATCACCTTCACCTCTACATGAGGCTGCTATTCAATCACAACTGGCTGATGTGTGTTTGCCGAAATACCCATAGTATCATTATCTCCCTGATGTTGCACTTGAGAGGCAAGACGATGAAATTCATGTTCAAGCTTCAACTCTACAACGTGTCGTTTCGCTTGAGGGGGGGTATTAGCCATGTTATCTGATAAAGTTTTCCTTATTATAGATACATTGTATAGATAGCTTTATTTTGGTCAGGTGTCCTTATGTATTCAGTACATTAATGTATCTTAGGGGTCAAAGTCATGTATATATATTTGTTCTCTGTATGGAATGTAAACACGAGGGAAAATTCTCCATTCATGTTTCTCTCTTCCGCATAATAATCTAACATGAATTACTGCATATCGTAGCAGTTCAGTTTCAGTCATTTCTTATATATACTAGTCGAATAACACGCACGACACGCTATATATTATAATTCAAGCGGAGATTTCATTGAGTTAATGATGAATACAAATGAAAATCATCCAATGCTACTAATCAGAAACAAATTTTGGGAGAGGATTTGCAGGAGAACCTGGTTTAGAATCTGATCATTAATGGTTTTCAGCTTCTCCAAAACCTTTAATCCTGCTTCCTTGACCACAAAAAGCTTCAGGCCAGCTCAAAACCAATGAAGATATCAAATTTGGAGAAGAACTCAAATAATTACTGCATTAGTTGTAGGGGAAATATAGGGTCTTGATCTTGATACAGAGGCCGGATATGTGATTGAATCGTGTATAATCCACTTTCCGAATAAAGTATTTCGACCCTTAACTTAATGCCTGGGTTACACAAAATCTTTATTGGGATAAGACAATCACGCAATTTGTTTTCTAGGCAAAGAGAACAAATAAAAAACTTGAGAATTGTTTTGCTTTCGTTATTGTTGTATCACTCTTGTATGTTATGTGTGTTACAAATGAGATCAAACATCTGTATTTAAACAGATGGAGAGGTATCAGTAAAAGGGTACATTCAAAAGACATGACTTTAGCCAAGCAAAGCAATGTGTCTTTTCACTTTGAAAAGGCACTGCTTCAGAACCGCCTTCTACCGAGTCATGGACTCGCTCAGTGAAGCACATATGTCTAGTGAAATTCTGCCAAGCTGCACGGCCGTGTCTTATGAACTGCACGGCCGTGTTGTTCATACTGCTCGGCCGAGCAAGACTCTCCAGAAACTTGGCCAATCTGATATGCTCTACTCGGCCGAGTCAAGGACTCTGCTCGGCCGAGCACATCAACAAAATGTGCTACCCTTTAACTTTTACTTCTTTATCGAGGTTGACTTCGTTTTAGCTCAAACGAGTGTGTACTCCACACTTTCCCTTACTCGTATCTGAGTCTAATACGAATCACATTGATCTCTTAGTAAATCACCATTACAATAAAATAAGTTGATGATTACAAAATCACCAACAAATCCCCTCCATTTTAGTGTAATCCTTTGATTTACTAAACTTTATAAATAACGAAACAAACGAATGCATAAATGAAAATGTCTTGTGATTGAATTTTCATCTTAGTATAATATACATTTCAAATACTCGAGAATCGGGGTGTCGTAACGATTGAACTCGTCAACTCATATGAATACCTGAAGATACTATACACATAAGTTCAGTACAATTCTCTTTGTTTAACCTTGACACTATTACAAGCCATGTGTCCATATCCAATAGTGAACATATAGAAAGCCAAGTCCTAGCTTCTTGAAGCGGCAAAAATTCATGTCCACATAGGTAGTTCCTTTTAATCTTGCACCTGCATTTGCAATTTTTCAAAGGAACTATTAAGAAGATATTCTTCAACCTAACCTTTACTTGCAGGTCTGAACACATACCTTGGGAAAGATAATAACATGTGTTCCAATCTCCAACTGCGAGCTTTCCACATTGAATTCAAGCTTCTAACGTTGTATTAGAAGGGAATTGGGTATCTCACAATTAGAGGATTAAATGGACTTTAATCCCATTCCCATTGCAGACTTATTTACCAAGTCTCTGGCTAACCCCTTCGTCAAGTGGTCAGCCAAATTTTGTTGCGACCGAACAAATTCAACTGATATCACACCATTCATGATTAACTCCCGAATCATACTATGTCTGACACCCAAGTGTCTAGACTTGCCATTATAAATCTGACTATAGGCCCTAGCCAAGGTGGCGCAACGCTATCACAATGGATAGACATTGGTGATATCGGTTTTGACCATAATGGAATCTCATATATCAAGTTCCGAAGCCACTCCGCTTCTTTTCCAGCAGCAGCCAATGCTACAAACTCAGATTCCATTGTAGAATGTGTAATACATGTCTGCTTTTTAGAAGCCCAAGAAATGGCACCTCCTCCAAGCAAGAACACCCAACCACTAGTAGAAGATGAATCTTCTTGGTTGATCCAGCTAGCATCTGTGTAACCTTCTAATATAGAAGGATGTCCACTATAACACAAACCATAGTCCATAGTACCTTTTAAGTACTTGAACACCCTTGTTATAGCATGCCAATGTTGTCTACTAGGATTACTAGTAAACCTGCTCAATCGTCCAACTGCATAAGCAATATCAGGTTGAGTGCCCGTCATAGCATACATCAAACTGCCTATGGCTTTTGAGTATTCGAGCTGTGACACAGGTTCACCAGTGTTTGATACAAGTTTCTCAGTAGGATCCATGGGAGTACTAACTTTAGAACAATCATCACAATTAAACCTCTTGAGAATTTTCTCAATATAATGAGATTGTGTAATTTCAATTCCCTTGTTCATCCGTTTAATCTTTATACCAAGAATTACGTCGGCTTCTCCCATGTCCTTCATAGAAAACTTTGATGACAAAAACTTCTTAGTTTCATCAACTACATTTTGGTCTGTGCCAAAAATCAACATGTCATCTACATATAGGCAGATGATTACACCTTTACCGGATTCATCAAATCTGCTATATACACATTTGTCGGACTGATTTAATACAAAACCATTTGACAAAACAACCTCATCAAATTTTTGATGCCACTGTTTAGGTGCTTGCTTTAGCCCATACAATGACTTAATTAACTTACATATCTTATGCTCATTACCTGGCATAACAAATCCTTCTGGTTGTTTCATATACACTTCTTCTTCCAAATCACCATTTAAAAATGCTGTTTTGACATCCATTTGATGGATTAATAGATTCTGAATAGCTGCCAAAGCTATCAGAAATTTAATAGTAGTGATACGAGCAACCGGTGCATAGGTATCGAAGTAATCGATCCATTTCTTTTGTCTAAAGCCTTGGATTACCAATCGAGCTTTAAACTTGTCAATTGTTCCATCGACTTTCATCTTCTTTTTGAAGATCCATTTGCACCCTAAAGGTTTACAGCCTGGTGGTAAATCAGACAAGACCCATGTATTATTTTTCATAATAGAACCAATCTCATCATCGATTGCTTATTTCCAAAAACCAGCATCTCGAGATTTTATTGCTTCATCATAGGTTCTTGGATCCTCCTCTATACTATAACAGTAAGAGTATTGAGATTCAATTTGATCTCTTGATCCCATAGCTAAATATAGTTGAAAATCAGAACCATATGATTTAGCTTCCCTTACTCTTTTACTTTTACGAGGTTCGGGTATCTCATTTGGTATCTCAACTGAATGATCATCCATTTGAGATTCAGCCGACATTGGTATAATATCCTTTGGTCTAGGTATTGAAGAGAAACGATTCTCATCAAAGATTGCATCTCTCGATTCTATAATTGTGTTAATAGAAATGAATTCATTAGGTTCTATAACATAAAACCTATATGCCTTGGAATGCTCAGCATATCCAACAAAGATGCAATCAATACCTTTTTCTTCCAACTTTTTCCTTTTAGGGTCCGGAAGTCTAACCACGGCCCTACATCCCCAAACTCGCAAAAATGTCAAGTTTGGTCTTTTCTTACACCAAAGCTCATATGGGGTAATCTTGTTCCTTTTATTAGGAACACTATTCAATAGATGACAAGCCGTTAACATGGCTTCTCCCCAAAACCCGTCACTCAAACCTGAGTAAGACAACATGGCGTTAACCATTTCTTCAAGAGTTCTATTCTTCCTTTCAGCCACACCATTTTGTTGTGGTACATAAGGAGCCGTAGTCTCATGAATTATCCCTACGGATTGGAAATATTTAGGATCATAATATTCACCACCTCTATCCGTACGTAAGGTTTTAATCAAGCCATTTAGTTGAAGTTCAACTTCGGTTTAATAAATCTTAAATTTATCTAGGGCTTCATCTTTTGCATGCAGCAAATAAATATAGCAAAACCTAGAAGCATCATCTATAAAAGTGACAATATACTTTTTATTGCCTAAAGATGGAGTTGCATGAAAATCACATAAATCACTATGAATCAATTCAAGTTTTACAGAATTCCTTGTAATAGTTTTAAAAGGTTTTCTAGTGATTTTTGTCAACATGCAAGTATTACACTTTTCCGTATTATTATCAATAACAGGAATCAAACCATCTTTGGACATTTCAAGCATTCTTTTATAGTGCACATGTCCTAACCGAGCATGCCATAATGAGGAATTGATAATAACAGAGGAAGTCATATAAACAGAACTAGAGTTAACCGGAATTTTATTTAAATTCATCATGAACATTCCATTATTATAATAACCAAATTCTACAAATATACCCGACTTCGATACGATATACTTATCGGATTCATAAACTTGTTTATAACCACACTTGTTCAAGACAGGAACAGAAATTAAATTCTTACGAAGTTTAGGTACATATAAAACATTAAACAAAGAAATAGTTTTCCCCGTACTAAATTCCAACACCATGCTTCCTCTTCCTTGAATAGGAGCGGAATGGTCATCACCCATGTAAAGGACAGATCCGTCTTCCATTGGTTCGTATGTCTTAAACCAACAACGATCCTTACAAACATGAGTTGTGGCACCGGAATCAATCCACCACGCAATAGCATCATCCTGCACATAAAGTGCCTCAGAAATTAGTGAAACAGAATTTTTAATAAATCTGTTCCAACTATGTATTAAAATCTGACATTGGTTTTGAGAATGGTCCTTAGACCCCTTTCCCGAACCACTTGTGCTTGCGCCTTTCTTGTTGTTTCCAACACGACAATCCTTCTTAAAGTGACCAGATTTGCCACACTTCCAACATGCCAATTTAGGCTTCTTGTTGGGACCAGAACCATTGTCTTTGAAACTACATTTCTTTCCTTTGTTTTTATTGTTTCCACCCTCATCAATCATATTGACCGAGGGTCCAGCAACTTCTTTTCCTTTGCCTTTGTCATCCTCTTGCGCCCTAAGAGATTCCTCTATGCGCAAGTGACTACCAAGTTGAATCAAAGACAGATCGTCTTTACCATGTTTCAAAGTGTGTTTGAAATCCTTCCAGGAGGGAGGCAACTTATCAATCACACTTGAAACCGATATTGACTCATCCATCTTCAACCCATGTTGTGTATATTGTCCAAGAATTCTAAGGAGTTCATTGAATTGTTCCATGACAGGTCTTGAATCGACCATCTTGTAATTATTAAAATTACTCACAAGGAACTTCTTACTAGAAGCATCCTCTGCCATGTACTTGGATTCAAGAGAATTCCATAACTCTTTAGCAGATTCCTCATTTTGATAGATGTCAAATAGAGAATCAGACATACCGTTTAATATGTGTCTTCTGCAGATGTAGTCGTCGTTCTCCCACTTCGATCTACGTCTGATTGCTTCCAAGTTGTCATCTTCAAGCAATTCCGGAATAGGGGTAGATAGAACATACACCACTTTTAACGTTGTTAAAAGGAAGTTCATCTTCTTCTGCCAACGCCTGAAGTCTTGTCCTTCAAATTTGTCTAGCTTTCCAAACTTTGTCGTCATCTCCTTCAAAGTACTTCCACCAGCCATGAGTATCACCAAATACTTTATTCGTTTGTAGGGGAAATATAGGGTCTTGATCTTGATACTGAGGCCGGATATATGATTGAATCGTGTATAATCCACTTTTCGAATAAAGTATTTTGACCCTTAATGCCTGGGTTACACAAAATCTTTATTGGGATAAGACAATCACGCAATTTGTTTTCTAGGCAAAGAGAACAAATCAAAAACTTGAGAATTGTTTTGTTTTCGTTATTGTTGTATCACTCTTGTATGTTATGTGTGTTACAAATGAGATCAAACATCTGTATTTAAACAGATGGAGAGGTATCAGTAAAAGGGTACATTCAAAAGACGTGACTTTAGCCAAGCAATGTGTCTTTTCACTTTGAAAAGGCACTGCTCAGAACCGCCGCCGAGTCAAGGGACTCGCTCGGCCGAGCACATATGTCTAGTGAAATTCTGCCAAGTTGCACGGCCGTGTCTTATGAACAGCACGGCCGTGTTGTTCATACTGCTCGGACGATCAAGGCACATGCCTCGGCCGAGCAAGACTCTCCAGAAACTTGGCCAATCTGATATGCTCTGCTCGGCCGAGTCAAGGACTCTGCTCGGCCAAGCACATCAACAAAATGTGCTACCCTTTAACTTTTACTTCTTTATCGAGGTTGACTTCGTTTTAGCTCAAACGAGTGTGTACTCCACACTTTCCCTTACCCGTATCCGAGTCTAATACGAATCACATTGATCTCTTAGTAAATCACCATTACAATAAAATAAGTTGATGATTACAAAATCACCAACATTAGTTCTCCTTGTTCGCTAAAATTGAATTACAGTAAGACATTAGCAAGAAAGGGACAAGTCGAGCAACGAAGAACAAAACAGAAGTCAGTCTGAGAGCGGCACAGTCTTCGTCAATTCTCATTTTTGATTAAGTTCTATGGAATTCCTCTGGGGCTGCCCTTGCCTCTGGGAATCAAACTGTCCTTAGGAAGGTCTGTTTCTGAATCCATATCTTGTTCTAGTGGCTTTGAGGGATCTCCCTCTGTAGTCCCTTCTTTGCTTGATATTGGTGAAGCTTCACTCGTAGGACTTAAATGCTTCTTTCCTTTCTTTGGCGGTGTAATCTAAATAGTCTGATTCACCCCGTTATGATGAGTCAGAGATGCCTGAATGTAGTTCAATCTTCCTATAGTCGAGGAAATTCTGACTCTCTTCGGCTATGCCACTCATGGATTGACTCTCGAGAATAGTCTTTCTAGAATATCCTGAAATGAAATACGGTCACTAAGAATCGACTGAAATATCTACATTAGCAGCACTACGAACTTCAATAGTTTAGCCTTGGCTTGCATAATCTTAGTAAGATTCCTCTGGCTACTTTGGCTCTTTCTTTATAGCCGAATCTCATTAACAACCCCTTGAAGATGTTATTCATCTATTGCGACTCTTTAAATTAAATCCTAGGTCTATCCTTAATGAAAGTAAAAACAATAAGGCATCCGAGGACTTCCGAAAGAAGAAAAGAAAACCGGAAGAAGAGGACAGCTCGCAGTAGGAAAAAGTGTGTCGCCGTGCCGATAACAAAGTGGAAGACAGGCTTATCATGGAGGTGGACCAGAAAAGCCTCGACACTAGCACACCAGATCTAGATAACTTCGCCATCATTCCGTTAAAGAAGAAAGAAGCAAGGAATACGGCAGGGGCAGGATTTTTGTGCTATCTTCATAACGAAGAGGAAAGTCTCGGGCAAAGGAAAATGTTTCCGAACGAGACCTCGGCCTAGGTATACCGGTAAAAAAGGGAGCGCTTGCTCGACTACGCAACCTGGCCACCGGTAACTAAGATGAGAAAGTGGGACGAAGATCCCAGTCCGGATTAGGAAGAAATATTATATATTGAGACTAGACTCAAGCTATTTCAAGAGGATGAACCAGTCCGCGATCCAATTAAGCGGACCGTTATACGCAGAAAGACTCCGCAGTCAAGACCCACAACTCGATCAACTCCTAAAGGATTTGGAATCTCGGGAAAGTTTGTAAATCCTAGATTTAAAAATATGTGGATTTTTTTTATGAAAGGGTCTTAAAAAAAAAAAAAAAAAGGATAGACATAAATCAATAGGCCGAAATAAGAGGGGCCTATGAGATAGACATACATAATCGATAGATAATACTCCCTCCGTCCCATAAAGTATGTAAATTAAGAAAAGTGATGAGTCAAAAAAGGGTTGTGAGAGAGAAAAAGTGAGTGAATATGACAAGTGGGGCTCACAATTTAAATATGTGAGGGGTAAAAGTTAGTGAATATGACAAGTGAGCTCCACAATTTAAGTATGTGAGAAAAAAAAGTGAGTGAGGTTAACAAGGTAAATTCTATATACAAGGCACCTTACATACAAGGCACCAATAATCCCCAAACTACCCTTCGTGTGTCGTGCTCGAAAGGACGACACGCAGCCTTCATTTCGTGTACTTTTACACGACATCAACTAATTGGGTTAAATATTTGGTCGTATGAAATTATACGAAATTTAAATTTACTCTGTCATTAATTTCGTACACAACAACACGATATCATGTCCTAATATCGTGTATATCCATACGACATATCATAATGAAGGTGTTCTTCGATGATTTGCGACACGATGTTAATGATACGCATATGCTATGTTATATTATTGAATTGTGTTGTTAATTGAGCAAAATTTATACACTTATACATGACAAGGAACAAACGTCATATTGGATCATACAATATCATATAACCTATCACATTTAAGTGATACCACTTTATTTATTTGGAGGAAACTCATGTAGATGAAAAACACTTGAAATGTCATTTAGAATGTAGAAAAAAATTAAAAAAAATAAACGAGGTAGCCGTATACCATTTTTGGCAAGATCGGGACACATAAAACCCTAAAAACCCTAAGTAATGGCACATATTTGTAACTCAATCTCCATTTGGATTTTGAGGAAACTCATGTAGATGAAAAACATTTGAAATGTCATTTAGAATGTAGAAAAAAATTAAAAAAAAAATAAACGAGGTAGCCGTATACCATTTTTGGCAAGATCGGGACACATAAAACCCTAGAAATCCTAAGTAATGGCACATATTTGTAACTCAATCTCCATTTGGATTTTGAGGAAACTCATGTAGATGAAAAACACTTTAAATGTCATTTAGAATGTAGAAAAAAATTAAAAAAAAAATAAACGAGGTAGCCGTATACCATTTTTGGCAAGATCGGGACACATAAAACCCTAAAAACCCTAAGTAATGGCACATATTTGTAACTCAATCTCCATTTGGATTTTGAGGAAACTCATGTAAATGAAAAACACTTTAAATGTCATTTAGAATGTAGAAAAAAATTAAAAAAAAAATAAACGAGGTAGCCGTATACCATTTTTGGCAAGATCGGGACACATAAAACCCTAAAAACCCTAAGTAATGGCACATATTTGTAACTCAATCTCCATTTGGATTTTGAGGAAACTCATGTAGATGAAAAACACTTTAAATGTCATCTAGAATGTATAAAAAATAAAAAAAAAATAAACGAGGTAGCCGTATACCATTTTTTTATTTTATTATATGGTGTGTCGTGTCTAAATACACGATATTTACTAAGGCATTTCGTATGAACAATACACGAAAGTAATCAGGGTGAATCTCGTGTATTGTTCATACGATATAATTACCAGAAACAAATACTATATCGTGTTTGTATACACGATATGTACCATAGTATCTCGGGTATATACACACGAGATACACCCTGAAGCCCTACATCAAACACGATATTCACGCAGACAACGGCCCAACAGAGAAACACCGTTGCTGCTGTACACCCATGCAGCTGTGACACCATTGTCCTAGTCTTAACACCCATAAATTTATACCCATTATTTTCATTAATTCTCATATCATCTAACACCATAGTATGGATTCTCCACAACATTCTCCAAGTTTTTATGATCATATTGATCTTGAGCTTGTGGAATATATTTTTGAAGAAGAAGGTTTGCCACCAAATTCTCCACATCAAAATCAAAATCCAAGCAGCAATGAAGTAAGTTTTTAAAGTTATATTTGGTGTTTTGATCAAAGTCGCAATAAAAATCCAATCTTGAAACGAAATTGTTTTTCAAGATTGGATTTTTAAATTCTGATATTACTCTATTTCGTGTTAGATTATACGAGTTTTATGCTATTTGTCGTGTTTTTATACACGAGTTATGGTGTATTACCTCGTATTGTATAACACGAGATAAATGGGTTTAAGTCGGGTACATTTACACGAGATGTTCCAGAAACATCTCGTATAATGCTACACGAAATGACATACAAATTGCCGCTTATTGTGCAATTTTCTAATTGATGTTGTAGGGACCGGATGTCAGTGATCAATTCGATACATCCCTATTATTTTCAAATAGGGATGATCTTGTTAAACACGTACGGGATATCGCGGCCCGTCAAAATATAACCCTTTCTATAGGGGATTCGAGGAAGACAAGTGGCAAGATCCTAGGCTACGCGAAGATTGTATGCCATTTTGGTGGCAAGTACAGGTCCGGAAAAACTAAAGATGTGAGGTTGACTAGCACGAAGAAGATTGGGTGCAATTTTGAAATCCGGGCCAAAGATAGGGGTGATGGGGTATGGGGTTACGTTGTGAAGCATGGTTCTCATAATCACGACTTTCCAACGTATCCCGAAGGTCATCCGTTGGGTAAATTGACTAGTTCTGAATATGAGGAGGTGTGTAGCGCAAGTCAGTCTTCGGTGCGTCCAAATAACATTCTAACAATGTTAAAGAGGAAGGATGAGAAGAACGTGAGTACTCCGAAACACGTCCACAATGCCCTCACAAAATGCAAGTCACAAGAACGACAAGGGAGATCCTCGCTTCAACAGTTCATAAAAGCACTCGAGGATAAGCAATATACCGTCTTCATGAGGAAAGCTAACGAGAGTGACATGATCGGTGACATATTCTTCTCTCACCCACGAGCATCGGATATGCTTAACTGTTTTCCATATGTAGTACAAGGTAAATTTTTGATTTTTTTTAATCTGTTTTTTGACTCGTTTTCCTCTACTTTTGACACATTTCTAACTTTATTTCTCTTTAAATGATACAAGGTGACCGCACTTACAACACCAACTGCTATGGAATGGCATTACTTGAGATTATAGGATTTACTTCAACGGGGAAGAATTTCACAATTGCATATGCGTTCCTCCAAAATGAGAAGACTGATAATTACACGTGGGCACTCAAGAATTTGCAAAGTCTTTTTCATACTCCCCACATGCCAACTGTTTTCTTAACTGATCGTGACTTGGCTTTCATTAATGCTGTCCAAATGGTATTTCCCGAGACCGCACACCATTTGTGTCGAAGGAATATCGAAGTCAATGTTAAAAAGAGAGCGTTGGCTAAAACTGGTAGCAATGAGTTTGCACTATCATTCATGAGGAGATTTAATAAAGCAATATCGCCCGCTACTCGCGAAGAGTGGGACACCCGTTGGCAATCGTTTTGCGATCATTACAGATCTTATCCTGATTTATTGACCTACCTCCGCGAGACTTGGATTGATCCATACTCTACGAATATTTTGTCGATGCACACGTATCGCCATCGCACTTGGAACCCACACCACGAACGAGGGCCGAGAGTGAGCATAACGAGGTTGAAGAAGGCATTGGGAGTGCTTCTTCTACTTTTGACACATTATTCAAAAAGGCTCATGAGATTATGGAAATCCATAACAACAATCAAAGCTACTATGGAGCAATCAAAGAGTAGAATTCCAAATGATATGAAGACATGTGATCTGTATCAAGACATATTGGGGCGAGTGTCAAAGGCAGCTTTGGACATCATCAAAGAAGAGCGGAGTCGTTGTGGGGATAATGTCATGGATCCTTCAGCCGCGGGTGTTACTGAGGCGAACACATGGACTTCCATGTAGTCACGAGATTGCATGCATACAAAACTCTGGGGCCGGATTGAGTTGTCCTCGATTCATGATTTTTGGAAGAAGTTGGACATTGAAGTAGAATACCGTCCCACTGGACCCGATTTTGAAGTTGTGTTGAATGAACCGCTAACGCACTGGACCTGTAAAGAGAAGGTTATTTCAAACGATAAATGAAGGGCTACATCCACAAACCGGAGATGCTTATGAGCCGGATCATATTTCAAAGGCAAATAAACCCCTGACCACCGATTGTAGAGTACCGTCGAGATTGGGAGCGCACCGACGTACATTTTGGAGTCCCCACTACACCACCCTCCACTAGCAGGTCTAGATCTTCATTTATTGCATCAACACAATCAGGTTTGATGTCGAGATCGCTTCAAACACTACACCATCTAACCCTACCACTCCTACATCTCTTCCACCACTAGCCGCCGGGTCGTAGGAGAGGTCGAGGTCGGGGTCGGGGACGGGGACGGGGACGGGGACGGGGACGGGGTCGTGGAAATGGACAAGTCAATGATATACATACTTCGTCCATAGGATGTTGCTTACCCCTCTCATTGTCCCATTTATTGATGGCTTCACGAGATGTGATGGGTGATGGAAATTGTGGATATAGAGCAAGAGCGCCGCAAATATACGGAACAGAGGAGATGTGGCAAAGAGTGCGCTCAGATTGTGCCAAGGAGTTGCTTCATCGCCGTGAGCTTTATGAGAGAGTTATGCCTTGGAGAGATATGGATGAGCTCTATAGTCGCATTACTCACTATGCCTCCCCTTGTTCGGAATATTATTGGTTGATACTCCTGAGATAGGGCACATCATAGCCACGGTGTATAATGTGGTGTTTGTCTCGTACTCGCAAACCGCCGGCTTCACATGCCTACCAAATGATCGTACCACAAGGAATGTGACCACCCACGTACACACTTGTGTTGGGACATGTGGGAAACCATTTTATATTGGTATGATACTTTAATTCATTATATTTAACTATCTTATTTAAATTTGTTATATTTAACTATATTTTCTAAATTTGTTATATTTGACTATTTTATTACTTTTGCAGCTGCACATGTCGGATAGTGATTACCCGATACCATCAGTAGCACTATATTGGGGGGAGCAACGTGATCCAAGCGCAAGTAACCTGATCATGCCATACAGAACTCGGATAGAAACATTCAACCGACTCTCAATTATGGCGAACGAAGCACGAATTGCAGAAAATAGGCCATAGTTTATGTGTATAGCGTATTGATTATTTTTCGTATGAAGTTTTGGAATATGTTTGGAATATGTTTGGGATATGTTCATTTTGGTTTGTAAATATTGTTGGTATTTGTTTCAGTTTGTGTTTCAGGAGATGTTGCCCTCAGACTACCATCTCGTGTGCTTATACACGATATGTAATATATAACTCGTATATATATACACGACTTATTTCATTTTTGTCGTATGAACATTACACGAAATACACTAACTACCCAGTAATGTATCTCGTGTGTGTTTATACGAGATAAAAGAAAACATGTCGTGTGTATATATACGAGATGAGTAAAACCATCTCGTGTATAAGCACACGAGATGGTAGTCCGAGAGCAACATTTCCCTGAAACACAAACCGAAACAAATACCAACAATATTTACAAACCAAAATGAACATATCCCAAACATATTCCAAAACATAAACAACCAAAATGAACATATCCCAAACATATTTCAAACATATTCCATAAACAAACATTGTATCCAAAATTTACATATCTCAAACATATTCCAAAAACAAACATTTTATCCAAAATTTACATATCTCAAACATATTCCAAAACAAACATTATCCAAAATTTACAAACAAACATAAACAACCAAAATTAACATAATCATGAAGCGTCTCCATATAGATCAATGGACCGTTTAATCTTATCTTTCACATCCGCAGATAAACCGTCATCCGTGAGCAATGGCAGTAGTATGCCTCGTGCCTCTACAACCCTAGGCGGTGGTGGAACGTTAACTAGGGCATCATGATTCGGATTAGTAATCCGAACATGAGTCCTAGCCAGAACCACCGCATATACGTGGAAGTAACGAGGCTCGGATGTGCTCACGGACGGCCCCATCTACGCAATGGATCGAAACCCCCCAAGCCGTCCTCTAACCAATCCTCCCATACATCATCACGCCCTCCATAGGACTTCTTATACCCCTTTTGACATGCTATCAATGAACAATTTTGGGGGGAGCAAGATATGGGGTCTCTGGGGATTTTCTGCTGGATCCCAAACTGGCGTATAACACGGTCGAGCAAATACGCCTCCGTGATATCCCGGAAGCGTATAACCCCACGGAAGTATGAGACCGGTAAAAGCGCCTGCAGGGGTGGTCAGTAGGGAGTCAACAAACCTAAAAATGAATTTGTTAGACACCGTCAATGTAAATAATAATTTGTAAAACTTTAAATATAACTAACTCACCCTATCAACCGTCATCGTGTCCAGGGTATACCGAAACTTCAATAGATGGGGCATATCCCTACCAGCCGTATCAGTACGTACCCATCTACGAGCCCTCTACCGGGCCCTCCGTCCATAACGGGTCAATCTCTCTCCGAAACCGGAAAGTGCTCGTATATCCAGCTCGCAAATGTATGAAATAAATAAGTTAACAATGCTATAACCATAAATGCATGTTGTAATTATTAAATGATTGTTAAATATTACCTCCAAAAGACTCAAACAACCGCCAATCTGCCAGATCCGTATCTAGATGCCTTCCCCAACTCCGGTATAGATATGCCAACCCACTGTCCCCCAAGATAGAGCCCCCACTGTCAATATCCACGCACAATGAAAGGTAGTCGAGAGGGCATCTTATCTCGAGTCTTGTCCACGAACAGGCGTGGAGCCCGGGAGGAACATGATGTACGTAGCGGCGCGCTCATCGTCGCTCATGTCGGAAGGGGACTCAAAGGAACGGCGGAGGCCATCTAAAGAGTAGGTCGTCCCCTTCCGACATGTCTCAAGGCGTGCCCACGATACCCGCTACGTCAGCTCAGGATCCGCCTTCCCAACAGTGGCCACTGAGCAGTGATGCCTACAAATTGAAAATGAAATAATTAATAAAATTGATAAAATTTATGAAATTGATAAAATTTATGTAATTTATAAAAAATAGACAACAAACAAGAATATACCTAGGATATGAGTGACGTCATGCATAGTGATCGTCATCTCACCCCACGCATGTGGAAGGTATTAGTCTCGGGAGACCACCGTTCCACAAACGCCGTTAGGAGCGCCATGCTTGGCCGGCGAATGGTAGCATCATGTAGGAAATGGAGGCCGGTACCCTCAACACGAGCCCACCAAGCTCTATCATCCTCCGTAAAGAAGCGTGGGAGAACCTGTTGATTCAAACAAAAAATTATAATTAATACTCCCTCTGTTTCAAGATTCAGATGACATTTCGTATGCCAATACCCGAAATGTTGGTGACATTTCGTATGTGTTCATACGAATGGTGACCAACATTTCGTGTATTGGCATACGAAATGTAAACTGATGAATCAGTTTACATTTCGTATACCAATACCCGAAATGTTGGTGACCATTCGTATGGACACATACGAAATGTCACCAACATTTCGTATGTTGGCATACGAAATGTCATCTGATTGTTGATAATGTTTTGCAAATGGCTATTTAATAAACAAATCATATATAAACTTACTTATCTAGAATCTGCTGCCTCGTTTGGCGTTTCAACACCGGCTCACAAGTGGCGTTCTCCCATATCTTACGGGCTCGATGATGACCAAACCCGTACAACAACCGAACCTCCTCCGGCCGCCACCGGGTTACTCTTCACCGCCACTGGTCATCCTTAGACCCTTTCCCCTTTCTGCCCCGTGCCTCCCGCCTCTTGCGAGGCCTCACAGATACACTCTCCTCCGCCTCCTCCTCCTCCTCCTCCTCCTCCTCCTCATCATCATCATCACTAGATAAATGTGCCTCCTGCACAGATGCACCCCGGGACCGAGTACGTGAAGATGAATCCTCACTAGAATAACTACCCTCACTATCACTCTCCTCAACCACAGGCTCCTCAATCACGACATTCTTGTCGTGAATCTTTTGCTCCGTTTATCCGCCTTAGCTGCAGCCTCCTCGGCCTTCCTCTTTCTATTAGAGGCCGTCGCAGGGTTACGTACCTACAAAAAATTAAATAAGAGACAGTTAATATTCAAGAACCAGTTGACATTTCGTGTGCCAATACCCGAAATGTTGGTGACATTTCGTATGTGTTCATACGAATGGTCACAATCATTTCGGGTATTGGCATACGAAATGTAAACTGATTCATCAGTTTACATTTCGTATGCCAATACCCGAAATGATGGTGACATTTCGTATGTGTTCATACGAAATGTCACCAACATTTCGGGTATTGGCATACGAAATGTAAACTGATGAATCAGTTTACATTTCGTATGCCAATACCCGAAATGATTGTGACCATTCGTATATGTTCATACGAAACGCACGCCGACAATTTCAAATTTTAGTCACACGAATTCGTATCCGATTCAAACAAAAAACCCAAATTAATGTTACAAAATCGCAATTAGAACCATTTAGAATACGTTTAAACAACATTAAGCATTATATAATCCATTTTAGGCATAAAATTAATGTTGGGTTTTCAAATTGAAATTTTAAGTTAAAAATAATTACTTTTGGAGCGGCGGGAGAGGAGGCGGACTTTCCACCGGTTTTAGGGAGGTTTGTCTTCATGTTTTCCGGCGGTGGTGATGGCGGCGTTCGTCGAGTGAGAGAGAGAGAAGAGAGAGCGACGTTCGTTTGTTTTGAGAGAGAGAGAGAGAGAAAACAGCGCTATGAGAGAGAGAACAGTCCGTCGTTTGAAATGGGGGGAGGGAAGGGTTTTTTTTTTTTTTTTAAGTATATATATGAGGGTATTTTGGGCATTTTGTACATGCCTTGTAAAATCATTCCTTATATATAGTACTATCCGGTTAACAAATTGGATCCACATTTATTATCATTTTAGAAAAGGTGAAGCTTCTTATCGGGAATTTCGTTTGGATAAAAGGTGAAGCTTCGGACGGAAGTAACTGAGGGAGTATATATTTCGCCCTATCTATAAAGATCAAACCGGCGGACAAGCTAGCCTGAAAAGCACCAAAGTCTCTTATGCGGTCTGGCCATTACTTGTTCGATATGCCATCTTTGGTGATTGCGGCGGTGGAGTCGCTTTCAAGTATCAAATTGGTGATGATAAAAGGTTGCGTTGTTGATAAATCAGATTATTGTGTTGTGTGTGAAGAGGCGAATGAGTATGAGGTTAATTCATGACGATGGAGGGAAGAAAGGCGCGAATTCAGATCGGGTAATATTCTTGCATTTTTCGCCGATTATATACATTTATATGTGAGCGTGTGTGTGTGTGTGTGTGTGTTATAGGGTTTAGTTTTGTTCTTAATTCTCACTTGGAAGTTGCATTGCTTGTACTGTTTGAATTCTGTTCGATGGCTCAGAATTTAAAATGTAGGGTTTGGTTTTGTGTCTGATTCCTTGAGTATTGGATTAATTGTATTTGATTCCACACTCGTATTTATTTGTATAGTTTGAATAATGTGGGTGAACTTGTTTAATTTATGTCATGAAATGGTTTAAAGTTGTTTTGGAGCTGAGAATTTCGATTTTCGTCTTCAAATTGGTATCTTCTTTGTTGGTTTCTTGAAGATCTGGGCAGCCAAAACTATTATCTGACATTGTTGAGGACTCGGTAAGAAGGGATTTTTTTTTCACAAACCTTGTTGCCAGGGTCATCAATGATGAGTAAGATTTTATCAACATGTCGGTTAACTAGCAACTGCTGATTTATTGGTTGGATAGATTGTCAGAATTAATTAAACTTTTTTACTCTGAATAGTACGTGACTGCTGATAGGTCTGATATAATTATGGTTACAATTTATATGGAGGTATTTCATTCCCATGGAGTAGAGACTCATGTCAGCCAATTTCACGAATGCTTTTTTAACCAAGTATGAAAATCTCAGTTCATGAATGCACGTTGAATATCCATTATAAGAATAATTTTGAATGATCGGAGACAAGGGACGGCTGCTCACATGCTCCCAACGGGACAGATCTGGTCACATCTCTCACTTTGTGAGATGGATGACAGAGATGAATTAGGCGTTTAGTGGGAACACACATTGCCAATTCATCTTGGCCACTCATTTCGCAAAGTGAGAGATGTGGCCAAAATTCATCCGTTTGGAGCATGAGAGCATCAGCTTCAAATCTGAATGACCATTCACTCTCTTGATGAATGAGCTAGTCTATCCTTAGCAGTGTAGGAAGTTATTTAAGAAATGCTATAATGCCATTCCCACTTCCTTCATAACTTAATGTACCTTTTAATATTAAGTTCATTTAATTTCAAACTTCCATATCTAACACCCCCTGTATATAGAATCAAACTTGTTGGAAAGATATTTGTAACTTGGTTTGCGCTCAAAATAACATCATAATTTGGTTTGGAGGGTGTTTACAGTGTGATTACGATTTTTGAAAGAAAGGAAAGGCAATTGGCATATATAGTTCTACATATTGGTTTGGAGCAATGTAATTTTTAAAATTTCTTTTTATAACACGCCCAAATTATTGTGAAATTATAGTCCATATTTATTCTATTTCATATACACACCCTACCCACATGAATTATCAGCATAAAAAGAAAAAGAAATAGTCGCCATCAGTTAGATTTGTTGAACCTCCTTACAGCTTAACCGGTATTATATTATTGTGTACTACTCTGCCCGTCCGATAATAAATGTCACGTTTTCCTTTTTGGTCCTTACAAAAACAAGTGTCACTTTTATAAATAAGGAATTAGTCTTTGTGCAGTTTTACCTAAGAACAAGCAACGTATAAACACGTAAAATACATTCCTTATAGACTTGACAAGTTAACTGCGACATTTTTAATAGGACAGCGGGAGTATTAAATCATACTTCCTCCGTCCCTAAATGAACGTCGAAAAAAGTTTCAAATTTTCTCTTGATAAAGAGCAAATTTGAATTTTTTCCCGACATTCATTTAGGGAAAGAGGGAGCATAAAAGATAATGCATCTCAATCATGACCAGTTGTCATTTTTTGTCTGATGTGAGATGGTTGGGGATTGAGATTTTAGAAATAAAAAATGCCTGATTATATCATTAGTTTTTTTGGGTAACCAGTTGTTGATTAATTAATTATTAAGAACTTTGACTTGATAGTTAATGTATCTCCAGCCTAAGATTAGTCGTACCCTCAAGCTCTTCGTTTCTCCTACCACTCCAAAGTCCAAATTGATCTTTATTTGGCACAATCCACCATGGGCATTGAGTTTGATACAACACCAAATCCATTTTAGCTACCATTATAAATAGCTGTACTGAGTACACTTTTATGTTTTTTAAACATCACATGCTTTACAGTTTGAGGTTCAATGGCAAACTCAGATGACCAAGAATCATTAATCATGGAGCAGAAAGAAAAGAAAACTCAAGACGGACTGGAGGAGCGCGAGTCAGAAACTCATATGTTCTTCAATGGTAATGTTTTACCGTTATACATAAAACAATTCATTCGCAGCTACCAAAGAGAATTAACTAATCTAGTAAGAACTCAAAAAGAGCATGCTTGGAAGTCTGATCCAATCTGCCTTTACTATCTATTATTTTAGAGATCTGTGGCTACTCGTTTTCTTGAATACGAAATTGATATCTACATTGGTTTTGGCAGATCTGAAACTTCATGTGGACAAGGACAAGGGAATGAAGGTTTTGGAGAAGCTGACAACCGATGCTGATCAGATTCAAAACCAGGTTCTTCTGCAAATAATCTCCACCAATTCAAATACAGAGTATCTTAGTCGCTTCCACCTTGATCAAGACATTGACAGAAGTAATTTTAAGCAAATTTTCAAGAAGAAAGTTCCTATTGTAGAACACGAAGATATTAATGCTTACGTTCAACGTGTTGCCTGTGGTGAGCCTTCCCATATCATCTGTGCTCGACCCATCACAGAATTCTATACCAGGTATGTTGCTACTCGTCTATGGATATTATCTAGCATATTGGCTTGAAATTGATTATATTCATCAATTTTCACGTACAGCTCTGGTACTTCAGGTGGACAACCAAAAATGATCCCCTCCACTGTTGAGGGTTCAGAAAGAAGGTCCTTCGTAATAAACCTCTTTAGCGCGATCATCAACATGTAAGAGTTTTGAACATCTTTGTTAGCTACTGCCAGTTAATTGGTTGTATAGATTGTCTGAACAAAACAGTGTACTCAGATTAATTAACTCATCAGGCCGACCATGTGGTCCATTGCTAATACTAAGCCCTAAAGTACTCTTAGTAGTTATATAAATGTATATGTCGGGGGTTATTCTGATTTTGTATGAATCTTAGGTATGTTGAGGGTTTGGACCAAGGAAAAGGAATGTCGATTGTCATCATCAAACCAGTAATCACGACTCCGTCTGGCCTGGTGGCAGGACCAGTTTCAACAGCCTCCTACAAGAGTGATCAAATCCAACACCATGCCTGCTTCACCAGCCCCCTGGAGACCATATTTTGTTCAGACAGCAAGCAGAGCATGTACTGCCAGATACTTTGTGGCCTTGTGCAGCGTGACGAGGTTGTTCGAATAGTAGACACTTTTGCTTCATCGTTTCTGCGTGTGATCAAGTTCCTGGAGGATTACTGGATAGAAATGTGCTCAAACGTTAGGACAGGACAGGTCAGTGACTGGATCACTGACATAAGTTGTAGAAATGCAGTGTCCCAAGTCCTGGGCAAGCCGTTTCCTGAATTGGCTCATCTGATTGAGATGGAGTGCGATGGTGGGAGATCATCATGGGAAGGCATCGTCAAAAGGCTTTGGCCACGAACGAAATACATTGGTGTAGTTGTTTCTGGATCCATGTCACAATACATTCCCACCCTCGAATTCTATTGTGATAAGATCCCTCTAGTTTCAAATATGTATGGTTCTTCTGAATGTTACTTCGGTATCAATGTGAATCCGTTCAGCAAGCCTTCAGATGTGTCCTACACTCTCCTCCCAAATGTGGCCTATTTCGAGTTCGTACATGTCGACAAAGACGACAGAAAGGAAAATACATTGATGCAACATGCTAATGGTGGTTTTTCATGTGAACAAGTAGTAGATTTAGTAGATGTGCAAGTTGGTCACTACTATGAAATCTTGGTCACAACATTTACGGGTGAGTTATAGTACTGATTACAATCTTGAAATGACATATGAAGATATACTAGCTCTCTGATCTGCTTAGTTACTCTTTTGTAAATAGGGTTATATCGATACAGAGTTGGAGACATTCTGATGGTGACCGGCTTCCACAACAATGCACCACAATTCCGGTTTATGGAGCGAATAAGTGTGGCTTTGAGCATCGATGTGGAAAAAACCAGTGAGGATGACCTCTTGAAGGCAATTACTCAAGCCAAGCTCCCTATTGAGCAGCTCGGCTTCCGTCTAACGGACTACACTAGCTACGCAGACACATCGTCAATCCCTGGTCATTATGTACTTTTCTGGGAACTGGTTAAGAAGACTAGCGATGGAGGGCAAGTGGAGGTGGATCCAGCGGTGATGGAGGAATGCTGCTCCGAGGTGGAGGAAATGCTGGATTCAGTGTACAGGAAGTACAGGAGGAAGGAGAAATCGATTGGGCCATTGGAGATTAGACTTGTGAAGCAAGGGACGTTCGATGAACTGATGGATTTCTATGTCGCTAAGGGAGCTACCGTGAATCAATACAAGACGCCGAGGTGCGTTAAGTCTGAGGAAGCCATTGAAATACTGGATTCAAGAGTGCTGGGAAAGTACTTTAGCAACAACGTTCCTTCCTGGGAGCCGTTTCAGATATTGGCGGCGAGCACTGAATAAATATGTCCTTGTTTAGCAGTTTCCTTGTAACCTTTTTGGGGATATCATTCATCTGTTGGTTATTCTTCTTGCGTATCTACTCCTGATTCTTTATGCAATCCAGAGTAGTTGTACCTATGTGCGTGTTGGTGTGTGTGTTTATATGGTTTAGTTTTGAGCTTAATTCTCATTTTTAAGTTGCAATACTTGTACAGTTTGAATTGTGTAGGTGAAATGGTTGAATTTTGGTTAATGCTTGCATCTCATTTTGTTTGGGAGCTCAAAATGAAGCATGAAATTTGCTTTTACATTGGTTACTGGTACTATTTTGACTTGTTTCTTGGCTTCAAATTGATATCTTTGTAAGGTTTCTTGCAGCTCTACTAGTGAGGCGGACAGCCGAAACTGATCCCTGCCACTGCTGAGTATTTGGAAAGAAGGCTCGTCGTCAGAACCCCTGCTATCAAAAAGTAAGTTTTTCAAAAACCTCTTTCGTTAGCAACTGAAAAATATTTGGTTCCTATGGATTAACTGTTTACTCAGAATGATGCGTCAGTTTATGGTCCATTTTAATTGTAAGCACAATGCAACAACACCACCACCAACACCAAAGCCTTATTCCCAAAATAATTTGGGGTCGGCTAACATGAATCCTCAAATCTGTCATCATGAAATTTAATTGTAAGCACAATATGTAGGAAAACCCTGTGATCGTGTCACCTTGCTGGTCTGACATGCATGCTTCTAGGTATGTTGAGGGATTGGATGACCAAGGAAGAAGCAATGTCTTCTCGTCATCAAACCAGAAATCACAACTCCGTCTGGTCTGGTGGCAGGAACAGTTTTAATTGGCTAATACAAGAATTATGACCCTTTCCAAATCCATGGCCCAGGGATACAGCACTTTGTCCAAAACTATGTCTTTGATGAATATGTGTGTGTGTGTGTTTGTTCTTGTTGTTGTTACATGTACCCTGTTATATGGACTAGCAATGCCCCCATGCGATTTTCCTAAAACAGTCCCTACTCTAACCCCTCCACCAGCCCCAGGGACATTCTACTTTGTGAAGACGGCAAGCAGAGCATGAGTTGCCAGTTACTCCATGGACTGGAACTGACCCAAGGCTAGAAATGCAGCAAATCTAATCCTGCATCCCTATATATGGTTCTTCTGAATCTTTCTTCAGTATCAACCTGAATCCGCTCGACAAGCCTTCATATGTGTCCTACACTCTTCTCCCCAACCTGGCCTATTTTGAGTTCATACCTGTCGACATATATCATGAAAAGGAAGACATGTTCTGATGGTACTGGTATTTTGAGAACTGAAGAAGTCATAAATTTAGTAGACGTGCAACTTGGTCACTTCTATGAACTCTTGGTTACAACGTTTACAGGTGAGTACTTAATTATACATTTTGGAGAATATATGTATGTATACTTGCTGCATGTGTACAATGTAAGTGCAGGCCTGTGTCGATACAGAGTTGGAGAAGTTCCGATGGTGACTGGGTTCCATCAATTTCTTCTATTTATTCATTGTTGACACTTAGGGTTTGATTTTGTAGGGTTTGATTGTGTCTGAATGAGGCCAGCACGCCAACTGTGCATGTTTAACGACTGCACAAACGTCCATTTGACAGAAGGATCAATTAATCCATGGAAACCATACGTTAAGGATGAAAACGAAAAAAAAAAAGGGTGCTTCGGCGAAAACCAATGAATGTGGTTTTTTGTTAGAAACTGAAATTCTTTCTTGACCTCTTCTTCCCTACTCTGTCATTCTCACAGGTGCTTCGGCAAATACCAATTTTGTTGTTCCGCGGAGCTGATCATCAATAAGAAAGGCAATGAGGCATAGTTGTAATGGAGGAATGCTGCTTCAAGGTGGAGATAGTTTATGCCATTATTATCAGTATATATGCACTGGTGAAGTGAAGGCAAATATTATGCCCCATAAATGTTTACCCGGCCCAAGCTCGAATATGATCTATCTAGAGTCACAAATGAACATCTATCTCGTATGATGATTCTCGTATGTTGGTTCTCGTATGTTGGTTCTCACATGGTGGTTCTCGCATGTCGCCATGGTTTGGTTCTCGCATGTCGCATCTTGTTTCTCTCGGCATGCTTATGTCTCCAAGCAAGATCCAAGCCACTTGTCTAGTTTCTTGCCTCGATCTTATTCGGACGAAATCTCCTACTTAATTTCCCTCCAATCACGGCGTGACACGTGTAAAATAACTTGATAAGGACTCTCCACTACTTGGCTATATATACTCTCTCCCTCCCTCCATTTGCAATGTAACTCCTCTCTCTCTCTAGAAATGTCTTATGTTTATGAAATGTTATGGATCAGATTGATGATTCTCACGCCGGAGGATTTTGGGGGAAAGGCCCCCACCCTAACGGTGTCTTGTCTTGTAGGTCCCACGTTATATCGGACCCGAGGGACGTTCATCCGGATCATACCGCTTTGCCTGTTAAAGAGCAACACTAACTCTTCCTCTCTCCAAGAAATTACTAGGGTTCTCTAGAATTTATTAGGGTTCTCTAGAAATTTCTACATACCTTGAGGAGTTTTCAAGAAGCCCCAAATTGAAGACCACCGCCATTGGAGAAAAGGGACGAACCTTCTGGATTTGGCGTAGAAGGCGACTTGGGCATATTCATCTAGAGAATTCCTTCACCGACCTAGGCTGAGTATAAATAGGTAGGAAGGCTTTTGTGGGTGTGTGTATTTTGTGAGAGAAGAAGAACCGTGAGTTGAGTTGTGAGGCTTTCTTAATTGCTGAGTTATTATCTAGTGTGATAGTCATATATTAGTGTGTGCATTAAGCACTTGTACCTTATCCTTGTGTAAGTTTGCTTAGTAATAATAATAGTGTATTATTATTATTATTACTTGTGGTTCGCCAATTCGGGTACGGAAATTCAACAATTGGTATCAGAGCGGTACGACCCGGGATCGCGGGAACCGTTGTTGAGGCGTTGTTCGGGATCGTTGCAGGTGCACAGTAGGAGACTGTGAAGCTCGTGGTGGGAGACCAGGCTTACTTGGTGACGTACACGGAGGCGTGCAAGTCACGATGGTAGATCCGGCAAGCGCATTTGGTGGAGTCAAGAGACTCAACAATGGCAATTATAAGTATTGGCGAACGTGTATGCAGTCGTACTTACAAGCACAAGAGTTATGAAATGTCGTGGGTGGTAGTGAGACCACGCCACCGGAAAAGGAGGACACTCAAGCATTCCGAAAATGGGAAGCGAAAGCCGGGAAGGCTATGTACGCGCTAAAGATTAGCGTCGAGGACGAACTTTTGGAGCATGTCGAGGATGCACAAACTCCAAAAGAGATATGGGATACATATGCGACGTTATTTTCGAGGACTAATGAGGCTCGTCTACAGATGCTCGAGAATGAACTAATGTCAACCACACAACAAGATTTAACTGTAAGTCAGTACTTCCATAAAGTTAAATCTCTTTGCCATGAAATCTCGAAGTTAGATCTTGACTCAAAGATTAATGAGCAAAGGATGAAAAGAATAATCATACATGGATTGAGGCCCGAGTTTAAGGGGTTAGTTACGGCAATTCGTGGTTGGGCCACACAACCATCTCTATTAGAATTAGAGAGTTTATTGGCCAGCCAAGAAACATTGGATAAGCATACATCTAGGTCATCAACTCCGAAGTCAGTAGAAACGGAGGAGGCATTGTTCAGCAACCGAGGCCGCGTAAGGCAACAAGGACGTGTTGCGACAAGGTGGAATAAGAAAGAAGAGATACAAGATGATCTTGAAGAGCTGAGGTACAAAGGAAGTTCTCATGCAGGGGGAGCTAGGATGAGAAATGAAGATAACTCCCGTCTTGATGATTGGAGGCGAAACAACGAATGCTACAACTGCGGTCGTAAGGGGCATTTCCTTAAAGATTGCCCGTTTCGAAATAAGGTTGTTGAAGGCAATGCAGTCACCAATCAGAATTCACACGATAGTGAAGAAGAATGGGACGCAGAAGCATCCTTCGCTGATATAGAGCTTCATAAAGATGATCCTGAAGAAGAATGGTTCGAAGACCATGCATATCCGGTTATCGATGAAAATTGGATTGATGAAATGGAAAGTGAAGAAGAGATCGACTTCGATGAAGGTCGATGGTTCGAAGATCTGGCTGCCATGATCAATGTTGGATGTAAAGATAATCTAGGCAGACAACAACCTTTGCTAAAGCATTAGCATGCTTGCACGATGTCGGCTCAGAAGAAGGGATAATTGAAATGATCGATAAAAATTTAGATGCTCCAAAGCTCATAGACGAAAAGAAGTTAGAGATAAAGGGGGAGCAACATCAACAAGATTCAACACATGAACAAGCTCGAGAGAAATCACCGTTGAATGTGGATATCGAGAAGCAATCACAATTGCTCCGAGAACGATCAGGAGTAAGCAATGTCACGAACGAGCGCACGATAAAGACGATTGAAGAGAAAGGGAAATGGTCAAGGAGCGCCGATGAAGAACAAAGCCAACAACAAGGATCAAGTGGGAGAATTCCGCTCGTACGGTTCAAGAAAAAAGAGTCAGTGTTGAGGGGGAGTGTTAAAGAGCAACACTAACTCTTCCTCTCTCCAAGAAATTACTAGGGTTCTCTAGAATTTATTAGGGTTCTCTAGAAATTTCTACATACCTTGAGGAGTTTTCAAGAAACCCCAAATTGAAGACCACCGCCATTGGAGAAAAGGGACGAACCTTCTGGATTTGGCGCAGAAGGCGACTTGGGCAGATTCATCTAGAGAATTCCGTCACCGACCTAGGCTGAGTATAAATAGGTAGGAAGGCTTTTGTGGGTGTGTGTATTTTGTGAGAGAAGAAGAACCGTGAGTTGAGTTGTGAGGCTTTCTTAATTGCTGAGTTATTATCTAGTGTGATAGTCATATATTAGTGTGTGCATTAAGCACTTGTACCTTATCCTTGTGTAAGTTTGCTTAGTAATAATAATAGTGTATTATTATTATTATTATTACTTGTGGTTCGCCAATTCGGATACGAAAATTCAACATTGCCGCCCCGGTGAGCTATTTTTCATGGTACCATCAGCAGTAAAACAACAATCTAATCCAGAATACAGTAAAACAGTCAAGTGTGTGTTTTTTCTGTTAGAAAATACTCCATCCGTCCCAAAATAAGTTTCGTATCTTGACTTTTACGGTCAATTTCATTGAACTATGATGCATACATCATTTCATTTCCAAACGAAAAAAAAAAAAACTAAGAAACATCTAGCCCCCCAATGAAGAAACATTGATGAATTATCTCCATTTTTCTTTTATTATTTTTTATTTACTTTGTTGGATCAGAGAAGAAGTTGTTGATGGAAGGCATGACCTCTGGACGTCTACCTCGTACCAACTTCCTAAGCACATGTTGGGCATATTTTTCACCCTCTTCAAAGTTGTCCAAAATTCCTGCAGCTCTATTTTCTTTTTTTACCCTAAAATAAAATAAAATAAATTTAATGTATTATCACAATTAATAAACTAGTACTCTCTCCGTCCCACTTCAAATGAGCCATGAGATCATTTCACGGTTCTTAAGAATTTTTTTTAAAAATGAATAAAGAATTGAAACTTGGTAGAAGATTAGAGGAGAGAGAATGTAAAAATTAAAAATATTTAATAGGAGAGAGAATAAGTGGGAGGAATAGTAAGTTAATGATTGTTTTTTTTTATAAATATGTTAAAATTATAAGGGTATAATGAATGTTTTTTTTTTGTAAGTATAAACATTATGAGGGTATAAATGTCCGAAACACTGTTCACATATTTTCATTTATGGAATGACTCACTTGAAATGAGACGGATCAAAAAAGAAAGTGACTCACTTGAATTGAAGTGGGACTGAGGAGGGAGTATATACTTACAAATAACAAACACATACTATACCTCACTTCTGGGTTGGTACTAATGTTACGCACTAATTGCATGCCGCAAATTCCAACGACAGTACCAACTGCGGCAAATAGAGGGTACACCTGAAATAATAAATATAATCAATTTACAATTTACTCATTATTTTCATTTTACACCTACTCCCTTTGCCCCGCATAAAAACGCACTCTTTCATTTTGCACGATAATTAAGAAAAAGTGTAAGTGATGTAAGTGTTGTGAGTATGAAAATTGAAGTAGGAAAGAGAAAGTGGGGTAGAAATTAGTAAGTTGATTGGTGTTGTGAGTGTAAAAGTAAAGTATGAGAGAAAATGAGTGGAAGGAATAGTAAAAAATCTGTCATTTTAGAAAAGTGTATTCTTATGTGGGACGCCTGAAATGGCAAGAGTGCATTCTTATATGGGACGAAGGAAGTATGTTAGAACTTAGAAGTTAATGGAAGAAAATAAAAAATAAATTGTAAATTGTTTTCATGATATCCTTGATATGCCCATCCCATATCGAAAATATGTAGAATTTAGTGTGATATATAGAATACACATATACTACTGCTAAGCATCAAATCATTCATTTGACTTTTGAAGATCTGTGATGTGTTGTGATTAACTCAAATGAGTAGGTGATTAGTGGGTCAGTGTGTGATACATACGTATCGGTTGGATTTCAAGCTTGGGTCGTTACAGCGAGCGAACGATTGTATGGGTGAATAATTAGATAATGAAAGTTACCTCTGGCTTAATCCATCTTGAAGCCATGTTTAACTACTAGAGCCGCAAGAATGAGCGGCAATCTTCTTCTTCTTCTTCCTCACGAAAAAGCTATTTATTTCGCGATTTAAAATGTCTTATTTCTTTTTTCCGATCGAAAAAGCTTAAATTTCTTTCTCGATCGAAAAGGAGGAACAAAGAGAAGCAACACAAATCCAATGTATCAATTCTTACAATTACCCCTTATTTATACATTCAAGATTAGTGAATTAAGGAATGATTTTGTGGTTGTACTCAAAACAAGGGACTATTATTTGACTCTCAATCATAACTAATTCTGTTAAGATTGTGGGAATGACTTTTTTTTTTTTTCTAGTTAATTTAGTTTGTGGTTGTTTTTAAGACAAAATAAGGGAGGGCAATATTATTTTTTGACATTCTATTTTTAATTTTGAATTAGATTTTTTGGTTCATGTTTAATGATTGAATTGGGCATTTAATAAAAACTACTTTTTTGAAAGATAAATATTACAAAAATACCCACACAAATGATATTACAAAAAACTACTCCTTCCGTCCCACTTCAAGAATCCTAGGGTAGTATTTCACGCTTCTTAAGAAAATTTTTAAAAAAATGAATAAAGAAATGCAAGTGGGTAGAAGATTAAAGGAGAGAAAATGTAAAAGTTAAAACATTTAATCTTTTCCCCTCTTTTTGATTGGTTTTTTTTGTAAATATGTTAACATTATAAGGGTATAATAAATAATTTTTTTGTAAATATATTTACATTATAAGGGTATAAATGTTCGAAACACTGTTCAAAATTTGCCATTTATGAAATGTGACTCTTGGTCTGTGATGAATCAAAAAGGAAAGTAGGACTCACGGAGGGAGTACTATTTTTTTTTTAATCATGAACTATTTTCCGGGCATGAAAGATTAGATCATAAATTTGTATCTAACCCTCTTCCAAGTTTGTTTATTATTGAATGATTGAAGTTAAGTCAACTTTACCTTCAAAAATTGAATATTAGTTCTTGAATATGTTCTTTAATCATGAACTATTTTCAGGGGCATGAAAGATTAGATCATAAATCTGTATCTAACCCTCTTCTAAGTTTGTTTATTATTGAATGATTGAAGTTAAGTCAACTTTACCTTAAAAAATTAGTACTCCCTCCGTTCCTGTTTAATATTTTTAGTTTGACTCGACACGAGAAATAAGAAAAAGTAAATATTGTGAGTATGAAAAATAAAGAAGGAGAGAGAAAGTGGGTAAGGAATTTTTGTCGTGAGAATGACAAGTGGGTCTTATTGTCCATTTTAGGTAATAAAACAACTAAAACCCTTAAACTAAACTGGGACATAATAAAAAGGAAATTAAAAACCTTAAAATTAAACTTAAAATTAAACGGAAACGAAGGAAGTAATTTAATAAAAATAAGATAAACAAAAAAGCAATTATAATGTCCGAAAATAAATGAAATCAATTTATTAAAGTCATACTCCCCCATCCGAAAAAAAGATAGATACAATTGACTCGTTTTGATCAAATATTAATATCAATTTAGCTATTTTAATAAAATTTAAAAATTGTTATTGATAAATAACAAAATCTTTCCCGAGGAGAACCTATGAAAGAAAGTAAATGAAAGAAATAAAAAGGGGAAAAATCAAATTTGATTACTAAAATCTAGAAAAAAAAAAAAAAGAATTGATAAATTTAGTAAGAGCAAAAAAGTCGAAGTCAAAATCAAATTCTAAAATTTTATATTTCCTCCGTCCAACTCCATTGTGGACCATTTTTTTTATACAAAAATTAAGGAAAAGTTGGAGAGAGAAATAGGTGGAGGAGGTGTTTGTAAGTATGAAAAGTTAAATAGGAGAGAGAATGAGTGGGAGGAGAATTTTTTTTCAAATAATTCCGTTTTACTTTTTTATTTACCAAAATGACTTACTGTTCAAACTATTGCCCGGAATGTCCTCTTTTTTGAAACTCGCTACACCGTGTAGCGAGTTTGACTAGGGTTGGTCAAAACTCGCTACAGTGTGGCTTGAGTTTGGGAGTAATTAATTTAGGCCGTTGGCAAATTAATTATGGCATTTAATTAAACTAAACTCGCTACACGGTGTAGCGAGTTTTGACCAGATTTAAGTCAAACTCGCTACACCGTGTAGCGAGTTTAATATATTTCAAACCCCTACATAACCCTTTCCGTCAGTCCCAACAAAACATACCCTTCTCTTCCTTTCTCAGTCCAGTTCTTCCTTTTCTTTCTTTCTTTCTTTCTTTCGTTCTTTCTTTCTTAGTCCATCTTTCATCTATCTCTCTCAAAATGGATCCATCAAAACCCCGCTGGTATCTTGGACGACAACCTCTTCCAGGACATCCCGGTCAAACCTCCAATCGTCTATCTAATCTCTCTCAAATTGAACGAGAGTTTCAATCTCCACCGCCTCCACCGCCTCAAATCGAACGAGAGAGAGAATCTCCACCGCGTCATATCATACCTGGTCCCGCTGGTGAAGCACAGGCCGCCATGCGTCGGCATCGCACCGGAAAAGCTCATGTCTCTCAGGGACCCACCGCTTAGTCGACCCAAGAGGCCATACGTAAAAAACTTGAAGAGCCGGTGAAAGATGATGATTTTCAGGGCAAAGCTTGGCTTTCTGCGATGGACTATCTCACTGCAGAGGGTACTTATTATCCCTTGAGAATGATCAAGGAGAATTTCCAAAAATATGAGAGGGTGGAACAGGTATATTATTTTATTTTAATTATAGTTAAGGTTGAAATTTATAAATAATTGATCATTATATTTTTGTTCTATTAGGTTGTTGTGATTGTGAAGGAGTTTACACGAAGTGATCATGGCTCTGTGCATTTGGTTTTGAAGGATCCTACTGATACCATTGATGCTTACATTGCTGACAAAGTGATGAGAGATAGTGAGGGCGGAAGTCACATAGGTGTTGGTGCTGTTCTTATACTGACTAAGGTATGAAATATTTTCCTTAACATTACACTCCCTAAGGTTATATTCCTTAACATTTTGTTCTAAATATTTTGTTTTGTTGATCTATTAGGCTGTTGTTTGGGCCCCCTCGCGCTAAAAAAAAATACTTAACATTGTTACTTCCAATGTTTTTAAGGTGTTTCCCAAGGACTGTTAATTTCTGTTATTGGACATGTAACTTGACAATATTTATTTTTTGTGATTTTATGTAAGATTTCCTATGTGGCCGGGATGTGGCCACTAACTTGAAAATATTTATTTTTTGTGATTTTATGTAAGATTTTCTATGTGGCCTGGATGTGGCCACTAACTTGACAATATTTATTTTTTGTGATTTTAGGTAAGATTTTCTATGTGGCCGGGATGTGGCCACTAACTCGAAAATATTTATTTTTTGTGATTTTATGTAAGATTTCCTATGTGGCCACTAACTTGACAATATTTATTTTTTGTGATTTTATGTAAGATTTCCTATGTGGCCGGGATGTGGCCACTAACTCGAAAATATTTATTTTTTGTGATTTTATGTAAGATTTCCTATGTTATCATTTGTTTTAAAATATGAAAAATAAATATTTATAAAAAAAAAATTCAGCCACATGTCATTATTTTTTTAACACATGTAAATTTTTTTTGTTAGTACGAAGCTATTTTGAGCAACAATTTGAAGCTGATTTAATTGTCGAAATTAAAATTTAAAAGTTGTTATTATTACACCATTATATGTACTTCAAGTAACAATTTTTAGATATTCATTATGATATCTAAATTAACATATAATTATTGCTCAAAATAGCTTCGCGAACGAATTTTTTTTTTATGTTACTACGAAGCTATTTTGAGCAACAATTTGAAGCTGATTTAATTGTCCAAATTAAAATTTAAAAGTTGTTATTGTTACAACATTATATGTACTTCAAGTAACAATTTTTAGATATTCGTTATGATACATAAATTAACCTATATTTATTGTTCAAAATGCCTTCGCGAATGAAAAAACAAAAAGAAGTAACAAATTTTGAAATTTTGAAACGAATCTATGGGGGACAATCTCTGGCTTTAACTCGCTACACGGTGTAGCGAGTTTCAATAAAGCTGAAATCGCTACACGGTGTAGCGAGTTTAAGTAAGCCAAAATACTTTCCAGCTACAAAGTGACAGTTTTGAACAAACACCCGTGACTTTCTCTCAGCTTTCTCTTTTCCTCTCAACTTTGTTTCTTCTCTCACCTTTCTCTCTTTCTCTCAATCAACTCTCTCAATCACCATTTTCTAAATCACCTTAATTCAAAATAAAACTTCTTCACACGTTATTTTATTTCATCAGAATTGTTGAAGAACAACAAGAATCAAGGTAAATTAACATCATCTTAATTATTGTTTTGACTTGTGTTTAGATATAAAATTTAATGATTTAACTGTGTTTTATTATATTGTAGATATAATAAATGTAAGAGTTTTGTTATGTAGGTTTTAACACTTTAATTTCGTAATGTAGGGTTAAATATGAACGGGGGTCCAATCATTTTTATGTGTTATTGGGGAGGTGATGATGAACAACCGTTTGATGGTCCTCATTTTAAAAAGGGGCCAAAATGTGCAATAAGGGGTAATTGCCAATGGAAATACAATGAGTTGATTGATGAGTTATATAAAAAGGCGAACTTAGATCGGTCTCAATTTGATTTGAAAGTCATTTACAGATGCCCTCATTCTTTTGATAGCGGGATTGGTGAGTACTTTCCTTTCCGTATTGAAGATGATGCGTGTATGGATGTAATATTCGATCAGTTTGCTAAATTTGGGGGGATTGGAAATTTGCAGCTGTATGTTGTTGTAAAATTAATTGAAAATCGATCCAATCCAGAGTTTGAAACACAAAGACACACAGAGTACTTTCGTGTTTTCTCCAACTCGGTAACCGTGATGATGGGGTTGGTCCAAGGTCCCAAACTCTTGTATCAACTCAAACACCAAATTATGATGATGGGGCATTTGGCCATAATTATCATGTTAATGATGATGATCGGGCATTTGGGCATAATGATCATGTTAATGATGATTATGATGTTGACTATGAAGAAGAGGAAGTGCACACTGATGTAGATGCAATGCTAGAGGATGATGATGATGAATATGAGGAGGGTAGTAGTGATTCGATGTCGATTTGGGAGCCGGTGATGATGGGCCGATTGATGATGATGTGGAAGCACCTCTTGTTCACTATGAAGTGCCGCAAAATCGAAGATATGAGAGAGAGAGAGAGTTATCCCTTTTACGATGATATTGGTACATCTCGTCGACAAGAACAAGGCTTGATTGATTACGATCATGCACATAGTTTTCCGGTTGGGATCCGGAACAACGGGATTGCTAAAGGGATACGCTTTCTGGCAAGAACGAGGCACAATTTGATATAAAAAGGTTCCATATTAAAAACAATCGCAGGTTCGGGGGTAAGAAAGAGCACACCGAACACATGGGTAATTGAGTGTCTCATTGAAAAATTATCCATGTCATTTTTATGTTCGTGTGAGTAGGAAGAAGTTTGGCTATTGGGAAGTGACCAAGTATAAGGCTCCTCACTGCTGCTTATATTCTGGAGCAAGTCAAGATCACCCCAATCTAGATGCCAAGTTTATCGGTCGGGAAGTCGTTGGTGTTATTAAGGCCGATTCAGATGTCAAGGTTGGAGTCATTATTGCACACATCTCTAGTAGGTTCGACAAGGTAATTACTTACAAGAAGGCATGGTGTGGAAAGCAGAAGGGCATTGCAGAGGTTTTTGGAGATTGGGAGGAATCTTATAAGAGGTTACCCCGCGTCCCTAGCGGCCCCATTCAAAAATACAATCCGAGGACAATTGTTGAGTACTCTACACCTCCTCCTCCTGTCGGTGAGGCCTCCATGTTTCGACAGGTATTCTGGGCATTTGGGCCTTGCATTGAAGCTTTCTCTCATTGTCGGCCAGTCATTTCTGTGGATGGAACATTTATGCATGGTAGATATAAAGGGGTAATACTGATTGCCATGGGTGTTGACGCCCAAGACAGCATACTTCCGCTTGCCTTTGCCTTGTTGAAAAGGAGGACTGGCCGAACTGGCGTTGGTTCTTATACCTGGTTTGCAAGCATATTATCAAGAGTCGTGAAGTATGCTTGATATCTGACCGTCATTGGGGCATTCTGAAGACTGATGCTTGATATCTCCCCTCATAAGGCTGCCACTCCACGTGAGCCTCGTTCAGCCGGGCTAGCTGATCCCGATAGCCTCGCAGGCTATGTGCAGTAACCTCTCTCAGATCCAGCGAAGCCTGCGTCCACCTGAAATTTCATAAACAAAATAATTATAAGATTTTGTTCAAAAAAAATAAAAACATTAACGACGAGAAAATAAAGTATGATATATGTATACCTGCATCCGAGGGGCATGATGACGTAGTCCGGGTCTCTGAGTCGAAAACGGATCTGCGGCCTCACACATTTCAACCTCTCCCAAGCCCAAATCTATATCAAATAAATGTATATCAAATACTATAAATAATGCCGCAAATTTGAAATAAAACTTAAAAACATAATGAACATTAAAATGAAATAAAATACCTGTAGAACGTTGAGAAATCCTCCGCACTGTCTCGTGTGAGGGTCTGTCGCACTACATAACTCTCGATACAGAAAGCAAGCGCAAAGCACTCCCCCAACTCGTACTCCCCGACCCTAGAAACATCCCTAAGCGGGAGATAACATAGCTTAACCTTGTTGTTCGTACGATCATGCATGATAGTAGAACCCAAGGCAAGCAAGATATAAGCCCGTACGTACCGATCCACAATCTCTGGAGCAGTATCATCATCGAGGTCACTAAAGTGTGGAAAACGTACGGTAATCCATCGGAGCTTCAGACTGCTCCCATCTAGATCTGCGTCACCAGGGGGCAGGGATATCCCCTAAATACTCCAGACAGGCAGCCCGCCAGTCTATATGTACTGGAAACCCATCATCGGTAACAACATCCCCATCAATCGGCAACCCGCAAATCATGCCGATATCCTGTAGGGTGATCGTCATCTCACCAACCGGGAGATGGAACGTATGGGTCTCCGGACGCCATCTCTCGATCAAGGCCTCCAGCAATGCAAAATCATACTGTATCCTGCCTATATAATGTACTCCACTGAATCCGCACTCTGCCAGTCTCAACAATATCACGGGAGCTAATACGCCTGGCAAGGCGGCACCATGACGAAAAACGAGGGGACTAGAAACCGGCCACCCGGACCAAATATACCTAGCCCTATGCTCCGCATGCCGGGTCAGAACAGATGTATCGATAGGCCCGGGATCAATGAACGCTTCCATCTATTTATTTTAAAATCAAGGTTGGTTATTGTTCTATAAGGCAAGAAAATAGGATGTAATTACTAGTACGTGACATTGTAATCCAAAGTTATCCCACACTTCCAAGAAGTGCCTGTGGGGAAGTTCTTGGTTTCCAGCCTATATACTAAGTAATACTTCAAGAGTAATCCTCATGCGGTTTTGAAAAAAAGGATGCAGTTTTTTTTTATAAAAAAAGTTTGAACAATAAATCATATTTTAAGGATTTGGGATAGACCTATATAATTTAGGGTTTGGGGTATAAGTATATGAGATTTCGAATGTTGTTATATGTATATTAATTCCTATTCTATTTTTCTATCTCACTAATAGTTCCTATCCTATTATTTATACTTACAACAACATCTTAGTCCTATTTTTCTATCTCACTAATAATTCCCATTATTTATACTTACAACATCATCTCAGTCCTATTATTCGTCATTGAGGATAAGGCTCTAAACCGGCAAATCAAAAGGTCTTACAAGCTGCTCAATGAGCTAACACTAGCAGCCATCAAACTAAGTAGACTCACTTAATTTATGATTAGTCCCTGTAATTTTATCCCTACATTCTAGGCTGACTAAGATGAGAAAGAGAAGAAACATTTAATTAGTGAAGCCACAAATAAGGAGAGACCTCATATTTTCACCATTTTGATTACCATGACCATCACTAGAAATCATTAAGGCTTCTGGATAAGAAAAGTAAAGGCAACATACATAGCCTTTTTTAAGAAAATATTTTCCATATACTATGAACTTTTGAGTCAACTTCTAAGAATGAAAATGAGCTTCCACTGTCATGAAAGTATACTTTGGATACTATCATAAAAAAAATAAAAATAAAATCGAAATTAAATAAAATATCAGAGACAAGATATGATTATCCTTGCAAACTTTTAACGAGGTGATTTGGAGAAATCAAGGGAGCGGCAAATATTGAACTCAAGAATGATCTCTTCTGACTTGGTTCATAAGCAGAGTGAACTGCTGAATAATTCTAAGTCTTTGATAATGGATTAGCCAAGTAACACTTTATTAATGCATGACCAGTAAGAAAATGCAAAATCATATACTCCAATATGGAATTACAATAAAGAAAATAAATTAATATAAGCTCAACTTAACTCGGCCTTTGTCACAGTTACTGGGGTTGGAAGCATGGATTTTCTCTTTGCAGTTCTAAAGAAAAGGAAAAGATAAGTCGAACAAATTCTCTATTGTTTTGCCTTTGTTTATTTACATCATTCCCATGGACCATGGCAATCAACTGGGGTTCTATATTCACTCCCATTTTTATTTTTCTATACATAAAAAAATCCATGAAACAGGCATATCCAGACTCCTTCAACAACAAATCAACCAAAAAAATCCTAAATTGCAATGTTCTTCTTCTTGGCAATATAGAAATTAGTCACATAAATTCGGAATTAAAAAAATAAATCATAAATTCGGAATCAAAACTAAAATTCAACTTAATATAGAAATTTAAACTTACAATTAATAAAAAGGTTGAATTTCTTGACAAAATCCTTGGCTTGGCTCGAAGTGTTCTTCTTCTTCCTTGGCTCGGCGGCTATGGAGATGGAGTAAGTTTTTTTGTTTTCTTTGGTTGAATGCGTGAACTGAGAAGGGGTAAGGGTTTTAAATTAAACTCGCTACACGGTGTAGCGAGTTTGACTTAAATCTGGTCAAAACTCGCTACACGGTGTAGCGAATTTAGTTTAATTAAATGCCGTAATTAATTTGTCAACGGCCTAAATTAATTACCCTAAACTCGCTACACGGTGTAGCGAGTTTTGACCAACCCTAGTCAAACTCGCTACACGGTGTAGCGAGTTTCCAAAAAGTGGACATTTTGGGCAATAGTTTGAACAGTGAGTCATTTTGGTAAATAAAAAAGTAAAACGGGATTATTTGAGAAAAAATTAAGTGGGAGGAATAGTTAGAAGAGAGAATGTTGTGAGTGTAAAAGTAAAGTAGGAGAGAGAATGAGTGGGTGGAATAGTAAAATTTTTTTGCCATTTTAAACAGTTCACACTAATGTGGAACGTTCCAAAAAGAAAATAAATCCACACTGAAGTGGGACGGAGGGAGTATCTAAAGTAATATAAAAGGAGCACAGCCTTGGAGCCAAAAATCAGGGGCATTTTCGTAATTTCACTCGGTGGCAAAAATGCAATTAACAAGGCGGAGATGACACGCGGCAAGCTTGGATTGGGCGCGTGCTCCCCACGCGCCGAGAAAGGAGCGTGTGATGCGTCACTTTTTTTTTTTTTTAAAGCCTCGACACGTGTCGCCCTCTGATTGGACCGTTATATTTTCAGATTTTTTTTTTCCATCCCATTTTTTTGACATCAATTATTTTATAAAAAAAAAAATTTTTTAAAAAAAATTTTTACACCAAAACTCATAATTTTTTTTCCTCTTTAATTAGAGACTAATTTCATTTAATTTGGAAAAAAAATCACTATTTTTTAAATATAAATTTCTTAATTATCCTTTCTTAATTTTTCTTTTTTATTTTTCAATATCTTTTTTGTGCAAATTAATTAAGTATGAAGTATATATTTTTATTATAAATGATGATAATAATAACCATAATTTTACTTTTTAAATATAAATTAATGTTTGTAATGTTATTTCTTTCGTTTCAACATTTTACATTAATTTTTTAAACATATTAAGTAATATTTTATAAAATATTCCTTGGGACGAATATATTAATTTATTTTTTTACCCGAAGTAGTATTATTTTGTAAAAATTAATGTTTATAATGTTCGTGTCTTCGTGTCAGAAAAAAAAATTTACATTTTGAGACAAGTAAATTTATTGAGGCAAAGGATGCATTTTTTTTTTTTATAGAAAGTAGTATTAATTATGGGACGAAAGTAATATTCATTTTTGAATTGAAGAAATTTTTTTCTCTTAAAAAATATAATTTTTTTATATGTCCAAAGAAAAATGAACATTAGATACATAATTACTGTATACATATACAGTAGACTGTATATGTATAGACTGTATATGTAGTATAGAGTAGCTAAATATCTACTGTAAATCAACATTTTATATTAATTATTTTAATAATTATTATTTACAAATACAAAATACTCATATTCGTTTACTTATTTAAGGAATTATTTATTTGATTTAAAATATAATACTTAAAATATTAGAATTAATTAATTAAAAATCTTGACCACGCCGCGTGCATCGCACGGGGTTACTGCTAGTTCAATTAATAACCCCAAAACGCAGTAGTCATGTTTGGACCATCTTCTATACGGCAACAAAAATATTACGTCAGTGTCGTTGTAAATGCTCGCGCAAAGACTCCCATCTATTACTATAGGCTCCTGTCGTAAATGCTCGCAAAGACTCCCATCTACTACGATAGCCTTGTGCTATTTAGCAGAGTGGATCTAGCCTTTTTTGAAGTGAGTTATAACTTTTTTTTTATATATATGAAATTATTTTTCACTGTTATTATTATTTACAATATTTTTTAAATATCAAACCCACACGAAATACGAAATCCTGAATTCGCCTCTATATTTAGTCGGCGGAAATAAAACTTTAGTCCCTCTAAATTTATTTGAAGTTGGAGCAATAAGGAATCCGACCTATGCCTCGAATATTCCGTTGCATGCGTTCATGCTTACGGCTTTTTTCTCAAGTCTTAATTGTAACTAGTTCATAGCCCGTCGAAATTCGACGGGAATAATAAAGCTAATCAATTAAGAAAAACTGACGCAAAGCTTTTTCAGAGAGAGAGAGTCTTAAAACTATAGTACAGAATTAAAGTTTGGACCTCTTCAACAACCAACTGGAAACATCTATTAAAATAATCAAGTAATTTTATGAGGCTCTCTTTCATTCAATTCTTTAAAATCAAACCATCTATTAAGGAAGTTTGGGAATGGAATGATAAATGTCATCTATATCTTAATGCAACCAACTAATACAAAGTAAACAACTGATAATGCAATTAATACACATCTGCAATCATGGCCTCAGCATGACCAAGAGGCTCCTCTGCATCTCTTCTCAGCATGAACGCCTATAAGTAAACCAACAAAAACCCATTAAAGCACCCCCAACAAAAGTAACTAAAATGCACTATAAATCTTTTATGAGTAACCAGCTCATGTAAAAGCTTGAACCCTCAGAGAGAATATTGTGGTATCAGAACAACCTGACCATTCATTTTTTTTTTAAGAGAACCAGGACGACAACTGGGAAATTTTATTAATGATAAATAATAAAATTACATCGATGAGCTGGAATATAACCCAACTCTAAAACCACAAAACAACAAATCATAGCCCAAGAATAAAACCCAAATCAAAACATCAGCCCAACACCAGATCCAACCCAGCAAAGGAGATTAAGGGTGGCCACACAAGAGCAATGGCGGCCGCACAAAACCGACCGAAGCAATAGGGCGTCCTCACAATGACTTGGGCGGCCGCACAAGTCTGGCCGAGACTTAAGGGCGACCGGATTCGGTAACACAATAATTTTGATGACTTTTCAAAGTAACAATACTTATTTTTGAAGCATGCTTCAAAAATAAGTATTGAAGCATGCTTCATAGTACTAACTTTGGTTTTCCCCGTCATATCTCGACGGGCTCAACATCATTCCGGGGCACAAACACCTTCATTCCTTTATTCTTTCCCGAAAGCATTCTTGCTTCAACTATATGTTTTCCCATTTGTAACGATCATTCTCGTTCCGTTGCATAATTCTGAAGCTTGATCAATGTTTCTGAGTAGCATCACTATACACCCAACCTTCAGACATATGGAATGGTTCGGCAATCCGGAGCATTTAATCGTATTAAGAAATTCAACAGAAAATACATTCTCGTGGCCAGCAATATCTCAGTCCTCCTTACTGATGCTATCAGAACTCATATACAACACTTCATCACCGGGCAACATCGACATCACATAATCATTGATAGTATCTACTATCTCATTAGTTGGTGCCAAAATTGCTCTATCCTGAAAAAATCCATCAATGCGCATATTGTGTAATATGTCAGGATACGTGTTTTCAACGATGGTTGCAATAGGATCAGTTGTATCTCTTATCAAAATATCATCGGGTAACTTAATGTCAACTTCTCCATCATTTCTTCACCGACATCCCCATCTCCTACCCGTAATATCCAATCAGGAAAAATTTTGATCTCTAGAACATCAGAAGAAGAAGAGGAACGTACCTACATTTAGGTAATGAATGAGATGAAACATTTAGTTTCTGCAACAGGGAAATGTAATATGTAAAGAGTTTTAAATTAGATCATTTACCTGCAATCTCATGTTTTTTGTCAATTTTAGGACCTCACACGAATTCCAAAGTTTAGATGAACTGATGACAGCATGTACAATATCATGTCGTCTTCCTTTAGGCACAACAGGCAATATTTGCCTGATGAGTACGCATAATGTCCCTCAAGCTCCGATCAAGCGCCTCAAAGCAGTGCTTGTGGGCCATCGGAGCCTCATCCCAAATTATCAGCTTCGTTTTCTTTAGGAGACAACACAAATCAGAACCTGGCTTAATCTTGCTGCAAGTTGAGCTTTCATCGACTTGTATGGGTATGCCAAATCTGGAGTGAGCAGTCCTACCCTCGAAAGTAGCAACGAAGCTATACCGCTAGAAGCCACCGGAAGAACTATATCCCTCCTACTTCGCAAGGCGGAGCACAATGTCTTCCATATGAAAGTCTTCCCCGTGCCACCATACCCATACAAAAAGAAAACTCCACCATCTCCTCTATCAATAGCCGTCATGATCTTTTCATAAACCATCCTTTATTCTTCAGTCAAACATTTATGTAATCTAGAGTGTTCAGCCTTCATCTCCTCAACATCATAAGACATTTCATCCAATATTAGCATATTCTCCACATCAGAAATTATAGAATTGCTTGGTTGAGGCATATCTTTAAAATTTTGTAGACCGCTGCAATTCGCTGCCAATAACTTATCAATCTCAGCCAATGCACAATTTTTAACTTGCTCTTCACTGAGTGTCAAACCTATGTATAATAAAATAGATTGACATTAAAACAAAAAATGATAAAAAATGATTAACTAAATACTCCCTCCGTCCCAGCAAAAGTGAAACTTTGAGAAAACTTGATCAAACTTTAACCACTAATGTAAATACAATATAATCCCTCACTAACAAAATAGAAAGTAGGATTCTTACTTTGGGATGTTTTTTCAGGCAGAATTTGCTCTTGATCTGTTAACTGTTAGTCAAAGTTTGATCAATTTTACCAAAAGTGTGCCTTTTTCTAGGACGAAGGGAGTATAGTTGAAAAACTAATCAATAGAATAAAAGATTGACCAAGATTATTAGTCAAAGTATGATTTAACATAATAAAGTATTTACCAGGATTGTTAAAATTCTTTTGATGCTTGTAGTTGACATCGTCTGACGTAACTTGCCAAGTTTGGATTCCGGACATCTTGTGGCCTCGACATACTATTGGGATAATAGTAGCATTGCGAAAAGTCTTCGTAGATAATCCGGTGACCCCCATTGACTTGCTTCTTTTATTCCATCAACATACTCCTTATCATCGTCTAACAATCCTAGTGCATAACACGCTTTTTTGTAATCACCGTGCACTATATTATTTACAGTTCTCAAATCATTGTAACACGTAGCACCAGCAATGTGATTTAACATCAGCCTCAAATAGTAGATATCACCTGAATTGATGGGGACATAATAAATTCGTCCAATTGATGTGCCTCTCCTTCTAGGATGCCATTCTCGCTTTGACTTATCCCAAACAAAATGTTGCGGAAATTCGTAATACTTGTACTGTCGAGCCTCTGGATTCTCACGATTGATCTTCATCCACTGTAAAAATTGTGATTGGCCAACAGTAGGCTTAAAACTATAGTACAGAATTAAAGTTGGGACCTCTTCAACAACCAACTGAAAACATCTATTAAAATAATCAAGTAATTTTATGAGGGTCTCATTCATTCAATTCTTTAAAATCAAACCATCTATTAAGGAAGTTTGGGAATGGAATGATAAATGTCATCTATATCTTAATACAACCAACTAATACAAAGTAAACAACTGATAATGCAATTAATACACATCTGCAATCATGGCCGCAGCATGACCAAGAGGCTCCTCTGCATCTCTTCTCAGCATGAACGCCTGTAAGTAAACCAACAAAACCCCATTAAAGCACCCCCAACAAAAGTAACTAAAATGCACTATAAATCTTTTATGAGTAACCAGCTTATGTAAAAGCTTGACCCATAAGAGAGAATATTGTGGTATCAGAACAACCTGACCATTCATTTTTTTTAAGAGAACCAGGACGACAACTGAGAAATTTTATTAATGATAAATAATAAAATTACATCGATGAGCTGGAATATAACCCAACTCTAAAACCACAAAACAACAAATCATAGCCCAAGAATAAAACCCAAATCAAAACATCAGCCCAACACCAGATCCAGCCCAGCAAAGGAGATTAAGGGCAGCCACACAAGAGCAATGGCGGCCGCACAAAACCGACCGAAGCAATAGGGCGCCCTCACAATGACTTGGGCGGCCGCACAAGTCTGGCCGAGACTTAAGGGCGACCGAATCCGGTAACACAATAATTTTGATGACTTTTCAAAGTAACAATACTTATTTTTGAAGCATGCTTCAAAAATAAGTATTGAAACAATTCGTACTCGTTGTGAATAATTTGGTAGCTGTAGACTACAACAAAGAGAAGATAATAATTACTTTCTTCGCTCAAAAATTGAATGATCAAAAAAATTCAAAATTGATCTTGATCAAGAATGAATGACGAAAATATTTCAAATTTGATCGTGATTAAGGGAAAATTAAATTATTTTTTGTCATTCGTTTTGGCACAGAGATAATAATATAATTAGCAAGCTATGAATTTCTGAAGCATTTTGCAAGGCAAATAAAAGAATATGGATACTTACATAGAACAATACATTACCAACGGGATTTTTCCGATGTGTTGACTAACGTCAATGAAGATCTTGCTTAGAAAGAATATTGATAATAATGATGTGAAAACAAAAGAAGCAAAAGAGAGTAAGTAAATGACAATGGTCGAAAATATATAAATTCCGAAAATACTTAAAATGATTTTGTATTTGAATATAAATGTTTTCTTTTTTATCGTTTCATTGTATTTGTTAGATTAGATTGATTTATGAATAAATCAAATAATTTGAATATTTTTTTTAATCTATGCTGAAAATTAATGAATAAATCAACTAATTGGAAATTTTTTTTTGAATCTATGATTGCCGAAAATTTAGGAGTTGATTACTTGAAAATCTATGATTGCCGAAAATTTAGGAATTGATTACTTGAATTAATCTAATACCTAATTTTTAGAGAATTTGATTCACTTCCTCTTCTTATTATTATTTTGTTCAAATTGATCCGAAAATTTATGAATAAATCAAATAATTTGAAATTTTATGTTTTTTTTTATGAAATGATTACCGAAAATTTTCTGTTTCAGTTTAAAAAATATAAAACTGTTTTAAAATTCATAAAATGATTTTGTATTTGAATATAAAAGTTTTCTTTTTTTATTTTTTTATTGTAGTTGTTAGATTAGATTGAGTTATGAATAAATCAAATAATTTTTTTTTTTTAATCTATGCCGAAATTTTATGAATAAACTAAAAACTGAATTATAGATGACATCAATTCGAATGATAAAAAAAATAAAAATAAAAATAAAATTTAAAATAAAATAAATTCATGAGTAACATTATTCCTAATGATGAACTTGATTGTTGTCGACATGAGTAATGCGCACTTGATCTTTATAGATGACATCAATTCGAATGTGACCATGAGGTAGTCCGCGTTTGAAAAACTCCACGGAGATGATAGAGACGACAACTGCATAGATGAACAGATATATAATTAAAATAGAGATTGTTAAAAAAAACTGCATTCATCAAATCGAACTTAAACTAATAAATTAAAAGAATTACTTACATGAATTGAGGTTGCTAAAACAACATTCTTCTTTCAAATCTCTCACAAGTTTCTTGAATTTAGTTTTAAAATTACCGTACAATACATCAGGGATTTTTTCCTGTTCAAGGCCCGAACTGTCTAAAAATTTTGTGACTTCTGGCAAAAAAAGAGTAGATCCAAAGCTGATGAAATGTGAGAGAATCAACCGACTGTTTGTTTCATTGATCTGTGAAATTAACAAACAATAGATTCAGCCCAAATTTTAATCATAAACCATGTTAGAGTGAATAAAAAACGAATACTTGTTAAAGTGAATAAAAAAAATAGGATTACCTTCACGACGGATTCTCTCACAGCGAAAATTGAAGCTTCCATGATGAGTTGAAACGAAAAACAGAATATTAAAGAAAAACTTGCGAAAGCTGATCTTTTATAGTAATCAAAGTTAATTTTCGGAATATAATGAGACTGAATTTTGAATTTGAAATTTACACTTTCAAAATATGTTGAATTATCTATTATCTATTAAAATAAAGCTAATCAAGTAAGATAAAATTGAATTATCCGAAATAGTAGGAATTAGGCTTTTATTTTTATTTTATTTTTTATTTTCGGTGATTGCATGAAATAATGGCTGACCATTTAAAATTCAATTTTTGGAAAATCGAATTTTGTTAGGAGTTTATTTGGAAAATCGTTTGATTACTTGATTCAATTTTTGTTTAGTTTAATTCCTAAAATAAATTCAATTTTTGTTAGGTTAATTCAAGTAAATCATTCCTAAAATAAACGTTTTGTTAGAAGTTTATTTGGAAAATCGTTTGAATTTTAAATTAACTGATTCTATAATTTTTGTTTAGTTTAAATCATTCCTAACATAAACTCATTTTATAACTAAAAATTAAATTTTTGAAATTCAAATTTACTTTTTCAAAAATTATTGAATTATCTGAAATTGTAGGAATTAGGAATTTTTTTTTAATTGTCGGTGATAGCAGGAAATAATTGCTGACCATTTAAAAACAAATTTTCGTATTTTTTTTTAATTGGAAAATCTGTCAATTTTCTCTTCATTAATTGGAAAATCGTTTGAATTTTAAATTTGGTTTGTTTATATATGTTGAGATTTGGAAAATCGTTTGAATTTTAAAGTAACTGGTTCTATAATTTTTGTTTAGTTTAAATCATTCCAAAAATAAACTCATTTTATAACTAAAAATTCAATTTTTGAAATTCAAATTTACTTTTTAAAAATTTATTGAATTATCCGAAATAGCAGGAATTAGGAATTTTTTTTTTACTTTTAATTGTCGGTGATAACAGGAAATAATGACTGGCCAATGAATAAATGCCACGTGGCTTTCAACGTCATTATGCCACGTCAGAAACCGCCCTGTTATTGTCTTCTCCGTCATTGTCATTTTTTCGAAGGTCATTTATATTTTTCTCTCCCTCTCCCTCTCCCTCTCTATCTTTCTCTTTCTTAGCTTGCTTCTCTCTCTATATATCTCATCTTTAAGCTCATCTCTCTGTTTCTCTTAGTGTGTGTGTGTATGCATGTGTGTGTGTTCGTCTCTTTGTCTGTGATAGCATTGTTTGGACTTTATTTCTTTGAGCTCCCCTTGCCATGATGAACTAAATTGCTCTCCGATTCTCCGTCAAGGGTGTGAAGAAATTTGAGATCGATGAAAATAAGGAATAAAGAAGCTATGTATTACTTCCTCCGTTCCAAATTTAATGATAAAAAATTTTAAAAAAATTATCATTATTTGTTCTTGCTCAACAATGTGGTAACTGTCATTATTTGAATTAAAAGCAAATTTAAATTTTTCTTGGTCATTCTTATTGGGATAGAGGTAGTACAATTTGTAGAAGCAACTCTTGGAGATCCTTTGAAATATGGTCCATCATAGATACAGTAATACACAATTAACTCTAAACTAAGAAGATCAAATAACACCCTTGCCTTTACCAACCTCTTGGAGAACAGATTGAATGAATGTTTTAGGAGCGGGACGAAGACTGAACTGGAGCAGAGTATCAAACAAACTAAAATAACAGAGAAAAAATCATTTATACAAGAAAATGAGCAGAAAGAGAACAAAGAAAATGCTACAAGATTGATTTCCTGCCTAGGTCTTCTGAAGCTAGTATTGAAAATGAGTTTGTCAATCATGTTCAACCTCCATTCCAGGAGAAACAAAGAGAGTTCCTCGAGGTTCTAAACTCATCAACGCATAAGCTGTAACAGTTCGCGGGCCATGGATACCTGTTAAACAACAATAAATTCCACTGACAGGTCAATATATGCAAAATTCTTCAACTCAATACTCAACTAAATCATGCGAATGGGAAAAATGTCACTGATCAAAATAATCAGCTAATTGCAAACAGGACACTCTTGAAATCGGGATTTATATATATTGGCTGGATATTTAACATTTTTTATATTGCTAACATAAATAATAATATAAGCCTAAGCTACATTAAATGCACTACTGTTCACGTCAAAGTTCTCAGATCATATGATTATTTCCTCCAGCAATACATAACCTCGCGCATCATACGAGAAGTAGGTATTGAACATTGTCTCACACAAATTGAACAACAGATTGTCAACTCTCATTCCCCGGTTCTGGTGAGGACAAGTCTTAAGAAATGTTGATGGCAAGAACTGGTGTGTGTGTGTGGGGGGGGGGGGTCGCTCACCTTATGCTGACTGTATTTCTCTCTTACTGCTGACAAACTCGAATTTGGGCATTCGATACGTAGACTATGCAGTGCTTCGACACATTGACGCAAGTCGACTACCGGGTATAAAGTGTAATGCCTCAAGGTGGAACTCGATCACGAAGTCAGTATTACATAATTAGCATAAAAATATGACAAAACACAGTAAAGATCCTGCGAAATATCAAAATCATACCCAAGGTCTTCTTGATGGGAACTGTATATATTGTGCCAAAAAATAGCCGATGCAAAGAATGAGCGAAGGTGCGTAACACAGCATGCTGTACTCCAGAAGAGATAACTCCGCCAGATAGTTAGCCAAGTACTCTAATTGCAACTACGGAGCCTGCACGAACAGTTTAAAGAAAAACTTGAATTTCAGATAATCATACGACATATCGGTGAATACCCTTTTTGCAAATCAGTCCAAGGTACGTACCTCATCGATCCCTTGAGCAGCACGACAAAATCGCCTCAAGAAACACCTCGCCGTGGGAGCTGTCATTTCAAATTTCAAGAAATTGAGGACAGTTGATTCCATTTGCAATACCTGCAGAGAAGAAGCAATCAAAATTTCAAGAAATCGACGACAGTCGAGTTTCAAATGGAGAAAATGTGAATAAACCCGTACCTCATCCTTGAAATATGTCTTATTCATCTTAAGTCAGTATATATACAACCTTGAGCTAGCTAATCACGGCTCAATCCTTAGCACTAATCTAGGAACTAAACTTGGTATAAGATTACTATACAAGCTAACTGATACACTTAACTAAGGAAGGGATATATATGCAATATAAATATATACACCAAATATTATCTAATATCAGAATGATATTTATAACTGAATAAGATTTTTGGAGTTTTTTCAAGTAAATAATTCCTAAAATAAACGTTTTTTAAGGAGTATATTTGGAAAATGGTTTGAATTTTAAATTGATTGAGTAAGTTATCCGAAATCAAAGGAATTGAGCTTTGAATTTTTTTTGTTTTTTTAATTTTAGGTTTGAATTTTCGGACTATAATGATCCTTAATTTGGAAAATGTATTTATAATTTCGGATTATAATGATCCTTAATTTTGAATTTAAAATTAACACTTTAAAAATATGTTGAATTATCTATTACCTATTAAAATAAAGATAATCAATTAAGATAAAAAATGGAATTATCCTAAAAGGTATGAATTAGGCTTTTATTTTTATTTTATTTTTTATTTTCATTGATTACATTAAATAATGGCTTACCATTTAAAAATCAATTTTTGGAAAATCAATTCTATATTTCTTATTTTCGGTTATTAGTATTTGAAAAAAATTTCAAATTTTAAAAATCCGATCAAATCTTTAGATTAGATAATTCAAAATGGTTTAAATTTTAAATTGATTGATTCGGTTATAAAAGTTTATTTTAAACTGAATAAGATTTTTGGAGTCTTTTCAAATAAATAATTCCTAAAATAAACTTTTTATTAGGAGTTTATTTGGAAAATGATTTGAATTTTAAATTGATAGATTACCGAAATCAAAGGAATTAGGCTTTTAATTTTTTTTTTTTTAATTTTAGGCATTGGAAAAATTAAAGGATGACTAATTGAGAATTGCCACGTGACTTTCCACGTCATAATGCCACGTGGCGCAGTGTGAAGCCTAGAAATTCTTCTGCTTTCATATAGTATATAGATAGTGTGCACAATTAGCTAAAATGCAATTTAGCCCCTCAAAATATCAATTTAATCAATCATGTCCAATTTTTTGTGTCCATTTTATTTACTCGTCTCGTGAGTACTTAAACCCGTTTAATATTCTATTTCATGATTAAATCTATGATGGTTCTAGATAATGCTGGCTTGGCCACAACTACCAACCTCTTAGTTTTGTTGGAAATAATACAATTTATGTGGTCAAAATATTATAAAATAAAATATAAATGAATGTTGAACGAAATAAAAGTGACGGGTTAGGTCCAACGAACAAGGCTCAATTATTCAAACGATATTGCCATCACATTCTTAGTGGGTTGGCCCAGTAATTACATGGCCCACGGCTCATCAAGAGATCCGTCGACTTAGCTCATTGTCCGACCAGCAAAGGTCTCGACCTAGCTTTGTCCGACGCACGATCCTACTATGAATATGTCATCTGCCATATCATTCAGTCAGGTCGACCTGACCCATGCAGGCGACCTCGACCCACGAAGACGTATGTCGACCTACAGAGTCTTAACGCGTCTATAATTCTTTCCATAACAGAATTCCTACAAATTCAAAGTTATTTACGTACGTAATCTCGTACACGATCATATCCACAATTCAAGGAATTTCATGCAATCCTACAACAATTTTAACTCTTATCAAAGCTTTTAAATACCTCACAACATCAACGGTTTAGAGGCAATTGCTATTTTGTTATTCTGAATATCTTTTGTTCATTATAATTTAAGCTCAAAAACACCATACTTACTCTCACGCCCGAGGGTCTAAGCCGGAGACCATCCCGACTAGTCGTGGATTCATTGTTTCAGGTCAAAAGCTAGGAGATCAGTCTTGATTGCTGAACGGATGCTGATCAACACGTTTTTTGCGGCATCAGATGTATTTCCACAAAACACTTCTAAGAATATATTTATTAAAGTATTTTCATAAAATACTTCTTAGAAATATTTTTTTTTCTAAGATTTAAGATATATTTTCTCAAAATATATCTTCTAACTGAAGAAGGGGATGAAGTAGAGATACTTACTAATTTTATTAGTAAGTATAGTCAAATAATAAAATAAAACACTTACTTTTGAAAAAATAGACCGAGGCTTTGCAATAACAATTTCCTTAAGACAATATTTTTGATCTTTGCATTGGTGCACACAATGATGGATCAAAAGTCTCCCAAGATACAATGGTCTTGAATCTCTTAATTTGCACTAACTAGAGATTCCTCAATTTATAGGCGTCGTAGTGTCCCTTCCAAAGGAACACACCCATCGAAACAAGGCTTGAAAAGTCGCATCCGTTAAGACTAAAACTGAAAGTATGTTAAAAAATTGCCATTCCAGATAAATATCTAACAGAAAACAGCGAATCTGTTTACTAACATGAAACGACAGTTACTGTTATCTTTTTAACAGATAGTGACATTTTCGTTAAATTTCTAACGAAAAGTCATGTCTTTTGATTAAAAACAGCAAAAAGACATGTTTTTTCGTTATCTTTCTAACGTAACTATAACGGAAAATAAAAGGAATTAAGTTTTATGATTCAAAAGTAAAAACATGTTTATAAAATTTATTAAAACTTTTGATATAAACTATCCTTCACACAATTTGAATTCCCCTTATAACCCAAATGTCCTTGTACACTTTCAAGCCTTCTTCTTTTTATTTATGAAGGATTTTATTTATTTCAAGATAAATATATTTTTAGAGAACATTTTACATTCACTATATTTCAAATATTGATAAAAGTGAAATTAAAGTTTCTTTTAATTTAATCTTGAAATTCCAACAAGTTTCACCTCCTAAGATTAAAACTGAACTCTAACGAGTATAATGGTCGATTCTAGATTATGTGTATACGAAATATATGTTGATTTACTGCAACTATACTTTGTAAATAAAGAAACACAAATGTAACGAGGGTCTAAATAAGCCGGTCTTCATACAGGCCGATTAAAAACTCGCATCACAACTTACGCGCATAATGGAAAAGTGTCTAAAATTCACCCAGAATCTACCCCCAACCGACCATGGCTAGGTGGGACAGTAGAAATAATCCTTGTTCATACATAAGCTTTTCGAGTACGAAATGAGCCTTCTAAATCTTTTCAAATTTGATTTAGTTGGCTTCGAATCCAAATACTTTAACTAGCTTTACAATCCTAAGTTTGAAAGAAGGTAAATTTATATACTTGTATTATACAAGGGACCATTGCATAATTCCAAGAAGTCTTCAAGGGGTTAACATGCAATTTGGCCCAACTACTATGGATGACCAAAACCGGTTCCAGGCCCGGTTCCGGTTCGGAATCGCCAGTTCCGGTTCGGAAAATGTATGAACCTTAACCGGTCCGGATTGTTCACGGTTCCGGTTAATCCGGTTCCGGTTTTTTCCCCGGTTCGTCCGGTTTCGGGCTTTTTCCGGTCCGGTTCCGGTCCGGTTCTATTGAAAAACAATGAATTTCGTCCGGTTCACGGTTCCGGTTCCGGTCCGGTTCACCATTTTTGTGACCCTTAACCGGCCCTTATCCAAACCGGTTCCGATTATCCCGGTTCCGATTTTCGTGACGGTTCATGGCGATTCCGGACTTTTCCGATCCGGTTCCGATCCGATTTTTCGGTTCCGATCCGATTTGGCCATCCCTACCAACTACCTCCTTGTGTCGTATTAACGGAAAGTGAGATCCAATAATACTCAATTAACCACTTTATAATAATCAAATCTGTGATTAAAATTTCAGCATCTCTAACATGAAAAGCTTCTTTCTTTTTCCCCAAGACAAGAAACATAAAAAATTATAAAATACTCATTTTGTCCCATCCGACAACTTAGAATTATCTATACGAAAATTAAAAAATATTAATATAATAAGAATAGAGAGAATAAGGAGATTTTTGTTTCTTTTAAGTGATAAGTGCTGAAATTTGATTTCAATTCTGAAAATGACTGAATGATTAAGAGGCAGCAACTGAAAATTGAATTCTGAATTGGATAAGTTGTTTGATTTTCGATCTGAATTCATTATCTGAAACAGTTTAAAAAAATATATATAAAAAAAAAAAAAAAAAAAAAAACGTAAATGCAGTATGAAACAGTAAACAGTTTAAAAAAAAAAATAACCAAAACCAAATATGAAACAGTGGCTTTCAGAGGCTTTCAGAGGCAATTCAGCAACATTTTAACCACTTAAAATTAAGAGGACTTTAAGAGCCTAACAAGCCTTATTTCAAAAAAAAAACAAACAAACACACTTATTTCTCTAATCCTCTTAATGAATAAGTGTTAAGAGGCAAACAAGGCTTAAAAGAGAAAAACAAACGCCCCCTAAATGGAGAAGATATCGTGAGTATAAAAAGTCAAATAAAATAGAGAATGAGTGGGAGGAATGATAAGCATATTGTTGTTAGTATGACAAGTGTGTCCGATCTATAACTATACTCCCTCTGTCCCATTAATAACTTCACTTTTTGCCAAAATGGGTGTCCCGTTTAAAGCTTCACCTTTTCTAAAATGGCAAAGAATTTTTACTATTCCACCCACTCATTCTCTCTCCTATTTTATTATTACACTCACAACATTTTTCAAATTTACTATTTCCTCCACTCATTCTCTCTCCTATTTTACTATTACACTCACAACATTTTCTCCACTCACTGATTCCTTAATTTGCGTGCCCACCCCGAAAGGGTAAAGCAATTACCGGAACGGAGGGAGTATAAAGGTTGAAGTGCAAAGCACTTCAGCACACCCCCAATTTTCCCGCTCAAACTAGAACCGAGACTAAATAGAGGCTAGATTCAATACTCATTTACTAAACACACCCCCTTTAATAACTCGAAATAAAATTTGAAAAATCTGAGGGATATTAATCTCACATCGTCTAGAAATTGAAATGCTAGAAAATGTAGTAGTATAAATTGAGAGGCCTTAGCATTTGAAAACCAATTGAGATATTAATCTCACATCGTCTAGGAATTGAAATGCTAGGAAATGGAGTAGTATAAATTTTGGGGCCTTTAGCTCCTTAGTGAACACCAGCTTTCTTGGTGTTGAGTGCGCTTAGGTCACGCCTAGGCACCTAATCACCGCCAAATGACTCTTTAACTATGACTTTTCATAGGTCCTTAATTTCTCAAAAAAGCTTTACATTTAGTATACATTGAGAGGCCTTAGCATTTGAAAATCAAATGAGATATTAGTCTCACATCGTCTAGGAATTGAAATATTATGAAATGGAGTAGTATATATTGAGAGACCTTAGCATTTGAAAATCAAATGAGATATTAATCCCACATCGTCTAGGAATTGAAATGCTAAAAAATGGAGTAGTATAAATTTTGGGGCCTTTGGCTCCTTAGTGAACACTAGCTTTCTTTGTGTTGGGCGTCACGCCTAGGGCGCCTAATCACCGTCAAATGACTCCTTAATTTCTCAAGAAAGCTTTTCATTTATTGAGAGGCCTTAGCATTTGAAAATCAAATGAGATATTAATTCTACATCGTCTAGGAAATGGAATATTATATATTAAGAGACCTTAGCATTTGAAAACCAAATGGGATATTAATCCCACATTGTCTATGTATTGAAATGCTAGGAAATTGAGTAGTATATATTGAAAGACCTTAGCATTTGAAAATCAAATGGGATATCACTTTGTCTAGGAATTGAAATGCTAGGAAATGGAGTAGTATATATTGAGAGACCTAAGCATTTGAAAACCAAATGGTATATTAATTTCACATCGTCTGTAAATTGAAGTGCTAGGAAATGGAATATTATAAATTTTGGGGCTTCTTAGTAAACACCAGCTTTCTTGATAAATCACGCCTAGGGCGGCTAATTACCGCCAAATGGCTCCTTAACTAAGATTTTTCATAGCTCCTTAATTTCCCAAGAAAGCTTTTCATTTAGTATATATTGAGAGACCTTAGCATTTGAAAATCAAATGTGATATTAATTATCCCACATCGTCTAGGAATTAAAATGCTAAGAAAACATTTTTCGAAAAACATTTTTCGAAAAACATTTTTCGATGTTTGGTAGTTTCATTAAAATAATTTTCTAAAAGTAAAATCAATACAAACAAAGGAAAATGAGAAAAATGTTTTTCGAAAAACAAATTTCTTAGGTAGAGGTAAGGAAGTTATTTTTCTTAGAAATCAAACTCATTTTTCATTGACCTGAAAAAATATTTTTCGTTGACTTCATTTTTTGATTTTTACCAAATACCAAAAAATAGATAAATAATTTTTCGAAAAATATTTTCAAAAAAAAAGCGGAGCCTAGTGTAAGGTAGTGGAGTAAAAATTTACCAAGGTCACGTGACACACCACGCTCCACAACCCGTTTCACTTTCGATTCGAGTAATCCGCCCCAAACCCCTATATAAACACCATAAACCCAATTCTCTCTCATCATACACTGTACTTTCTCTCTCTACCACTACTTTTTCATTTCTATCGCTATCTGGTCTCTCTAATTCTCCGCTACTCCCATGGGTAATCTCTTCACACTCGCCTCTGATCTACTAATTTTTCATTGTTTTCGTTTGATTTTGACGTTTGTTTTGTTTTGATTACTGTTCAGCATCACCCAAGATCAAGATCGGAATCAACGGTTCGTGTTTATTTTTTGTTCTTAATTTTGATTTCTGATCTATTTAGGTTTAAGATTTGGTTAGTATGGTTGGTTTTTTTGCTGATTATTGATGATTTTGTGGTGAATCTTTCAGGATTCGGAAGGATCGGTCGTCTTGTTGCTCGAGTTGCTCTACAAAGAGACGATGTCGAGCTTGTTGCTGTTAACGATCCATTCATCACCACTGACTACATGGTATTTCTCTCTATATATATATCTATATTTTTGTGTGTTGTAACTATAGATCTCGCGTTGATTGTACGTTTAATTGAGTGATTGTAGTTTTTTTATTGATTTTAGAAGTCAATCTTGAATATTTCACTGAGCAGGATATGTATATCAATTAAATTTTTTTTTTTTTTTAAGATTTATAAGTGATCTATTTGTATATAAATATATAAAATGTAATAAATGTTTATATTTTAAATAAATCGGAATTTGGTCAATTCTATTCAATGGTGAAATCTAGTGTGTTTTATATATAGTAAAATAATTTGTCCGGATAACAATCTTATTGTCGTAAAAAAATTAATGAATATATTCTGTATTTTGATATGGAAATCCTTATGCTTATTTAAGATTAATAATTGGGATAAACTTACTGTAACTCTGTGTAATTTTTGTTATGAAAATCGTTTTGAAATTTTATAATTAAAACTGTTTTGAAAATTTGACGTGTCATCAGTGAGACCTGAATCTACTATGGATCTGCTATATACAGCATAGAATTTTCTAATGGCTAGCTTGACAAGTATTTTATGTTTTTTTTTTTTGTCTCTATTATAAGTCCACTGTGTATGCTCTCACTGTTCTAATTACATTTACTCTGTTGGCAGACATACATGTTTAAGTATGATACTGTTCACGGTCAGTGGAAGCATCATGAGGTGAAGGTTAAGGATGAGAAGACCCTTCTCTTTGGTGAGAAGCCAGTTGCTATTTTTGGCTTCAGGTACAATTTGGAGCCTGTAGTAACCAGCTTCTTGAAAGCATTGCATACTTAAATTTGCTTAGTGATTCTCTTTTTGTTGTTACAATTGTGTAGAAACCCTGAGGAAATTCCATGGGGTTCAGTTGGAGCTGATTATGTGGTGGAGTCTACTGGAGTATTCACTGACAAGGACAAGGCTGCTCTTCACTTAAAGGTCTGATTTACTTCTTAGATTTTGATATTGAAGATATTGGAGTGTACCTCTTATATTTTGCGATTGAAGTTCTCATACAGTTTGATTTATTATTATTTCATGGCTTCTGATTTGCCGGCAACACTTTCTATATCACAAGGTTATTCTGTCTTTTTAAATGTATTCTTGCTGTAGCTTATGCCTCATGTTTTTGTTCTACTTAAGTGATTTTTATGGTCAATGAACAAGACAATAAAATTAACTATTTTTTCTTGATGCATTATGTTTTATGTCAACTCCAGTACTTTTGATGCATATGATTTATAAGCGTCCGTTTTTTCAAACTACTTTTACCACTAATGTATTTCTTCTGGCATCTTCAAATCAATAATTTGTGTGGTGAAAATCCTTTGGCTGTACTAAATTTCAATTGATGTAAAATTTGAAATTTAATGTCATTTTCATTGCTATATTCATTAGCTGATGTATTATGGTGTCACCAGGGTGGAGCTAAGAAAGTTATCATCTCTGCTCCTAGCAAGGATGCTCCCATGTTTGTTGTTGGTGTCAACGAGAAGGAATACAAACCAGAACTTAACATTGTCTCCAACGCTAGCTGCACCACCAACTGTCTTGCTCCCCTTGCCAAGGTTGTTATTACCTCCTTTCTTGTTACATCTCTGATTCCTTTTTAGTCAAGACTGTTTAAATGCTTATACTTTTCACCTTGAACACTTTCAGGTCATCAATGACAGATTTGGCATTGTTGAGGGTCTCATGACAACTGTCCACTCCATCACCGGTATACTGGTTATTTCATTTGTCATTAATTTACTCCCTTTGTCCCATAATGATAGTCCCACTTTTTAAGTGTTGGATTTGATTGAACTTTTACCGGTAGTTTATATTGATTTAATAGTTCTAATAAAGTTCTAAAAAAAAATTAATTTGGCAGTATTTTTTATGGTGTATAAATTACAGGTTTTAACATTTCATGGAAGAACATATTTTTCCTAAATTTTTGGTTTTAACTTCAATCAAGTTAACCACTAAAAAAGTTGGACTATCTTTCCGGTATGGAGTATCTGTTACTGCTATTGTTTGAGTTTAAATAATGTTCTTCTTTTTGTTTCAGCCACCCAAAAGACAGTTGATGGTCCCTCTGCCAAGGACTGGAGAGGTGGAAGAGCTGCTTCCTTCAACATTATTCCCAGCAGCACTGGAGCTGCCAAGGTAATTTCTTTTAAGTTTTCTTTTGCTACTGGTTATCTTATTTAAGTTCCTTGTTCTGTTTTTCGGAATTATTTACTGGATTTTTCTCTCCATATAGGCTGTTGGCAAAGTGCTCCCAGCTCTCAATGGCAAGTTGACCGGAATGTCCTTCCGTGTTCCAACCGTAGATGTTTCAGTTGTTGACCTTACTGTTAGACTTGAGAAGCCAGCTACCTATGATGAGATCAAGGCTGTTATCAAGTAAGTATTGGAGTTTCCATTTCCTGACAGATTTCTTGAAACCAAGAAGTGACTTGATTTAATCAAATAAAATGTATTCTTTCTTTTTATAGGGAGGAGTCAGAAGGCAAACTCAAGGGTATTTTGGGATACACCGAAGATGATGTGGTGTCCACTGACTTTGTTGGTGACAGCAGGTAAAAATTATGATAGATTTAGTTGTATTACTTTTGCGTTCTCAATTGAGTCGATTTGCACCTTACACTTGATGGATCTACTTTATTCAGGTCAAGCATCTTTGATGCTAAAGCCGGAATTGCTTTGAGCCCCAACTTTGTGAAGCTTGTCTCGTGGTACGACAATGAATGGGGATACAGGTATGTTTTTCTTCCCCCCCCCCTTTTTTAAGTACTCCCGTCCCGTTGAACAGCTCATTTCTTTTTTGCTTTTTAGGAATGGGAATTAAGGAAAAGTTCTAATTTCTTTCTTCCTTTTTTAGTATTCCCGGCCCAGTATCAAGTATGGCTCCTTTGACACTTTCTACTTTTTATCTTTCGTGCAGCACCCGTGTTGTTGACTTGATCTGCCACATTGCCAAAGCTTGAATCTCGACCTCCATTGATTGCTGCGAGGACGCTTTCCATTTTGTTGCTCCTATCAAGTGTTAGTATGGAATAATGTTAGTCTTGAATTGAGTTTTTAGTTTTGTTTGAAATAAGATCTTGTACTTTGTACAAGACCGACTGGTGTAGCATCTTTCGGCTCCCTTTTCTTGGTTGTTCAATTAGACAATGAGCCAGCGGTATTTCCTTTTTGGGTACGCAGATCAATAGTCGCGCAAGTGTTGTTTGAAGTTGCTTATGATTCAATGCTTATTTTCTGCATTAGGTTGCTTCTGAACTTCTAGAGTAAATTTGAATATTTTTGGACTTTTTCTTTCGACGGGCGAGCATTTTGAGCATTTTGACGTTTCTCATTTTTGCTCTTATTAATGGTATTTTAGTCATTTTGCTCTGATCGACATTTCTCTGCCGTAGAATTATTGAATTAGTTTGCGTACAATCTCGCTCATATACCTTGACTCGATTGTTATGCAGGGCTACATCATCGGCCCCAAGTCCGTTGGATGTCTATAGAACAGTAACACATCTGTCAGGCTAAACTTTCTCATGCTTGCAGTTGCAGCTACTACATAAGCACTAGGTTTTATGAATTACAATATAATATAGTATCGGTCCCATTGATTCGATTTTGATCCGGTTTCACCGGTTTTACGAATTACAATATAATATAGTTTTTTACAATAACAAAATCTACAAGCAAACATATTTAAGAATCAAATTGCTAAACAATATTTCGGGATGAAGGGAGTGTATGGCTGTCTACAAGCAAGCATATTTAAGAACCAAATTACAGCAACAAAATCAACAGTTTGGAATAATTATGGGTGTTAACTCAACAAGTCGTTTTCGCAATAGGGGAGAGACACACATAACTTAAAGCTTTTTAGAAAAAGTCTCTCTCTCTCTCTATATATATATATATATATATATATATATATATATATATATATATATATATATATTCGGTGCAGTTTCGATCCAGAACCGCGTATATTTTTTTTAAAATCTATTTTTTTTTTAAAATCAGGATCGAGCCAATACTATTTTTTTGATTCAATTTTTACTGATCTGATCCGATTCTACTGGTCCAATCCAATTCCACGATTTTTTTTAACAACCCTACTACTACTACTACTATTATGACACCATCGATTGATTGTCCCAACGAATGTGTTCCTTGAACTACCCCTAGTGATCTCAAAGGTCGATAATGTACAAGCATTAACTGACGTAGGGCATCCCTCTCCTAGTGACCATGTGATTGTGGAGTCCATTCTTTCTATTTCACAGAATTATATTTTTCACATCATATAAATATAAAAGCAAAACTATATCAAAGGCTGAAAATATATGCCAAAATGACAGGTTGTCACCAACGGCTCAGATTCAATTCGCCCCACTTTCCTTTAATACGCTGTTAATTAAATCATTTTCCTATATAAAAATATGTTTAAAGTCGGCAATAAAATACTCTTTCCCGTAATAAAAAAAAATAAATTATTTTTTTATTAAAGCAAATTTAAAAAGACTAGCTCAAAAAAAATATCCTGTTAATTAAATCAATTCCCTATATAAAAATATGTTTAAAGTCGGCAATAAAATACTCTTTCCCGTAATAAAAAAAAATAAATTATTTTTTTATTAAAGCAAATTTAAAAAGACTAGCTCAAAAAAAAAATCCGTACTCAGGGTAAGAGCTTGAAATACTCTTGAAAACCCAATTCCGTAATAATAGTAAGGCCATTATCTTGGTCTCTTCACTGAAAATATGACTCCATGCCTTTGCCTGTTCACTCTCATTATGCTTGACAATTGGCACCTACAAACAGGTTGATGATTTCAGAAAACATTTTAGGCCACAAAATTATGAATTGTAATAAAATTCTCTGAGTAATTAGTGAATCCTAATTTCAACGTTATGTTAATTAAATCACACCTATTAAACTAAAAAAAAACTGTATAATTAATTTCATTGATCTGCGCCGATTCTTGAGTAAATAATCAGTGTTCTTGAGTCAATTTCAGTATACTCGCATAGAATAAGGAAATTATTATATAAGGAAATTATCAATCTAAATCTATTATTTCGGGCATAGAATTTCTGCTAATTTTCTTACCGAGTAGATGACTGTTCTTAAAGCTTCCATATCCCCGTCGGGCACCATATATTATATAAGGAAATTATTCAGTATACTCGCATAGAATATATTATATGTATGGCAACATATATTCTAGGAATATCTATTATTTCGGGCACCATATATTATATGACAAACTGTGAACAAGGATTATTTTAGGGGGTGCCGCATAGAGAGAGAATCGGTGAGAGAGAGAGAGCACGGCAGTGAGAAAAAAGAAGGAAGAAGAAGGAGGAAGAAAGCTCCATTGTTGTAGTTCAAGATTCAACCCAAGGTAAGTGTTTTCTGACCATTTACTGTTTTGATAGTTATTCGTTGTAATTCTTGAATTCCCTGCTCTGTTAGCTTCTATGTGTTGCTTAAATTTCTATTCTGAATAATTGATTTTGATGTTCAGTAAGATTGATTTTCATCTCAATGAGTGATTTATGGGCTTTAGAGATAATCAATATTGTGAAAGTTGAAAACCACCGCAATGGAGGTTGGCTTTAATTAAGTTCCAATAAGCAAGTAACTGAATGACCATGGGCTTTGCTCTTGAATGTTTTAATTTGTGTCAGTTTCGCGTTCTTTTTGTTGGATTAAATAGAATCTCTTTGAGTTTTTGGTGTATTTTCTCATGTATGAACCTCTTCTTTTCTTACAATCAGTTACTGTCTGACTGAGCAAACACCATTTTGTTGTTCTGATTCCTAGCAATATAATAACAACTCTTTTTCTTTTACCAAGCACAAGATTATCAGTATTGTGAAAGTTGAAAACCACCGCAATGGAGGTTGGCTTTAATTAAGTTCCAATAAGCAAGTAACTGAATGACCATGGGCTTTGCTCTTGAATGTTTTAATTTGTGTCAGTTTCGCGTTCTTTTTGTTGGATTAAATAGAATCTCTTTGAGTTTTTGGTGTATTTTCTCATGTATGAACCTCTTCTTTTCTTGCAATCGATTCTCTGATCGAGCAAACACCATTTTGTTGTTCTGATTCCTAGCAATATAATAACAACTCTTTTTCTTTTACCAAGCACAAGATTATCAGATTTTTTTTTCTGCACTTTGGTGTGTGTGTGTGTGTGTCAAATAACACACAGCACACTATTTTCTTTTAGTATACATTCTTTTGCATTGAAATTTGGTTATGAAGAGAAATATGTTCTCGAATTCGAATTCCACATGTGTACCTTTGAGAAATGCAAGAATAGCTTCTCAAAAAACTTGATCTGAAATGCAAGAAATGCAAGAATAGATTCTCAAGAATTCTTTTAAATACATGTGTACCTTTGAGAAATGCAAGAATAGCTTCTCAGGAATTCTTTTGAGTAAATAATTCCCTATTCCTTTCCATTGTCATGTTGGCTACTTAAGTCATCTGCATTTGTGTCCTGTAAAGACGGTACTTCTTCTCTGACTCTATGACCAAAATTGTGGAAACTAAAATTGTTATGTCGTAGGCCAAGAATTTATAAGGGCATGTTGTGTGTTTAGTCACTTGATAGTGTTGATTATGCCATTCAAGAATATTATTGTAAAATGACTGGTAATATAACTGTGGCTCCATTCGAGCAATGTTTGGACTACATAAGTATAAAACTGTGGCTCCATTCGAGCAATTCGGCGTATTTACCAAGTACTCTATATAAGATTTAGTAATCTAAATTTTCTGTTTTTTACTGTGCAACCTCCATTGATTTATGCTTATTTTTATTTTTTGAAAACAACTTTTGCTTTATATGTTAAATAATGGTTTCGTTGATCTGCGCCGATTCTTAAGGATTCAGACATGTCAGTCTAGCTAATAAAGTATTCTAACAGTGAATTAGAAACAGATATTCACAGAAACAATTGATCCAAATATAGCAGCATAAGTATCAATAGATCATTCGAGAGGGATATTAACTTACTATTTAGCTCTTCTAGCCAACGAGTAACGCTATCAAAAGTAGTCATGCGAGAAATATCATAGACAATGAGAGCGCCGACAGCGCCGCGATAGTAAGCAGAAGTGACGGCACGAAATCGCTCTTAGTCCTGCGAGAAATATCATAGACAATGAGGAAATCGACATATATGTATGCCGTCGGATTATGCCATTCAAGAATATTATTGTAAAATGACTGGTAATATAACTGTGGCTCCATTCGAGCAATGTTTGGACTACATAAGTATAAATAAGGTCTCATGGCCTTAAAGTATGAAAGCCTCATAAGATTTCATTGTGCAATCCAGCAAAAACATTATGAGTATGTTTATTGCATATATTTCAAATTGTGAATGGATCATTTGATATAATCAATCTTTATTTAACAGGTACCCAGATGGCAACCAAGAGCAATCTCATCAATATCAAGTGCATCACAAAGACATCAAAATTCAAAGCAATTGAGGCTCGAGTTTTAAGGATGTGGAACAAGAAGGACTTCGGCAAGTCATATATCGAGATGATACTCATTGACATGGAGGTAAGTTAATAATTTCCTGAATTTCATTTAATTTAGTATTATGAATACCATATACTGAATAAATATATTCGATTAAATAAGAAACTTACTTCATGAATTTAACGTATTGGCCAATTTCATGTAGCTTTGACCCATCAATATCTGGTGTCCTTAAATCCTTTTCCCTGCAAATAAGTTTATTAACATTGTATGAGTCTCCAAATTGTAATTGTTCGTGTTAGAAAATTATAAATGAATTGTTTATTATAAAAACATTTTAAAAGAAAATGTTCCGTTTCAAAAGCTCCTTTTATAAACTGTTTCGTCTTAAAAATCTCCTTTTTATAAACTGTGTATCAGACGGGGCCTTCATGGGAACGCAGTATTTCACGTTATACGGACTTCGGACGTGATCGCAATTCCTTTCCCCAAACATTCTTTCGCGTCGACTTTTGGGTTGAACGTTCGTTTACCCACTTTCACCGCAATCTCAAACGTGGCCTTATTCTACTCTCATCAATAATTAGCAAATAATCAAAACATATTTTGTATGCCATTTAACTTGGTTCAAGCAATTTCATATCCCCGTCGGATATCGACGGATTGGTGACTAGTTTAAAAAAAAAAAAATTCATATTTTAATAATCTGTCCTATACTTAAGGTATAAAACTAAAAAAAAAATATTTTTTTTTAAATTATTAATCAATCTGCTTATATATTAAAGGTATAAGAGCGAGTCGATGGGGGTGTTTGGTTTATAAGAAATTTTGATTTGGATATCGGGTATATGTAGACTTTAGTAAATTATGTGGATTTTTATAACTTTTCGTTTGGGTTAAGGGGACCTTAAGTAAACCTTTTACATTCACGGATTTGAAACCCTTAACATGTATGCACAGTGAGCAAAATTTCTCTTACCGAATAAGCGAATTTAGTGTCTGAGCGAATTTTCGCTAATAAAAATTGATATTTTGTATTAGTGAGCCAAACTTTTCGCTCACGACATTTTTATAATTAATAAAAAAATAGTTATTTTATTTTATAAATTAATGACATAAATTAGTTTTTTATTTGTTTACATTACAAAATAATTTTTTATTTATTTTTATTTTAGTTGCATTTCTTTGTAAATCAAACACTCGTAACTAAACATCAATTTGATATCTAAAGTATTAAATACATGAGAATAATAAACTTAACACATAACTTATATACGGAAACAAAGCATGACAATATTAGATAAAAAACTACATTTAATATTAAGAGTTGTTGATCGTATATGTACAGGGGCGGATTTACTATAGTGCCAAGTGTTGCCGAGGCAACACCAAAAAAAAAAAAAAATTTTTTTTTCTTTTTTGCATAAAATAAACTGTATTGCATATATATTAAATTGTTACATAGAAGCACGTGTCTAAGTTAGCCAAACTGGTTAAGATATTGAGAGAGAACCCAAAGGTTTTTGATTCGAATCCCATGAAATGCTGTTGATTTTTTTATTTTTACTCTGAAAAATCTCTTTCTTTTTTCTCAAAACACTTCCTATTTCTCAAAAAACCCACTAGAACCTTTCTTTTTTTTGCCAAACACCCCCTAATACTGTTTTCTCTCATTTTCCTCGTTATTTGAAAAAACAACTACAACTATTTTTATTTCTAAAAACCCACTACAATTACATTTGTTTTATCTCTTGAATGGTACAATTTAAATCATGTTTTTATCTTTTAAATGGTACATATTGAAGCATATTATATTTATTTATGTAAACATATTGAATCTTAGTATTACGCTAATTTTTTTCTTCCTAAAAGAAATAGGCAACACCAAATATTTTAGTGTAGATCCGCCATTGTATATATATACTCAATCGAGTTTGTTTTGAGAGCTACGTGTGATTTTGTTTTGGTAATCTCGTTTGCATGCTATGTATTCGATGATACAGCTTTTAACATATGAATTTTCGATCGTGTAAGTATCATCTTGATCTCTGTGAATTATCAGGCAATGATTTTTTTCTTTTTCTTTTTGCTTTTTTGGGTTTTTTTCTTTTTGCTTTTTTGGAGTTCCTCCTTTTCCCCTTTCATGTACAACCTCTTCTTCTTCGCCTCCTTCATCTTCCTCTTGTTTCTCTTTAACAAATTTAGTGTTCTGCGACTCTAGGGTTAGTTTTGAGAGAATTTGAGAGTATTTGAGCTTTAAGGGTAGTTTTGGAAGTTGTTTTGACGGTAATAGCTTACGAAATTTGGATCGGTGGCCAACATTTTCTCGAGCAAAGGTTGATTAGAATCATATCAACAAATTCAATTAATTTTTTAACTTAAGCTTAGCGAGAGAAAATAGGAAAAAAGAGGTGTGAATAACCTATACAATATTATACTCCCTCCGTCCCCAAAATGTTTGTCCCATTTGATTTTTTTGTTGAACTTTGACCACAAATTTATGAGAGATTAATCATGTTCATGATTCTAAAAGTTGTTGTTAATAATATTATTAATGGTGAATCAATATAAATTTTTAGAATTTCATGAACATAATTAAATTGTCATATATTTGTGGTCAAAGTTTAACAAAAAAGTCAAATGGGACAAACATTTTGGGAGGAAGAAAGTATTAGGCTATATTTATAGACAAAAAAAAAATAATGAACGTTTTTTGTTTTTTATATTTTGCATAAACGACTTCGTTTGTGTTTGTGGTAAACCAAAATTAAGAAATAATACAAAATATAAACTTAAGGTAGTAAAGTGTAACCTTCTCACATTTTAAGGCCTACAGCTCCGGCATATAAACCCAGAACCACCCTCCGTCTCCACAAACTACACACAGGCCGACGCACACAGTTACAGTTGTATGAACAAGCTCAAATCGTTGCTTCAATCTCTGTAAGTATTTCAATCAATCTCTGCGATCAAATGCCTTGATTATTAGTTTTTTTTTTTCATTGCCATTTATTTCAGTGTAGAACCCTAGTTGTTTTTGCTGCTTGAAATTGATTGCGCTATGTTTGATGAAATTCATGTTTAGATTTGGAATGGTAGCGAAAATTAGTTTACCATATTCGACTTTAAGAATAGTTTGTAAGAAATTGAGAATTGATAAATCATGGCACCGGCCAATGAGCAATAATATATTAGGAGGCAGTGGCGGAGCTAGGATTTTCTTGTAAAGGGGGCAAAATTATTCTGAACCGGGCTAGATTATATTCTTTCAGTCACAAAATGAATGTCCGTAAAATGTTCAAATTTACTCTATCAAGAGCAAATTTGAGATTCTTTTGGACATTTATTTTGGGACGGAGGGAGTATCCTATTGTACTTTTTTCTCAATACAAGGGGGAGGGAATCGGTAAAAATATGATCTTTAATACTAACAAGTCATTTTTCTTAAAATAGCTAGTGCTTATATGTTCACTTTGAAAAAAGGAATGGGGGCAATTGCCCACTTAATGCAAAGGATGGCTCTGCCGGTGAGGAGATGTGGGTTATACTGCTATCTAATGGATTAATGAGGACGTCAATGTTCATTTGTTTGAGTCTGGTTTGGTTGCTTTGCTTGACTTAGTTAATGTTTGGCCTAATGCATTCTTTTGTATCTGAAATGCGGTTGGCTCCATTAATTCTCTGATATTCCAATTCTTGTTTCATCTTAGTATCCGGGAAAATAAGTAAGAGCAAGTGATGTGGGTATTAGATGCATGTATAAAGCATTGTGGATGATGGATCATATTGCAATTTTTCCTCAATTTCCACATTTAAGGCTTTTCAACTCTTGAACTTTGTTAAGGGGAAGGAGAATATAATGTAAAGTAACTTACTTCTTTTATACGAATTTTGCAGGATTTAGCACTTCTACTCAATTTTCATGATTGTCTGTGCCAAGAGCCACGCTAAGAGGAACGTCTTCCTTCTCAACTCGATTGTGTCTTCTGCCGCTGCAAGTTTTGCTTGCTGTCAAGTTACCTTGTCTTCTCCTTCCCTATCAAAAAATTTCTTCTCCATAACCAACACAATTGTCGATCAAGAAGCTAATAGTACAGATTCAACCAAGGACTCTAACCTTGACTTCCTAGTCGCCAAAGTTCGTGCTGGAAGCAATAACGATGAGATTTTCCAGTCTCTCATGCATGATCAAACTTGTAATGCCATACATGTCTCTCACGACCTTGTCAATAAGCTTCTCCATCAATTCAAAGATGATTGGAAGGCAGCATTGGGTGTATTTAGATGGGTAGAATCAAGACCTGGCTATAAACCACCATCAGAGTCATATGACATGCTGGTGGACATATTGGGGAAAATGAAACAGATGGAAATGATGTGGGCGCTACTTGAGGAAATGTGTCTGGATCATCTAGTTACCTTTAGTACCATAGCTAAGGTCATGAGAAGGTTTACTGGTGCAGGGAGATGGGAAGATGCTGTAAGGACATTTGATGAATTAGGCAGTTTTGGATTGGATAAGAACACGGAATCCATGAACTTGTTACTTGACACCCTTTGCAAAGAAAAGAAAGTTGAGCAGGCCCGCTCTGTGTTCTTGGAGCTGAAATCTCACATCCTACCTAATGCCCACACTTTCAATATATTCATTCATGGTTGGTGCAAAGTCAATCGGGTTGATGAGGCACAATGGACTATTCAAGAAATGAAGGGACATGGTTGCCGCCCCTGTGTCATAAGCTACTCGACTATTATCCAATCTTATTGCCGTCATTTTAACTTCGATAAGGTCTATGAGGTCCTCGACGAGATGCAAGCTCAAGGGTGCCCACCAAATGTTGTTACTTTCACCACTATCATGTGTTCATTAACAAAGTTTGGGGAGTTTGAGGAAGCTTTGCGAATACCTAATAAAATGAAATCTGGTGGATGTGAACCCGACATACTTTTCTTCAATGCTTTGATATATACACTAGGTAGGGCCCATCGAGTACAGGACGCTATTCACATATTTGAGGTTGAAATGCTAAGAACTGGTGTTGCCCCAAACACTTCAACCTACAACTCGATGATTACGATGCTTTGCAACCATGGTCAAGAACAGAAGGCTTTAAATATTCTTAGAGACATGGAAAACTCGCAATATTGTAAACCAGATGTTCAGTCATTTTATCCACTGCTCAAGTGGTTCCTTAGAACTGGAAAGGCAGATAGTTGCTTGGGGGATATGTTGGATGACATGGTTAGTAAACATCATCTTAGCATTGACTTGTCAACGTACACACTGCTGATTCATGGGCTTTGTAGAGGTGACAAATGTGAAAGGGCATATATCCTCTTCCAAGGAATGATAGCTCAAGATATGACACCTAGATATCGAACATGCCGTCTGCTTTTAGATGAAACCCAACGAAAGAATATGTATGATGCTGCTGAGATGATTGAAAGCGTCATGAAGCAAAGGAAACTGTCTTGAGAAACAAATATTATAAGGTAATTATAATTTTATTTTAAATATTTTATCTCTGAAATTGAAGCATTATTTTCCTTTACTTGGTATTTTGTTGCATTGCCATAGAGATATTTATTTAGCTGGAAGTTTGGTTCATATCCTCTGTTACCAAGTTGAATCATATTAAATGTTTCATTGCAAACATGAACTAGGGTGATGTGTTTTCCTTTACTTGGTCTTTTGTACAATGATAAACTTACACCAAGACTATTCTTTATTTAGAAACACGACATTTATTTTAATGACTAAAAAGGAAAGTGTGACATTTATTATGGGTCGGAGAGAGTATATAATATGCTAATTCGATCTGGCTGGTGTAAGACTCGAACTTTGTCAGATTCCATGCAAACAGGTGATGTGTTTTCTTGACCTGTTGTATTTATTAGATGTGCATTGGACATGTAGTTCCATGTGACAGTGGTCTTCACAGAAGAATGGCAAATACTAAATACAGGGAACGAAATTTCCAGGGAAGTAAGTAAATTACCAAAATAGCCTTTTATATACCTATTTTTTTTTATTCACTCATTCGATTTTTTTCCCTCTTTCCAGTCTCTCTCTCTTGACGACGACGACAGTCTCTCTCTCTCTTGACGACGACGACAATGGCTAGAGTAAAAATTCCGAAGGTCCCTGCCGGAGCTGGCGCCGCCGCTGCCATCGCCGTCGGAGCTTCTTCTAGCACCGTGCCTGTAAAGAAGGTAATTTAAATCTAATTTTAACCTTATCTCGTATGAACTCACACGAGACACATCTCGTGTGAACTCATACGAGACTCATCTCGTATGAACTCACACGAGATGTGTCTCGTGTGAGTGAGCTCACACGAGATGAGATTCCCAGTGTCCACTCTTTTTCTTTACATTGTTCATATTTGCCAAATGCTAAATAGCTAATTTATTGTCTCTTATTTGATTTTTGTACGCACGTGAGCGTATGACCGCGTCCAATAGAAAGAGGAAGGCTGAAAAGCATCCGGAAAGAAAAGAAAAGTGGAGCAAGTCTAAGAATGACAAGAAAGCCACAGATGAGGAGGAGCAGGAGGAGAGGGAGGAGGAGGCGGTAGCATCTGATGACGTTCAGGAGGAGGAGGGGGATAGTGAGGAGGAGGAGGAGGAGGAGGAGGGGGATAGTGAGGATGGGGAGGAGCAGGAGGAGCAGGAGGAGATAGATGTTAGACCATTGAGGCATGGGAGGAGGCGGGGTCAGATTGTGGCTAGAGGGCAGGGACGGAGGAGGAGACAGGATGCGGGTGAGGAGGAGGCACCATCATGGCAGATTCAAAGTGACCCAGGTGGCGGCCCAGAGGTTGTTTCACTTATATACGGGTTTGGTGATCACAGAGCCCGGGAGATTTGGAGGGTCGCCACTAGTGAATCAGTGGTGACTTTCCATACGAGACTGCTGCATCTGCACAAGTAAGATAATCATTAATGTGAAACTATTAAAATCTTGAAGTTATTTGGCACACTCTAAATATTCCATTAATTATCATCTCATGCTTTTCTCGATCTCGAGTATTGATTATATTTTTTGTTTGGAATAAACAAGTTCAAGCGTGATGAACTGGAGGCTACTGATAGAGCCTGGCTGACCCTTGTTGATGCATCGGGCATCCAACAGCTGCACGATGCCACCATTCAGAGGCCTAACCATGCGCTGCTAACGGCATTTTTGGAACGGTGGTCTCCTGAGACTAACTCGTTCCACATGGCGTGGGGGGAGATGACGATTACGTTACATGACGTCTTTCATATCCTGGGTATGTTGTTATATATTATCAATTTCAAGACTATATGAACTATCTACATTCATCTCTTGTACTAAAATGTGTTATTTCATCTTTAATTTACGGTATCACCGTGTAGATGCACTGCTCGTATCCCCGATCCAAGCCGCTCGACCCTATCCTAAGATCGCCGTACACCTCGATTTGATCGGCACTGGGTACTTATTAAAGGATGTCCGTCCGTCCCTGCCTTCTAGCCACAATCTGACCCCCCCCTCCTCCCATGCCTCAATGGTCTAACATCTATCTCCTCCTCCTCCCCATCCTCACTATCCCCCTCCTCCTCCTCCTCACTATCCCCCTCCTCCTCCTCCTCCCCCCTCCTCTTCCTCACTATCCCCCTCCTCCTCCTCCTCCTGAACGTCATCAGATGCTACCGCCTCCTCCTCCTGCTCCTCCTCATCTGTGGCTTTCTTGTCATTCTTAGACTTGCTCCGCTTTTCTTTTCTCTCCGGATGCTTTTCAGCCTTTCTCTTTCTATTGGACGCGGTCATACGCTCACGTGCCTACAAAAAACAAATAAGAGACAATAAATTAGCTATTTAGCATCTGGCAAATATGAAGAATGTAAAGAAAAAGAGTGGACACTCGTGTGAGTTCACACGAGACACATCTCGTGTGAACTCACACGAGACACATCTCGTGTGAACTCACACGAGACTCATCTCGTATAAGTTCACACGAGATGTGTCTCGTGTGAGTTCATACGAGATGAGTCGTCGTCGATGGCAGTGGCGGTAGCGGCGATGGGTTAAAATTAAGTTTAAATTACTTTCTTTACAGGCACGGTGCTAGAAGAAGCTTCGACGGCGATGGCAGTGGCGGTAGCGGCGGCGCCAGCTCCGGCAGGGACCTTCGGAATTTTTACTCTAGCCATTGTCGTCGTCGTCGTGCGGAGAGAGAACTGGAATCGTCCTAAGAGAAATTGAATGAGTGAAAAAAAAAATTAGGTATATAAAAGGCTATTTTGGTAATTTACTTATTTTCCTGGAAATTACCTTCTCTGTATTTAGTATTTGCCGTGTAAATAGAGGGCCTGAATACAGCCCGGTCCCACTCAGGCAGAGGCTTTCAAAGTCTTCCTCTCTTCCAAACAATAAGCAGATTTTTGCATCGAGGATCGATCTTCTTCGAAGTCCATCCACCAAGTAGAAGTTCTCTACTGGGTACAGTGTAAATAGAGGGACTGAATACAGTCCGGTCCCACTCAGGCAGAGGCTTTCAAAGTCTTCCTCCCTTCCAAACAATAAGCGGATTTTTGCATCGAGGATCGATCTTCTTCAGGCTCGGGTCGTTACACACCAAGTAGAAGTTCTTTACTGGGTACTCATTTGTGAAAGATGGGCTCCGGACCATTATTGCAATCCGACTTCATAATCATATGCCCCAATTTCGGGAAAACACAGGAAAATACATTGAACCACATTTGAGCTTAGTTCGGCCATTTAGAGTTGAAAAATCAAGTGTGAATCACCGGCGGCTAGCAGTTGTGAACTCGGTTAGCATGGCGCGACAATGCCAGAATCACAAGTCCTCAGTTCTTTCTTAATAGGAGCTATTCAGCCAAGTACAGTGGACTTTCTTTTTCCTTTACATTTACCTCTTTGCTTTGCTGCTCTTGGTAATTTTCTGCACCCAATATTTTCAGTAACCATATAATAGGCAATACTTCCTCCGTCCCACAACAAGTGACACACTTTGCCATTTTGAGCGTCCCACTAATAAGTCACACTTCCTAAAATGGCAAAGAATCTTTACTATTCCCTCCACTCATTTTCTCTCCTACATTATTTTAATACTCACAACACCATTATAATTTACTATTCTCTCCACTCATTCTCTCTCCTACTCAACTATCTACACTCACAACACATCAACATTTTCACTTTTTCCTTAATTCCCGTGCGGAACAGTAACTGTGTCACTTGTTGTGGGACGGAGGGAGTATGTCTTATTAAAGCTAGTTTATTTTTTCCTAACACTAGCAAAAACAGATTCTTTAGGGTTTTAAAAATGTCAATACCTGAGTTAAAGTTGAACTGGGATTTTAACATATAATATCTTTACACAACCGGTTACAGTCCTAGCTACGATTCTTTAAAATATTAATATCTCAAAGATAAAAAACGAAACTAACATATATGGGATGGGAATGTGAAAAAAAAATTCCACTCTCCCCCGAGACCCCGTGTACGAATAAAGTGGTAAGGTAAAATAAGTCATATAGAATCAATGGATTCATGGTAACATCCCTGTATGATCTATTTCTTCATATTTCCTCTTCGTAGTCTATTAAGAACAAAACGGGTTTTCAATGGACAAAGTCAAAATTCCAACGGAGGGAAAAAATATGCCGATTCAATCAAAATGAAGTAGAAGAACCCAGATTCCAAACGAACAAATTATCAATGGATATAACCCCTTTGGTATGAATAGTTTGAAAGCATAAAATAGTCATTACCCGACCCGGATTTCTCATCAGGTCTACTAATACGAAGTATTGCATTTCTGACACAAACCACTTCGAATCATTGCTATTTGACTCGAACCTGTTCTAAAAAGTCGAGGTATTTTGAATATGCACGAGTCAATTCATTTTGAACGTAGCTCTGCATATTTGTTATAGATTTGCATCCGTTGTTAGGTTTTGCTCTTCATCCGTAGTTGTTATAGATTAGATGGCGAGGATGTTAGCCAATAAATGTTACTAGATTTGGTCTAGTCCCTCCAGAATGAATTTACGAAAAGAGATAAAGCTCGAATGAACATGCCCATCCTAAAGGCGAGCGGGTTCACCGATTTGAGATTACCCCTACTAACCGGGGAGAATTACTGACCAGGGAGAACTGGCCATTCAACAGGGAGATTCTGAAATTGCTGAGGCTTGGTTCGATCAAGCGGTAATAGTTACACTTTGAATTAATCGACTTTGGAAAATCATCATTTTAGAATATTTGTCCCTATATTTTATCTCAATTAAGGGCAAACCCCGGTGCGTCAAACGCTCCCCGCCAAGCGAGGATTGGGAGAGGGAACCATTTGCTAGAGTCTTCCCCTGACAATTGTCAAGAGGCTGTTCGCCAAGGTTCGAACCCGTGATCTTATTTTTTCAATTTATCTCAATGAATTGAAAAAATAATTAACAAACAATTTAACGCTATTTGTGCTTAAAAAGAGGACTCAACTATGTTAGGTTGAGTCTTCTCTTTCTTTCTTGTAATTTTCAATCTCATATTATTATTTTTTTAAAAAAATCCTAACTATTATTGAACATGACACAATATTATTAAAAAAATGATTGTCTATTTATAAAAAGAATTGTTACAATAATCTTTCAAAAACAATATTATTATTCAATACCTAATGACTATTCATATTTGCTTTTAATATTACTTAAAAAATAAAAAAATTCTAGTGCAAAATTTTCAAAAAAATTGGGAGTTTAGTGCAATTTGTTGAAATTTGCCCCTTTGGGATAAAAGAAAAAAATACAATAGAATTTTTTTTGCCCTCATTGACGAAAATACCATTAAAATTTTATTGTTCTGCAATCTTTGCCCCCGTTTACGAAAATTTCTGGCTCCGCCACCGCTTAGAACTCAAATTCTAAAACTAACTTTAGCTAAATTAAAGGTTATCCATTATTCATATTTGTGTTATAATAAAAAAATAACCCAATTTTCTCATGGATTCTCAGTCATTAACGTGTAAAAGTTTTGACTCAGAATCATGTTTTTAGAATCTTTGTGATTGAAAAAAACAGCAACAATTCAACACTCTTTTCTCTGCTAAAAATGAGGACTCTGAATCTCTTATAAAACTGAGTCTTCTTAAATTTTCTTTCTTGGAGTTCATTTTCTCTCATAATTTAATCTTATTTTCTTGAATTTTCCTTGTAAGAATTTCATATAATGGATCCTAACAATGAACAAAAGGATACAAGAACTGCAGAAGAGAAGAAAATCGACGATTGGCTTCCGATCACTTCCTCCAGGAATGCTAAGTGGTGGTACTCTGCTTTTCACAATGTCACCGCCATGGTCGGAGCTGGTGTTCTTAGCCTTCCTTACGCCTTGTCCGAGATGGGATGGTACGTGCTTCCTTATCGATTTTACCCTTCTGGGTATTAATAATATTACTGCCTCCGTCCCAAAATGGATGTCCGTTTTTTTTTTCTTGATCAAGAACAAAAACGGACATTGGGACAGATGGTACCCTATTTATGACTTTGTTATGAATTATGTGTCGTTTTGATATGATTTTGACGAAACAAGCTTTTAGGGGTCCCGGAGTTACCATACTGATACTATCATGGATCATCACCTTGTACACGCTATGGCAAATGGTTGAGATGCACGAAATGGTACCCGGAAAGAGGTTCGATAGGTACCACGAGCTAGGCCAGCATGCTTTTGGCGAAAAACTTGGGCTATATATTGTTGTTCCACAACAACTTACCGTGGAAGTTGGTACTTGCATTGTCTACTTGGTCACCGGAGGTAAATCGTTGATGAAAATCCAACAATCGGTTTGCCCTACGTGCAAACCGCTAAAGACGACCTATTACATCATCATTTTCTCGTCCGTTCACTTTGTTCTCTCCCATCTCCCCAACTTTAATTCGATCTCCGGAGTGTCTTTAGCCGCAGCCGTCATGTCACTAAGGTAATTATAGTTATTGTTAGGGAGATTTCAGTCTAACTGCACTGAAGTTCGATTTTTATAGTGAATGAGTTACATTTTATAATAATATGAGTTAAATAATATATAGTAAGGATTTCAGACTTATATGCGATTGAACTGCATTGGCCCCAAATCTATAGTTCATTTACTATGTTGACGAGTGATCGAGCGATAATATGTTATGTTCTCTATCTAACAGCTTAAGCGTTTTTTGCAGTTACTCGACTATTGCTTGGGTGGCAACAATCAAGAGGGGTATTCACGCGGAAGTGGACTACTCCCCGAGGGCTAAAAGTACATCAGGAAAAGTTTTCAACTTCTTCACGGCCTTGGGCGACGTTGCTTTCGCTTATGCTGGCCATAATGTGGTGTTGGAGATCCAAGCGACAATCCCTTCGACTCCAGAGAAATCCTCCAAGGGGCCTATGTGGAAAGGAGTCGTGGTTGCGTATATAATTGTTGCCATTTGCTACTTCCCGGTTGCCTTTCTTGGGTACTATGTGTTTGGAAATACAGTCGACGACAACATTCTGATGACTCTCGAGAAGCCAGAATGGCTCATTGCAGTCGCAAACCTTTTCGTTACAATCCATGTCATCGGAGGTTATCAGGTCGACGTCGATCTTCCTATTTTTGTATTATTTTTTTTAAGCAAGATTTTTGCAAGAAATATGACATATTTTCACTTTAATGTTTCGAAAAATACAGATATTCGCGATGCCAGTTTTTGATATGGTAGAATCGTTTCTTGTGAAGCAAGTGAAGTTTAAACCAAGTAGTACCCTCCGCTTCACTACTCGTACATTATACGTTGGTAAGCAACCACATGACAACACATGCAGATTCATTTTATTTTCATGAGAAATTAAGCTTTTTCGACCATTATTTTCATTTTTTGCAGGAATCACAATGTTCATTGCAATCACATTCCCTTTCTTCGGCGGTCTTCTAGGATTCTTCGGAGGCTTCGCTTTGGCCCCAACGTCATATTTCGTAAGTGAACCAATGCTCTCGGTTCTTCGCCTTTTAGTCCACATTTTGGGTTTCTTTTCGTTTATACACTCGTGTATTTGCAGCTCCCCTGCATCATCTGGCTAACAATTTACAAGCCACGGAGATTCAGCTTATCTTGGTGTGCAAACTGGGTAAGCTAAAAACCAACTCAAGCTTATTCTTATGACAACCATTGCCTAATATTTCTCGCTTTTGGTTCTCAAATTTTCAGATCTGCATAATACTTGGTGTCATGTTGATGATCTTGGCACCCATTGGCGGGCTAAGGTCGATCATCTTATCATCCAAGAACTACAAATTCTACTCGTGAACGTCTCTTGATCCTGACCTGATCATCCTTTCTCAACCATTGGTAGATAGATCGACAATGGCAATCAAAGTCCGTTTCTTTCCCGTTTTAGCTTGTTTTTTCAAGTATGCGTCGATAAGATTTGGTGTTTTTCTCATCCCGAGTTTGATCAAATTACTGCGAAATTATTATGTGTCTTGGCTAGGGTTACATGTTTGATTCAGTTTGTTTGTGTAATGTTTATGATTGTCAAGTTTGTTGTTCCCACCATTGTTAAGGAATAAGGAGTGCAATTTCAAGTTAAATGTTGCACTAGTCTTTGCAAAGATCAAGTTTAATTAGTCTCCGTTTTCGTTTATTTAGCGTAAAACATCCTCCGAAAAATGATTTTCTGCAAAATGTTTTTCGGAAAATGAAAATGTTTTCCAGAAAATGAGCTAAACATGTTTTCGGCTGTTTGGTAAGGAAAATGTTTTTGGGAAAATGTTTGATTGATTAATTTTTTTACCCAACGGGGGTTGGGGGTAGGGTGGCAGGGGCGGTGAGTGAAGTGGGGGAGGGAGGAGTTGTTAAAAATAAATTTAAAATGATTAATTTTTTTTTTACTCGACGTGGGGTGGGGGGTGGTGATGGGGATGGGGATGGGGGAGGGGTAGTGGATGTGGGGTGGATAACGTGGGGGGTTAGGTGTGTGTGTGTGTATGTGAGGGTGTTATCATTTTTCGAAAAATGTTTTACTTAGAAAAAATTTGTAAATCATTTTACTTAGAAAAGTGGGGAAAATATTTTTCGAAAAACATTTTCTCCATTTTCCGGGCTTAATCACAATAAAATCATATAGTTTGCACAAATTGACATCCCTGACCTCTGCAACAATAGGAGCAAATTTCTAACTCAATTTTCTTAGCTTGGCTCTTTGTCTGAAGAAGGCTGCCCAGTTATTCAAAACCCACAAGAAACTTACCAAAATAGCACCAACAATCACAACCATGCAGGAAACCCAAACCCACCGTTGGACCGCCCCAACGCTGCCGCCATCGGCATAAAACTCCATCATCCTACTCAGGTGCCAAACCACTCGAACCGCTGAATAAAACCCATAAAACAGAGGAGACAAGAACTCATGAAGGCTAGCCGCCTTAGGATCCTCTGCTTTCTTGATCCCAGCTAGGCTCTGACATGCTCTGACAAGCACTAGTTATCTCTGCAAGAGCAAGAAGTCCGAACACGCCATATGATGCGCCATAACAAATCATGTACCGATATGTCAGAAAGACGTATAGTACTGCCAAGCAATGAGCGATGAAGAGGTAATCGGATGGTGAGAAGAGTGTCGATCAAGAAGTAGGCGATGCTGAAGTCGAGTGTGGTGTCTTGTAAGGGCGTGTTTGGGGAGGCAAAATTGTTGGGGGGGTTTTGAATTGGAGGAGATGGAGTAGAGGGAGAGGAGGACGGCTGGGGTGCCGTGAGGGAGCTAGAGAGATTAGGCAACTTGAAGTTGAAGCTTCTGGCCTTGTTTTGGGAGACCAAGATTTGAAGACTGTGAAGTGGGAACATATTATTCATTTAATTTATGTTTATGATGGTATCAATTAAATAACTTATTTTATCCAAAATCTTAAAAAAAAAAAAAAAAAAAAAAAAAAAAAAAAAAAAAAAAAAACACGCTTTTCCTTAATGTTAGAAAAAACGTGTTTTGATTCCCCCGCTAGTGTTAGAGTAACAAAATGTCAGTTTAAAAAGTGTCAGTACATGTATTATTAAGTGTCAGTGTTAGTGTAACAAAGTGCATGTATTATTAAGTACTGGTGTCAGTATAAAGAGTAGGGATGGCCAAACCGGACCGGAACCGGACCAGAACCGGAAAATCGGACCGAAACCAGACCGGAAAAGCCCGAAACCGCCATGAATCGTCACGAAAATCGAAACCGGGGTAACCGGAACCGGTTTGGAGTCGGGCCGGTTAAGGGTCACCAAAATGATGAACCGGACCGGAAAAAGCCCGGAACTGGACGAAAATTCATTGTTTTTCAATAGAACCAGACCGAAACCGGACCGGAAAAAGCCCAGAACCGGATGAACCGGGGAGAAAACCGGAACCGGATTAATCGGAACCGTGAGCAATTCGGGCCGGTTAAGGGTCATACATTTTCCGAACCGGAACCGGCGGTTCGAAACCGGAACCGGTTTTGGTCATCCCTAATAAAGAGTGTCAGTGCATTTATTATTAAGTTTCAGTGTAAGGTAAAAAAGTGTCAGTGTTAGTATAAAAAAGTGTCAGTGTGAAGAGTACTAGTGAATGCATTATTAAGTGCCAGTTTTTAAATGATTTTTTCTTAAGCTTAGAAAAAAACGCTTTTTTTATAAGACAAACTCTTTATTTTATTCTTTATTTATTGCTAAAAGTGTTCTGTAAATAATAGTAATAATAATTCCTTAAAAAAATAGTAATAACAATTACTTTATAATTGTAAAGTGCTTTAATTTTGAGTGCAGGACCCGCAGAGTAACAAATTAAGGAAATACTCGGTCGCATTGTACTCGTTCGTTCAAGTATACGATTTTTGCAATGTTCTCACTTCATAAACAAAAACGGAGACGTCGGTCTTTTAATTTTAACGACAAAGGGGCACGTGACTAACAACCGCTATAAACTTTATTTTTCGATCTTTGACCCTTAAATTCGAAATGGACATTGGACGTTGGACGGAGGGAGTATGTAACTAAATAAGGCAAACTGTTTGAGCAATGCTTGACAAAGATGTTATAGAATTGATTTAACCCCAACAACTGCAAAATATGCAATAGCTCTCTACAAACTACTCGGGTATCTGACACGAAACTTCGATAAGATTCATCATACGATCGTTTGATTTCGTTAATATTCGGGTAAGTAAAACAAAATACGAGCAAAACTTGCCTGAAGAGATGTTTATTTTTGTAGATATCAAAGGAAATACGGCCTACATACTCCGCCATTTTGGTTGATAAACTGGTTGAACTCGGATCCTTTGTCTATTCTTCTTACTAAACAAGAACTTTGACATTGACAACAATCAAATAAGGCAGCTACTCCACGAACCTCTCACATAACCATGCCTCCGTCAATGGTAAGAACCTACAAGAGAACAATCATCAGTAAATGCTCTCCGCTTGTTCCAAAATAGTCGTTTATAAAACTGAGTATAAAGTTCAGTGATCTCCCCCACAATGCCAGGGCCGGCTCAGACATGGAACATTAGGTTCCTCTGCACAGGGCCCCAAATTTTGAAGAGCCCCAATTTTATCTATGCCCATTAAATATATATAAAAAACAGATTATTGTGTTAATTTTTTAAAGGGAAAATTGCAATTTAGGGCCTGAAGTCGAGGGGGTGTTCTCTAAATGGGGCCCCATATTCTCATTTCGCACAGGGCCTCTATACTTATTGAGACGAGCCTGCACAATGCTCTAATGAAAAGATGATGAAAAATAGTCACTTGGATGGAAATGTTAAGAGAGCCACTGGGAGAAGCCAAATGAGTAGGTGATTGCGGAAATGTTTGTCTTGCCATTTCCAACTAATTTTTGGTAGGCAGCATACAGAAAGAGGAATAGATCACAAACAGGGGCGGATCCAGCCCTCTTTGACGTGGGCTCCGAGTCCAGCCCACCTCAAATTTTGAAAAAAAAAAAAAATAAAAATTTACCTTATATGTAACTTTTTTTTATATATATAAAGTTATTTTTTATTGTTTTATTGTTTACAATATTTTTAAATACCAAGCCCACGCTGGTTCCAAAATTACGGATCCGCGCGATCACAAAGGCGATGTACACATTATGCACAGTAACCCCCCCCCCCCAACGACCACCTAAAAGAAGGAAAATGGTGCCTTTCGCAGTCATAATATTCTAATAAATGAATATATGGTGTATTATACTCCTCAGTCACATAGAAAAGTCCCATTTTTTTAGTGGTTGATTTGATTGAAGTTTCAATAAAGTTTAGGAAAGACTAATTATCCAAATGAAAATCTAACAATTGTTGTGTATCAATAACAAATTTTAGAATTTTATTTGGATATTTAGTCTTTCCTTGATATTTACTCAAAAGTTCAATCAAAGCAAATGCTAAAAAAGTGATATTATCTTTATGGGACGGAGGGATGGAGGGAGTAGTATTCATATCAAGGGGAAAACTCTCGTTTATGTACATCGTACTTTGGGGCATGTTTCACTTTGACCATCAAACTTTATTTTTTTCATTTTTTACCACCGTACTACAAACAATGGTGTCATTTTATAACAAATTTGGGTATAAAATAAAACCATTATTTGTAGTACGATGGTAAAAATGAAACAAATTTGGGTAAAAATGAAAAAAAAAAAAAAGTTTGATGGTAAAGGTAAAACATGCACAAAGTAAGATGGACAAAAACAAAGGTTTCCCTTGTATCAATTTGGAGTTCCCAAAGGAAAAAGCTGGTGTGACCAATACAGAAAAAGTGGTGTTTAGATACCTGTCCGGTCATGTAAGCAGCTGCAGGATTAAGAGCCAAGAACTCAACCAGTCCAGCAACTTCTTCCGGTTGGCCATACCTTCCTGAATAATTTGACAATTAAAGTTTTAATCAAAATCTAGAAAGTTCCATCAGGGCAAAATGTAGCTCATGTAACAGCTGATAATAAACCTAGACTAAACGATCTTTCGAATGCTTAGCTTCCTTACACTAAATGAAGAGAAAGAAAAAGAAAACTTCCAGAATCTCCTCATAAACGATGTGGGCTAGGTAAGGTAATGAAAGAGGGACATACAAGGTAAGAGGTTCAACAACAACAGCAGAAGATTGATAGAACTGATTCTGGGAAGACGGACTGGGGGGAGGGGGGGGGGAAGAGAGAGAAATCTTACCCAAGGGGATGGTCTCTAGGATCTTTTTCTCGATGTCTTCCCCAAGCTTAGCAGTCATATCAGAAGCAATGAACCCTGGGGCGATAGCGTTCACCTGTAAATGAATAGAGGCTTATTACAAACAATATACATGTCTAAGTATTATGTATGACCCGCAATAGCAACTAAAGGTAAGAAGTATATCTGGAGAACCCACGTTAATGCTCCTGCTCGAGTACTCCTTTGCCACAGCCTTAGTGAAGCCAATAACTCCTGCTTTGGCGGCACTGTAATTGGCTTGCCCAACATTACCAACGAGGCCAACGACAGATGCAATATTGATTATTCTACCCTGAGAAATTTGTTATAGACAAGTTTACAAATTAATCCCTCCGTCCCTAAATGAATGTTTGTTTTTCAGATTTCCTCTTGATCAAGAGAAAATTTGAAAAAAAAAAAAAACGACATTCGTTAAGGGACGGAGGGATTATACAAGAACAGACATCAAATATAGTCCAGAAATGGGGAAAATGCAACTTAGAAACACACACACAGAGTTACTCCAAGATGACTCCGTACAAATGTAAGTGTTCTCTATTCAAATTATTTTGTCCCAAAATGAGCTCCTTTTCTTCTATGAAATTAATTAAGTCGCATTTTCCAACGCTCATGTCCTGCAATTGCAGTCTGCTATAATCTGGACACTAAGGGCATTCGTGCATACATTTTAGTAAAATTTTCTAAAATTAACTTAATTCCTATTGAGAACTAAGCATAGACACTCATTGTAAAATGCAGGGAGTAGAGGAAACAAAATGAAGTTAAGTATGTTTTCCTGCATTTGTATAACACGTAAATACACAGGTTAAGCTAATAAAGAGTGAAATATACCTTCTTCTTCTTCATCATAACTTTGGCAGCAGCCTGAAAGGAGAAGAAATCTCAGCTATAAAGAGATAACCCACCCCAAGCATAAAAGTGACAAAATAGTTGAACCTTGGAAAACAAACCTGTGTACATAGGAATACACCGGTTAGATTCAGATCAATAACATCCTGCCACTGAGATTTCTTCATCCTCATTAATAAACCATCCCTGGTAATACCTGAAATTAACCGAAAGATCAATATTCAATCGACAGATTACTTAAAAAGTCAACTAGCAGAAAGGAGGTAGACATTGAATAACCTGCATTATTAATCAATACATCAACTGTCCCCCACGCATCCACTGCCTGTAAATGAGACGGTTGTTGAGCATAGAAAATTTAAGCATTTTACTTTTAGACAAAAAAATGAGCAAGAAGCATATTCTCACGGTTTTGATCATCGCCTCCACATCGGCTTCTTTGGAAACATCTCCCCCAAAAGTAAGAGCCTGACCACCAGATGCCTCGATCTGCAAGGAAGTTGGTTGTTGAAATTGTTAAAACACAAAACCAAATCACAAATATGCAGTACCAAATGCATATGCAAGAACTACACTAATAAAGATGTGTGATTTTCTCTCCAACGGAGACAAAACAAGATTCTTATAAGTACTTTGTTTTATTTTCACTTGCTGCTCAGAACCCCATCTTCTGTTCATAGGAAGCTGCATGGAGAAGAGGATTCCAGCGATTTTGATTCCTTGCATCAACTGAGTGATAGTAAATATTACCACGACTTATTTATGATATTTGAAGAAGACCTTTCACTCAGCTAAAGTGCACCTTGTTTGACGTAGCTAAGGTCGAAGAAATGATGGTTTGCATACAGCCCCACAACAGTTAACACTAGCTAAAACTTTAATCAAAGCTCAAACAGAAAGAGTGGGTAGGAGCTAGGAAACAAAAGCAAGCTTCTACCAACCAAGCAGTCATATTTTAGTGAATAGCTGTAGATTTTTAAAAACAAGGCCATGGAAAACAACTTATATTTGATTGACACAGACTACCTTAACATGCATCCGCATTAAGTATCAAGAGAGGCATTTTTCGGATGGAGGTAGTACATTACCACCCTATACAAAATATCAAGCAGGAAACAATTTAAAAGAAAATAGTAAACTTGGTGTACACAATTCACCTCTTTGCTAACTTCTTCTGCCTCCTTGGATGACCTAGCGTAATTAACCAAAACCTGCAAGAGTAACCCCAAATTTAGAGTTAGCTGAAAATGTACAGATAATTCCATTACCCAAAGAGGACGCCAATGTGGGTAACAAGCAGCGGCAAATGCAATAAGTTTTTAAAACACAATTCAACCTATGGACTCACAGCTATGTCCTTCGATGTCGCCCTAAGCCACAAAAAACTCCCTTCATTTGATATTTATAGAGAAAAAGTAAGAATAATACGATACCTATCAGACAACTCAATGGAATCATTTATTGAGGAAAAAGTTCTGGAAGTATGTTTCCAAAGGAAAAATGTAGAATATTCAAAAAACTATAACGGGTTTCTGGTTTAAGAAGAAAAGGGAAATTATTGAAAGTGTGCCACTTTTTTTATATTTTCAATACAACCTACAATGTCAATGCCGGTCAGCATTTAAACACCTAAGAATCAAGATGCTAGAAATAACCGCCCATACACTTCCCTAAACAACATTCAACATGTATGGAGGAAGGAGGGGAACAGACGAAGAGGCGAGATAGTAATTATGAGATTATAATTACTCAAGGTGTGCCTGAGTTTTCAGGAAAAATATAGTGGGATTTCTTGAAGCCCTGCCTAGAGATCATTTACCTGTGTGTATAAAGCATTACAAGATAGAAAACAAAAGTAAAACTGTAAAACAAGCTACAGTCAATAGTCCTTCGTGATTGGCATTTCTACATCCTAATCCAGTGTTTGCCCAAAAAGCCTCAATTATCCGCAACCACTACTAATAACTTTCAAATTTTGCATTGCAGCATAGATATAGTTGAAAGGTGGAAGTTAACTAGTCAACATACACAGCAAAGAAAAAGATCAGTGTACTAATCGCCTATCGTATTGTGAGATTCCCAATCTAAAGTTACAATATTTACACCTCTTTTAATGTACATCAATATCAAAAATAATTCTAAACTTTTGTTTCTCCTCAAATAAATAATCAAAGACAATTCGTGAATATCTTGGAACCTAGTAGCTAGGGAATGTAGTCCTACCTTACAACCAGCTTTGCCTAGAGCCAAAGCAACTGCCTTGCCAATACCTCTAGATGCTCCGGTCACAATAACAACAGGAGCTTCCACTTCAGGTGTAGCTTCAACACTTGCTTCTGCCACAGATGCAACCTGGGTTTTTATACCTGCATCTCCAAGTCAAATGAATTGAGAATGCTATCACATCTTAGCCAAGCCACATGATAGACAACAGCTTGATTGTGCTCAGATTTTAATTTAAGGCCATATACATCCATTACAGGGACATAGACATGAATATCTCAACGGGATTATAAATTATGTGATTGAGTTTATTTCCAATATGACAACAGGAAAGTTGTACAATCAAAATCTCTACTTCATTAAAGTGAACAAAAAATAGCCTTCAAAAGGTACTGGATAGCCCACATTCAGCAATGGAAGGTTATATCAAGCCTACCGTCTTGTAAGCTAATAGAATAGGAATAACTGGATTGATTACTAAGAAATGAAATTTAGGTCTTCGTAAAAATTAATAGTCACCAAACTGTAGCCCTATGCATATGTGAAATGGCTCATGCCTTGAACGATAAGTTCCATATTCCAACCTCAATCAATCTTGCATCAAGACAAAGTACTAACTTTTTTTATGCGAGCTCGACTTCAATCCTACAGTCAAACCTTAAAATTTAAATGTTTACAATATACTCAATTCACAGGAAGCACTTCTTGCACTAAGAGTCTTCAGTAGGTGAATCCAAATATAGCACTACGTAATGCAAATGTAGCAAATACTCTCAATCCGCGAAGAAATCTATCGCTTACTCCACTTATTTTATTACAATAGTCCTACGCATGAGAGTGATCTATAAAAGTCAATAATTTGCTATCCTACGATTGTTGACATTGTTGTTGATTAAGAAGTAATCAAACTCAACTTTCTGCAAAAGAGACTGGGACTTCCTCCATGCCTACAAATACTCGAGTATAGTGAACAAACTCGCAAACAGATAAATCACAACCACATCTGAAAACCCTTAATTAGGTTCCTAAGTCCTCAAATCAATTCAAATTCTAAATTTCCTGAACCATACGGCTTCAAATACCTCCTACACATAAAACACTTGGCTTCAAACTCATCAAAATTCAATGTTCAATTTCCATCTATGTGGTTCAATTTGTGCATGCGTGAGTGCGTGGGAGAGGAAGAGCCCATGCAAGTAAAATAGCAATAAAATCGATACCAGATGAAGCAAACGAGCGTCTGGATTGGCATTGCAAGCTTAGTCCATGCTGGAGCAAAATCGGAGACACCGAAGAAAAATCAGCGAAATTACAGACTCTCCGGTCACCGGAAGCAACAGACTTGTTCGAGAATCCAACGGATTTGAAGACCGCAACGGCCGATCCAGCGACAGAGGCAGCCATGAATCTCCGACCGGCGATTACAGAAGATAGAGAATAACGAGTAGCTGAAAAAGTCGCCACGAAGCCTTTATATTAATTTGTATGCTTTGGAAGCTCCGAAGGCTCGTCTGAGAGCGGCGATGTGTTCGAAGCCTAGTCTAGTGCGTGACTGTGTGTTTTTCTCTGTTCCATTTTCAGTGTTTATTACACTTTACCCCCTTTAGGAATTATTTTAGCATTAACAAGCCACTAAAGATTGGATAAGTTAACGATATTAAATGAGTTAACCGAATATCGGAGATTGATCGGAAAAAAAAGTGTGTTAGTCATCGATATCCAAAATGTGAATGTTTTGTTACTCACATGATGATAATGTTTAGACCCTTCAGCTCTTGCAACACATTTGGTCTGTTAACACAGATGTTCTGAATAGCTGAAAATCAAAAAAATTGTGCTAATCATCGATATCCAAAATGTGAATGTTTTGTTACTCACGTGATGATAATGGTTGGACCCGTCAGCTTAGGCAACACATTTGGTCTGTTAACACAGATGTTCTGAAACGCTTGAACGGTATAAACCGAGCTACGAACATGGGCTTGCCCGAACTTGGGCCCAGCTATATTGGGCAGTGGATATTGTCTAATTATGAAGTATTAGGGCCGAGTAAGATCTTTCTCGTATGCCGAGGAACATTTATCTCGGCCTTATGTCATCATCCTTGGGCATTCATGTCGGAGTTGCCGAGGAAAGAAAAGTTATTTGCTCGGCATATATCCAAGTGACGAGGAAAGAAAATCATTCTCCCCGGCATGTCTCCGTGTCGGCCATTTACCAAATGACGAGGAAGGAAAATCATTTTCCTCGGCCTATCTGCCAAAGGCCGAGGAAAATCATTTGCCTTCCTCGGCGTTCCGGCTAGCAGTTACAATCCTTATTCAACAAGGATTATACAACCATGATCCAATCAGGATTATATTTATCAACATCAATTCAAGTCAAACAATGACTCCTTAACAGATATAATTCTATTAGAATTATATCTTATCTCTTTACAAGTTCATTCCAACATGGATTCTATCTATCCATTCCTATAAATACAAGCCCTATGGCTCATTATTCGGTACGTTACTTTTTACATTGGAGAAACTCTGTCAATTTGATTTCTCTAATATCAACCGTGAACTTACTCTCACGCCGGAGGGCCTTTAGCCGGATCCGCCCCGGCTTAGTTTACGTGTTTTCTCTTATTTTCAGGCCTTGCGATCGCCGGAGCATTCAACGCTTGGATTTGGGCTGTTTTGACGATTTTGGCATCATCGGTGGTTCCATTGCCGGGAAATCGATTCAAACACCCTTTGTTTGGCCTGGAAAATCTCGCCTGAGAAGCTATTTTCCGTTGGATTTGTTCTTGATCGGAATCGGAAATTTTTGCTCCGATAGGCTCTGTTCTTGATTCGGTCGGAATTTGTAAACTCCCACCGGAAACTGCATTAATTCGGCCGGAAACTGCTAGTTCACGTCTGAAGCGAAATTTGTGGCTTGAATTTTTGTGTTGGAAGAATTACAATTGGCTGTTTGTTTGTGGTCAAAATTTACCCTAAATTTAGCCATAAATTCGGTTCTGGTGAAATTGTGATTTTTGGAAAATTTCGCATTTAATAATCTGTTTGTGATTCATAATGGACGGACAATTCACAAGTGTTACAGCTGAGGATCCCACCCAAGTGAATGGGGGAACCACTGGAGCCTAGGAGCCACTGCCTCCTCCTCCTCCTCTACCTCAGACCGATGCCATTCCTCCCCTTGCCATGACTCTTCGTTCCATGGGACAGGCAAATGCCGAGGGAGAGGGCAATGACCTTCCTCGTCCTACTCGTGCTCGTGGGAAGCAAGCAGGAAGGAAGAAAACAAAGAATGCCGACGCCGGTCAAGTAGGAGGATCTCAACCCGTTGACCGACGCTCTTTGTTACACAAACAAATGGAGACTTTGCAAAGGATGTATGAAACACAAGTTGCTCTTTTGCAAATGGACCCAGATCATTCCATGGCTCCATTCATTGTACCATCAATGGGCCCACCTTTGAGAAAGGAACAGGGAGAGCATCGTGCTCCTCCCCCCAAGACCGCCGAACTACCAATGCCGGCTCCCTGTGGATTCTCCTCGTCCTCGGCATAACGGTAAGCGTAAGGATCCTGTGGTCGACCTGAGAAGCCAAATAACTCCTAGGGAAGAGGAAGTGAACTCCAAGGACCTAAGGACAAGACTCAGCTTGAATAGGCGCCTATCCCCTGCTCGCCTCATCATGACACCTAGGCATCCCACCTCTCCTCGAGCTCGTCGGCCAGATTCTCCTCGTCCTCGTCGTTCAGATTCTCATCGTCCTCGTCGACCGGACTCTCCTCGTCCTCGGCATCGAGAATTTGCTAGGCCAAGGACCCCAGAGCCCTACAGGATGATACTTGGCGCACAAGACCTGGAACCAAGACGTGATAAGGCCCCCTCCAGACGTGATGGCCACCGACATGAAGCGGAGCATAGTAGGGTGAATGATCGCCCCAAAGACAAGTCAGTCAGAAGCTCCCAACGAAGCACTCGCTCAAGCAGTGAGAAGGAAATAGAAACAAAGCAATGGGAGCTGTTGAAACAAAGGCTGGATGATATGGAGAGGGGAAAGAAATATAATGACGACGATTACGATTGGGCCACCCGTCCGTTTTCCTTGAGGATAACTGCTGCACCTCCCCATCCTAACCTCAAGCTCCCAAACTTCGAGAAATACAACGGAACCACTGACGCCAAGGACCATGTGCAAAGTTTTGAACAAACCATGAATCTCCTCACCACTGCTGATGACTTGCTCTGCAAAGCTTTCGCGAGCACCTTTTCAAACGGCTTTGACTGGTTCCGTGAGCTCAAGAAAGGTTGCATCGATTCTTGGAGGGGCATGAGGAGAATGTTCTTAGATCACTTTGCCACTACCGGGAAGAGGAAGATGAGATTAACCGACTTGGCCAACATTGAGCAAGGGAAGGGAGAAACCACCCTCGCCTACTACAATAGGTTCCGAAAAATGGCGGACCAAGTCGAAGAAAGCCTCACCGACAGGAGGTCATAGTTTGCTTCAACTCTGGGTTAAAATCGGCCCCCTCATTTATGAACTCTCGGCCCGGGGAACCTAGCTCCAAGGCCGAATTGTACAAAGTGGCTTATGCCATTTCCATGGTCAAGACAAGACAAAGAAAAGGGGAGGCGACAAGACGGAACTGAAGCAACTAACCCCGACGGAATGACAACGGGAACGGCGAGGGTTCCAAAGGAAAGAATAGAACCGTAAGCACCGAGAAGCCGGAGTTCACCCCTCTTACAAAGCCCATCTCCGAAATCATGCGGCTAGTGAACCTTCCTCCACCTCGTCCGTGATCGATCACCCAAAATATCCCCGCAACAAGAACAAATACGTGATTTTCACAAGGACAACGGGCACACCACCGATGGTTGCTTTGGGCCCTTAAGAAGATAATCCAACAATGGGTTAACGAGGGAAAGTTAGACCGTTATGTCATGAAGAAAGATGGCAAGCGAAAGCGGAAGCAAGAGGAGAGTGAAGATGACTCCAAAAGTGAGGATGAAGATCGAAGGCCTCCTAGGGCTAAGCTACATGTGATCCGTGAAGAGGTGACCTCCACCGTAAAGCTAAGGGACCGGATCCACGAGCTAAGCAAAGTATACCATGTCCCTGCTTGGATCCATAAAGCGTAAGAAATCATTAGTTTTTCTCCGAATGAGTTGGCGGGAAGTCGAGCGGCTCGTGAGCAGCCATTGGTCATCAAGGGTCGAATTGACAATGTTGAATCCGAAAGACTTCTTGTTGACACGGGGCCTCCCGTGACATCCTGTACTATTCAACCTTCCAACAAATGGGGTTGAAAGACACTGCGCTAGAAACCATATCATGGAAGGCTTGAAGGATTCACCAACCATAAGGTTGGAGCAAAGGAACCGTAGAACTAGAACTCGAAGTCGGCGATCATCCCTTCCGAGCCAAAGCTACTGTCACTTTCATAGTCATGGACTTGACTAGTGACTATCATGCGATTATCGGCATTCCAAGTCAAGCCAAACTTGGGATGGTAGCCTCCCTTCCTCACCAACGAGTTAAATTTCCCACTCGTGCTTTGGCATTGGATGCGTGAGGGCAACCCCCAAAGATTTCTTGGAACATGTTGTCAAGAGCCGGAAAAAGTCAAAAAGCGTGGAGATAGATACGCCCGAGGAGAACATCAAGATCACCAAATCACAGAAGACCACGGAAACTAGCTCTAGGATGAACTATATCCGTGAAGTATGGGAAAGTGAGGAAGAGGAACCTATGGTCCTAGAAATTGTGGATGACCAAGGCGTAACTCTACCCACACTGGAAGAAGATCCTATGGTCCTAGAAACTGCAGATGACCAAGGCATAGTTCTACCCATCTCCGAGGAAGACCCCATTCTCGTCAATGACCAGAACTCGGGGGCCAACCATGACTCGGGGAAGAACGATCTTCCAGACATCGATAAACTTATGGAGGAAGAAGGCCTCAATGTAAACGACAATGAAGGGAGGAGAATCAGAGAGATCATCATCGAATCCCTAGAATTTCGAGATGGACCAGAAATGAAGCCTGTAGATGAGCTAGAAGAGGTAGTCATTAATCCTGAATATCCTGAACAAAAAATCAAGCTAGGAGGCCAGCTATCACAGGAAGAGAAAGAAAGAATCATATCCCTCTTGAAAAACAGCCTCGACGTCTTTGCTTGGAGAGTCGAAGACATGAGGGGGATCAATGAAGAAGTAGCCCTCCACCGCTTAGAAGTTGATCCTTTAGCGAAGACCATCTGTGAGGACCCCGACCCGGAACCTACACGTGTCCCGAGTTGGAGCGTCCTCAAACTAACCCAAACACACAAAACTTTTAAAACTTTGCTTTGACTTTCAAACATAACCATTAATAACATAACCTTTCGAAATAACTCCACTCTACTCCACATCGGAGGAGGAGATAACAAACTTTGAAAACGGTTAACTGTTTAGTTACAAAAGATTAAGGTTATGACGTAGAGTTTAAAGTTTATATTTACAAACTCCAAGAAAGGAATTACCAAAATACAATTTTATACGTCACCCTACGTACCCCGACAATACCCCAAAAGATTACTCCAAACTCCTCTCCGTCCTTACTTGGCCGGTCCGCCTGTCTCGGGATCTAAAACAGTAAAGGGAGAGGGGTGAGAATAAATCTCAGCAAGCTATTATGGATGCAACAATATGCCAAATAAATGCAACATATAATAAGTCGCACATAACACATTGGGAAAGCTATAAACACATTCCATTACCTTGGTTTACCTTTTCCCGTCTGAACAGTAGTCGTACAACATTGGGTATAATAATACTCCAATCTTACAGTGAGCTGCTTAAGCAATACTCACGTCTTATAAGACCCGTTTTTCAGGGAACCAAATAAGACAGTAGCAACTCATGTAAGGCTTTTGGCTCAATACAGATGCTATAACCCCAACCTGTGGCCACAGGAGGGGACGGTCACAGATATAACATAATCCGATCACATTAGGTCACACTTCCATAATTGACCGTATTATGTTATACCCCCAACGTCAGCTGACTCACACATATCAAGCACATAATAGATACTTGAATAAAATCCACAAAAAGGGATAAACAATAGCCACATGGTAATATATACTCATGCCCAACAATATCAAAGTGTAACAATTTATGAATACACTAAACAATATCAACAACACTATGTATAACATCAAGTAAGGAAATGAGGGATCATAAACCTACCCTACAAATTCCATATACAAGGATACAAGACCTAAATGAAGGTTCAAGTTCAATTACTAAGTGGGAGTCACCCTTTTTAAGTGGCCAAACAACTTGCCAAACGATCCTAGTTTAAATTAAGAAAAACTGATTCAGGGTCTTGGGCGACCGCCCTTACACTTGGGCGACCGCCCAAGTGGACCTCAAGAGAATTTATGGTTTCTGCCAGCTTGGGCGATCGCTCTTAACCACTTGGGCGACCGCCCAAGTGGACCTCAAGGAAATTTGGACCTCATGCCAGCTTGGGCGACCGCCCAGCACGCTGGGCGACCGCAAGCCTCCTCCAGCCCCTTTTTGCAGATTTTTAATCCTTTTCAACCTAGTTCTTCTTTCCCTCTACCAAGGCTTGATCAAGAACACCCAAGAACACCTTCATCTTACCAAGTCCCATTCAAAACATATAAACTCACAACCAAGTAATCCTAGATCATTTATCTCTACTCATTTCACCCATTTCCAACCCTTTAAATGATCATTCCTTAAACCCTAACTTCAACCAAGTTCATTTTCTATCAATCAACACCCATTTGGGTTTCCAAGCAAGGAATCATCATTTCAAGAACAAGAACAACATTCAAGGAACTTATGAACAAGTAGAGGAAGGGAATCATAACAACTCACCTTTGGATTTTATAAGGAAATGTTGATCTTTCTAGCTAGATGGCTTCCTCTAGGTCATCCAACTTCAATGGTGCCCTTAGACTTGATTTTTGGTGAAGAAATGCTTGACTTCAAAGCTTGGGCAAAGGGGACTTCAATGGAGGTTTTCTCTATTTTCTCTAGGATGAAGAATGGTAGTGAATGAAGGAGAAGGAGGGGAAGGGGAGTAAGAGGAGGTAAGGGAGGTGACACATGGCAAGGGAGGAGGGAACTTCTATAAATTGGCCCCCCATGGGAATTTAGCCAAGGCTTTCACCCAACCCATTTTAATTAATTTAAATCTTTATCCCATTAATTCATCCTACTCATTTAACCTCCCTACATTATTTATCATATTTCCATTTTTATTATTTCTTCAAGTTTCTTTATTTAATGTCTAATATTTTCATAAAAGATTCTAATTTTACTTCTCACCCAATTTATCTTAATTTAAGAATTTTAAAGACATAATTGAACACATAAAGCTAACATAAATATTAAAAGCATATAATTAAATAATTAAAATGAGTGCCTAGGGTTGGGGTCATCACACTCACTCCCCCTTAAAGAAAATTCGACCCGAATTTTAAAAGAAGACTTACTTGAATTTTCAAACAACCAAGGGTATTTCGCCCTCATCTCCGACTCTAGCTCCCACGTTGCTTCCTCTACGGTATGATTCTTCCAAAGGACTTTCACTATCGGGATACTCTTAGTTCTCAACTCCTTAACTTGGAATTCTAAGACTCTTAATGGCTCTTCAACATAAGACATGTCCGCTTGGACATCATCGGGAGGAGAGCTCAAAACATGGGAGGGGTCATGACAATACTTCCTTAACATAGAAACGTGAAACACATCATGAAGCAAAGAGAAAGACGGAGGCAACGCCAACCGGTAAGCCAATTCCCCTATCTTCTCTAGAATCTCAAACGGACCTACAAACCTCGGAGCCAACTTACCCTTATTACCAAACCTTTTAATCCCCGTCCTCGGAGAGACTTTCAAGAACACAAAGTCACCAACCCGAAATGATAAATCCCGTCTTCTATTGTCGGCGTAGCTTTTCTGTCTACTCTGAGCCGTCTTCAATCTATCCCGAATCACCTTGATCTTCTCCGTAGAATCTCGAACCAAATCCGGGCCCCAAAGTCTCGCTTCACCTACCTCGTCCCAACACATCGGAGATCGACACTTCCTACCATACAACGCCTCATACGGAGCCATCTCGATACTTGACTGATAACTATTGTTGTAAGCAAACTCAACTAACGGTAGATGATCCTCCCAAGATAATTGGAAATCCATCACACAAGCTCGTAACATATCCTCAAGTATCTGAATAGTTCTCTCGGACTGACCGTCGGTTTGAGGATGAAACGCCGTACTAAAACACAACTTAGAACCCAAGGCTTCATGCAATGCTCTCCAAAATCTAGAAGTAAACCTCGGATCTCTGTCAGACACAATACTAACCGGAACCCCATGAAGTCGAACGATCTCTTTCATATACAACTGTGCTAACTTCTCTAACGAAAACTTAGTTGACACCGGAAGAAAATGAGCCGACTTTGTCAATCTATCCACAATAACCCAAATAGCATCCATCTTCTTCGCGGTAAGAGGTAAACCCGAAACAAAATCCATCGAGATCCCTTCCCATTTCCACTCCGGAATATCCAATGGTTGAAGTAGTCCCGCCGGTCTCTGATGTTCGGCCTTGATTTGTTGACAAGTCAAACACTTAGAAACATAATCCGCTATTTCCCTCTTCATACCATTCCACCAATATCCACGCTTCAAGTCTTGATACATTTTGGTACTCCCCGGATGAATCGCAAACTTAGACTTATGGCCATCCTCTAAAACACGCTTCTTGATTTCCGGCGATGAAGGAACGCAAATTCTCCCTTGGAAAGTTAAAATCCCATCTCTATTCAAAGCAAATTCCCCGGCTTTCCCATTTGGCACTTGATCTAAAATTTTCTTCAATTAGGATCTCCTTGTTGAGCTTCTTTCAAATCTCCATACAATGTCGGAACGGCTCTAACATTCGCAATAATTACCTCACTCTTCAATTCTCGGGAACTCAAAGCTGTCAAATACGCCTTTCGGCTAATCGCATCCGCCACTACATTGGCTTTCCCCGGGTGATAGGAAATGACACAATCAAAATCCTTCAAAAACTCTAACCATCTCCTTTGCCGGTTATTCAACTCCTTTTGGGTAAACAAATACTTCAAACTTTTATGGTCGGTAAAAATCTCAAATTTAGCTCCATAAAGGTAATGCTTCCACTTATGCAACGCAAATACAATCGCCGCCAATTCCATATCATGAGTAGGAGTAATTCTCGTTCCGCCGGTGATAACTTCCTAGAGGCATACGCAATTACTTTCCCATTTTGCATCAACACACATCCCAAACCCGCCTTCGAGGCATCACTATAAATAACAAAATTCTCGCAACCATCCGGAAGGGTAAGAATAGGAGCCGTTGTCAATCTCTTCTTCAATTCATCAAAGCTTGCTTCACACTTGGAATCCCATACAAACGATACATCTTTCCGAGTCAACCTAGTCAACGGAGTCGCAATCCGAGAAAACCCTTCAATGAACCTCCGATAATACCACTGCCAAACCAAGAAAACTACGGACCTCGGTCACAGTCGAAGGTTGCTTCCAATTAACCACGGCTTCAATCTTTGAAGGATCCACGAAAATTCCCGAACTCGACACAACATGCCCCAAGAACGAAATCTGCTCAAGCCAAAACTCGCACTTACTGAACTTGGCGTACAATTGCTTCTCCCGAAGAACGGACAAAACAATCCTCAAATGATTCTCATGCTCTTCCCGAGACTTAGAGTAAACAAGGATATCATCTATGAACACTACCACAAAGCTATCAAGATAAGGCTTGAAGACACGGTTCATCATATCCATAAACACTACTTTTGAGCATTAGTCAACCCGAAAGGCATCACAACAAACTCATAATGACCATATCTAGTCCGGAAGTTGTCTTAGCAATATCATCCTGGCCTAATCTTCAATCGATGGTATCCGCTTCTCAAATCAAGCTTTGAGTAGATAACGGAACCTTGGAGTTGGTCAAACAAATCATCTATATGCGGAAGGGGATATTTATTCTTAATGGTGGCTTGGTTCAACAAACGATAGTCAATACACAATCGTAAGGTACCATCCTTCTTCCTAACAAACAAGACCGGTGCTCCCACTGAGACACACTAGGACGAATAAAACCTCGGTCTAACAATTCTTGCAATTGGACCTTCAACTCTTTTAACTCGTAGGAGCCATTCTATAGGGTGCTTTAGAGATAGGAGCGGTGCCGGGCACTAAGTCAATACAAAACTCTATCTCACGATCCGGAGGCATAGAGTACTCGCTAGAAAACACATCACTAAATTCATTGACAACCGGAACGTGAGCTAACTCGGGAGACTTCTTATTGGAATCTACCACATAAGCCAAGTAACCCGCACACCCTTTAGATAGCATCTTTCTAGCTTTTAAGGCAGAAATAACATGTAACCCGAACATAGATCTATCCGCATCAAATATAAAAGTAGGCACGTCAGCATAGCAAATGAGACTCGTTTCCTACGACAGTCTACCAAAGCATGACACTGACTCAACCAATCCATCCCAAGGATCACATCAAAATCACGGATTGGTAACTCGACCAAATCCACCGGCAATACATGCCCACATATAGTCACATCACAACCAGGATATATCAAAGAAGATGTGAGGCTCTCTCCCATAGGAGTAGAGACCTCTAACACATAAGGCATAGATTCAGGCAAGGTATGCAATGAGAATGCAAAATGCGATGCCACAAATGAATGGGAAGACCGGGATCTATAAGAATGCGGGCCTTAACTCTGAGGCAGGGAACTATACCTCTAATGACGGCATTAGGATCGACCTCTCCTCGACCCAAAGCAAACACACGACCTTGGACTCTATCCTTAGGTTTCCCATCAACATCTCTCTTCACACCACTACCTTGTCCTCCAAAACCGTTACCCGAAGCTTGCTTATTCAGTAACTTGGGGCAATTCCTCCTAAAATGGCCTGCCGACCCACACTCCAAACACTTTCCTTGTTTGCTCCAACACTTGTCCTCCGAATGCCACTAGCCTCTTGCAAAACCCACATGTTGCCCCAAACCGACTGGAGTCGCACGATTTGCCGGAGTCGCCACATTTCCTCCTCGATTCGCTCCCGAGTAAATGTCCTCTGGCTGCACCCTATTCTCGTCCCGAACCTTGACCTTGGAATCTATTTCTCTTTCCGCCTTCATTCTTACCGCGGTGCTCCTCTATGTCATTCTCAATCCGATACGCCATATTCACCGCCGCTTGGAAGTTGGCGAAGTTATGCGTCGATAAGCGCTTTCGGAACTCAACCCTTAAACCTTTCACAAACCGGTAGACTCGCCTCTCTTCATCCGGCACCAAATGAGGACAATATCGGGCCAATTTCGTGAACTTTGCTGAATACTGCGCTATCGTCATGGTCCCTTGCTCCGGTTTCAGAAACTCGCCTTCCTTCTTGTCTCTAGTAACCATCGGTACAAAGTGATCCCGGAACTTGCGTGTGAAGTTCTCCCAAGTCTGTGGTGTCAAATCCCGGTCCCAACCATCCTTCACTACCTGCCACCAGTGCTCCGCTGGTCCTTCCAACTTGAAAACGGCACATCTCACCTTCTTCGCATCCGAACTCTCCATAGCTGCGAAAATCTTATTCATAGCCTCAAGCCACCTCTCAGCCTTCACCGGATCCGGATCTCCGTTGAAGCTAGGAGGAGACATCTTCACAAACTTCTCCAAACCATGTTGCCCTCGCCGCCTTGATTCTCGATTCGGGTTCGATTACGAGTTGCCATATGCCAAGAAACCCTCGGAACATATCCATCATCTCGGCATTCGGATTACCAACACCACCCAAACCCAGATTCTGATCACCATCATTTCCCGCCATAACAACAAACTCCTGCATTAAACACTCGACGTCAGTTATCACACACTCTCACTCAGCTAGACTCTACCCGAGAACTCTAACCGAGCTCTGATACCAACTGTGAGGACCCCGACCCGGAACCTACACGTGTCCCGAGTTGGAGCGTCCTCAAACTAACCCAAACACACAAAACTTTTAAAACGTTGCTTTGACTTTCAAACATAACCATTAATAACATAACCTTTCGAAATAACTCCACTCTACTCCACATCGGAGGAGGAGATAACAAACTTTGAAAACGGTTAACTGTTTAGTTACAAAAGATTAAGGTTATGACGTAGAGTTTAAAGTTTATATTTACAAACTCCAAGAAAGGAATTACCAAAATACAATTTTATACGTCACCCTACATACCCCGACAATACCCAAAAGATTACTCCAAACTCCTCTCCGTCCTTACTTGGCCGGTCCGCCTGTCTCGGGATCTAAAACAGTAAAGGGAGAGGGGGTGAGAATAAATCTCAGCAAGCTATTATGGATGCAACAATATGCCAAATAAATGCAACATATAATAAGTCGCACATAACACATTGGGAAAGCTATAAACACATTCCATTACCTTGGTTTACCTTTTCCCGTCTGAACAGTAGTCGTACAACATTGGGTATAATAATACTCCAATCTTACAGTGAGCTGCTTAAGCAATACTCACGTCTTATAAGACCCGTTTTTCAGGGAACCAAATAAGACAGTAGCAACTCTGTAAGGCTTTTGGCTCAATACAGATGCTATAACCCCAACCTGTGGCCACAGGAGGGGACGGTCACAGATATAACATAATCCGATCACATTAGGTCACACTTCCATAATTGACCGTATTATGTTATACCCCCAACGTCAGCTGACTCACACATATCAAGCACATAATAGATACTTGAATAAAATCCACAAAAAGGGATAAACAATAGCCACATGGTAATATATACTCATGCCCAACAATATCAAAGTGTAACAATTTATGAATACACTAAACAATATCAACAACACTATGTATAACATCAAGTAAGGAAATGAGGGATCATAAACCTACCCTACAAATTCCATATACAAGGATACAAGACCTAAATGAAGGTTCAAGTTCAATTACTAAGTGGGAGTCACCCTTTTTAAGTGGCCAAACAACTTGCCAAACGATCCTAGTTTAAATTAAGAAAAAGCTCGGTTCGGGGTCTGGGCGACCGCCTCTACACTCGGGCGACCGCCCAAGTGGACCTCAAGAGAATTTATGGTTTACGCCGGCAGGCGACCGCCCTTAACCACTTGGGCGACCGCCCAAGTGGACCTCAAGGAAATTTGGACCTCCTGCCAGCTTGGGCGACCGCCCAAGCCCACTTGGGCGACCGCCCAAGCCTCCTCCAGCCCCTTTTTGCAGATTTTTAACCCTTTTCAACCTAGTTCTTCTTTCCCTCTACCAAGGCTTGATCAAGAACACCCAAGAACACCTTCATCTTACCAAGTCCCATTCAAAACATATAAACTCACAACCAAGTAATCCTAGATCATTTATCTCTACTCATTTCACCCATTTCCAACCCTTTAAATGATCATTCCTTAAACCCTAACTTCAACCAAGTTCATTTTCTATCAATCAACACCCATTTGGGTTTCCAAGCAAGGAATCATCATTTCAAGAACAAGAACAACATTCAAGGAACTTATGAACAAGTAGAGGAAGGGAATCATAACAACTCACCTTTGGATTTTATAAGAAAATGTTGATCTTTCTAGCTAGATGGCTTCCTCTAGGTCATCCAACTTCAATGGTGCCCTTAGACTTGATTTTTGGTGAAGAAATGCTTGACTTCAAAGCTTGGGCAAAGGGGACTTCAATGGAGATTTTCTCTATTTTCTCTAGGATGAAGAATGGTAGTGAATGAAGGAGAAGGAGGGGAAGGGGAGTAAGAGGAGGTAAGGGGAGGTGACACATGGCAAGGGAGGAGGGAACTTCTACAAATTGGCCCCCCATGGGAATTTAGCCAAGGCTTTCACCCAACCCATTTTAATTAATTTAAATCTTTATCCCATTAATTCATCCTACTCATTTAACCTCCCTACATTATTTATCATATTTCCATTTTTATTATTTCTTCAAGTTTCTTTATTTAATGTCTAATATTTTCATAAAAGATTCTAATTTTACTTCTCACCCAATTTATCTTAATTTAAGAACTTTAAAGACATAATTGAACACATAAAGCTAACATAAATATTAAAAGCATATAATTAAATAATTAAAATGAGTTCCTAGGGTTGGGGTCGTCACACCATCTCCCAGACAAGGAGAAATTTTGCAAGGGACAAGGAGGAAGCTATAAAAGAAGAGGTGCAGAAATTACTCAGCGCCGGAATAATTCGCGAAGTCAAATACCCCGTTTGGTTGGCTAATGTCGTTATGGTGAAGAAGCAAAATGGGAAATGGCGTATGTGCATAGACTTTACTGATCTAAACAAAGCCTGCCCCAAGGACAGCTATCCTCTCCCCAGAATCGACAAGTTGGTGGACTCCATTTCTGGACACCAAACTCTCAGCTTCTTAGATGCCTACTCAGGCTATCATCAGATAAAAATGGCGAAAGAAGACATTGAGAAGACTACCTTTCAAACACCTGTGGGGAATTTCTGCTACATCATGATGCCTTTTGGGCTCAAGAATGCTGGTGCCACTTACCAACGGATGGTAAATCAAGTTTTTGCAAGTCAGATAGGTAGAAACATGGAGGCTTATATTGATGACATGGTCATAAAGACCAAGGAAGGCAGCCACGTTCCCGACCTAGAAGAGACCATTCACAACCTCCGAGCAAACAACATGAAGCTGAATCCAAGCAAGTGCGTGTTCGGAGTTACCGCAGGAAATTCCTGGGCTTCATGGTTTCCCAAAGGGGGATTGAAGCAAACCCAGAAAAGATCAAGGCGCTCGTTGACATGAAGGAACCTACCACCATCAAGGAGGTCCAAAGACTTAATGGAAGAATTGCGGCCCTTGGAAGATTCATCGCCAAATCCGCCGAAAAGTCACTGCCTTTCTTCAAGGTATTGAAGGGTACCAAGAGCTTCTCCTGGACTCCCGAATGCTCGGAAGCGTTCCTCCCGGTTGAAGGAATACTTGGGTTCCCCTCCCTTGCTTAGCAAATCCGACTACCGTGAGATGCTATATGTCTTCCTAGCCGCCACCGATCACGCCTGTCGCAGTTGCCTTAGTTCGAAAGGACGAAGGAATTCGAAGCCCGTCTACTATGTCTCAAAGGCCCCGTCCGATGTAGAAAGCGGATATTTCAATGTGGAGAAGATATAGCATACGCACTAGTCATTGCTTCAAGGAAGCTGCGTGCATATTTTTCTCGCACACCCTATCACCGTCTACACCAACGAACCATTCAAGAAAATCCTTCACAAGTTGGACGGCTCGGGACGTCTCCTTAATTGGTCAATCGCTCTAACGGAGTTTGATATCACTTACCAACCAAGGAAGACCCTCTTAGCACGGCCTTTGGTTGACTTCATGGTTGAGATCGCCTTTATGGGTGAGCATCTCCCCACCTCCCTAAGCAAAACGCGCCGAGGAAAAAGACTCTCCCATTGAACTCCCATCCAACCGTTGGATCCCGTATACCTGACGGATCGCCTACCAAGGAAAGAAGCGGAGCCGGAGTTGTACTAGCAAGCCCGGAAGGAGAATATACTATACAAGATGCCATCCGCTTCAGGTTTCCTGCCTCTAACAACCAAGCCGAATACGAGGCTCTCATATTTGGCATTGAGTTGGCCTCCTTCTATGGAGCAACTAAGGTGCGGCCGCTTTCGTGACTCCCACTTGTTGTCAAACAAGTGAAGGGAGAATATAACACTCAAGATGTCACCCTTGCCAAGTATAGAGACCGGTCCTAGATATGACGAAGAAAATGGAATTTTTCGAGCTCAAGCGTATAGGAAGGGAAGACAACCAAGTCGCAGACGTTCTCTCCAAACTAGCCACCATGGACGTGTCTCCTTCTGAGACCAACCCATATGTAGTTTATGCCGAGGAACCCGCGTATGAAAGATTACAAGTCATGCTTCTGGACGAGGAAGAGAGATGCTGGATCGACGACTACATCGAATACATTGAGAAGGAGAAACTCCCGTAAGATGATGCTCGAGCCAAGCTTATCAAGAAGAGGTCTCCAAGATTCGTGGTGATGAACGGAGTCCTCTACCGAAGATCTTTCACGAAGCCCCCGCTAAGGTGTGTCTATCCCAAGGAAACCGAGAACCTCCGGGCGTAAGTACATGAAGGTGTTTGCGGCGGACACCGGGGGCCGTAACCTTAGCCGACAAAATCATATCGCTAGGTTACTACCGGCCAAACCTAAGTGGAAGACGCGCACGCCTATGTTCGAAAATGTGACAAATGCCAAAGGTTCTCTCGACATTCCAAGACTACTGCAATCGAGCAAACACTAGTAATACCTACGTGGCCATTTGATATGTGGGGGATCGACCTCATTGGACCCTTCCCACCCGCCCGTGGTAATTGCAAGTACGTGATAGTAGCCGTTGATTACTTCTCCAAGTGGATAGAAGCCAAGGCATCGCCAAGATAACGGAAGAGAATGCGATCAACTTTGTTCATGACAACATCCGGTGCGCAGATTTGGCCTTCCGCATACAATTGTTTCGACCATGGACTCCAATTCTCCACGGCATTTACAAATGTAATTGGGAAGAGTCAAAATACGCCATGCAAAATCTTCGGCCAGCGACCCCAAGGCAACGGCCAAGCGAAGCCGCCAACAACCGGTCCTAACCGCCCTCACCAAGAATCTTGAAGGTCGCGAGGGTAGATGGTTGGACGTACTTCCCTAGCTTTATGGGTCGTTTCGCACAACCACCCTGGGGCCAACCTGGGAAACCCCATTCGCACTAACCTTCGGTTACGAGGCTATGGCACCACGAGAGATGGCCATCCCTACAGTAAGGAACTCCCATTATGATGAGCAAGTCAACAAGGTCAATAGGCTCCTAGACCTGGACCTGATAGATGAAAAACGACTAGCTGCGCAGATGAGGATGGTGAATTACAAGCAAAGGACCAAGGCATATCACGACAAGAGGGTCATCAAAAGAGTATTCCAAGTTGGCGATTGGGTACTTAGAAAGATCGAAGCCACCGGTCGGAAGGCAGAACAGAACAAGCTCTCCCCAAATTGGGAAGGTCCCTATATCATCACTCAAGTCATCCGAGAAGGGACCTACAGATTGAGGACCAAGGAGGGGAAGGATCTCAAGCATCCATGGCATTCCGACAACCTCAGAAAATATTATCACTAGTCTAGTTTATTTTGCAATAGATTAGCTCTTTATTTTCGGTCTTTTATTTTCGGTCTTTTGTTTTCTTTTTGTCTTTTTAGTTGATAGGATTGCAGTTCTATGTAATCGCATTTCAGTTCTACGAAAGCAGTTTCTTCCAACATGCAAAGCAACTACCAGCTCTTCACCCCAGCACCGGAAGATGAGGACATCACTCCCGACTCTCCGATACACAACTGCCAAGACCAAGGATTTTCCTTGGCCTGATGGCTTAACACTGCCAAGACCAAGGATCCTCCTTGGCCTGATGGCATACTCAACTGCCAAGACCAAGGATTTTCCTTGGCCTGATGGCTTAACACTGCCAAGACCAAGGATCCTCCTTGGCCTGATGGCATACTAATCGCCAAGACCAAGGATTTTCCTTGGCCTCGATGGCTTAACATCGCCAAGACCAAGGATCCTCCTCGCCTCGATGGCATACTCAACCGCCAAGACCAAGGATTTTCCTTGGCCTGATGGCTTAACACAGCCAAGACCAAGGGACCACTCGCCTCGATGGCTTACAACACATCCCCGTCAAGGGTCCACCTTGCCTCAGGATACCAAGCAGCCAAGACCAAGGAACCTCCTTGGCCTGATGGCTTACAACCCTTCCGATCGAGGGTCCACCTTGACTTAGGAGACTAATGCCCAAGACCGAGGACTTTCCTCGCCTAATGGCTTGATAAACCTCCTACCATGAATCTACTCTGATTCAGGATTACAACATTCAAAGCCGAGGAAAACTTCCACAGCCCAAATGAAGTGCGAGTATAGTTCCAACCGAGGAATCTTTCCTCGGCCTAACCACTTGCTCCACAAGGAACAAGGGACCTTCCTCGGATCCCACCTTCCTAAGGCTAATGCTTGCATAGCATACCAAAATATAACCAAGTTAGTGAAGTGACAAGAATAATGACAAAGGATTTTTCATTGATATTCAAATGGAATTACAGATCCTATTGTCTATTACAAAAAAAAACAAAGGAAAAAAGCTATCCTAAGATTGGTGCACATCATCAAAAGGCTTGTCCAGCCAGTCTTCAGTGATAGTGCCGGGGGGAGGAAGGACCGTTTGATTAGTGGAGGCATTATTTTCCCCGGTCCCTCCTTCCACCTCGGCCTCTATGTCCTCAGGCTCGTCGGCGTCTTGGATCGCCTCCACCAGGTCTTTAATATTGCCGGGGACAACAGAAGCCGGCTTCCACACTTCCCTGCAAGCATGGGCATCCTCGGCAGCCATCAGCTCCATGTTGCTCTCAGAATAAGGGACCAAGTGATGGAGTGCCCTGACCTCCTCGGCATATTGATCCCTGCAAATTAGCTGGGCAATCTTGTTGATGTCCAGACCGGTGGAAGGATCAGCCAAAATGCTCCGGGCCAAGTGGAGATAGCCATCTTCAAACATGGTGGCTGTTTGCTCGTCCACGGCCTCCCTGAAGGCCGAGCTGGTCATCATCAGAATAGCAACCGTCAGTTACCAACCAAGGACACGCGTCAAACCTGTTCGTATTCCATGTGCCGATGCCGAGCTGACTTTCTACTCGTCCTAAGCCAAGCTAGAAAGTCGGGGGCCACTGAACGGTATAAACCGAGCTACGAACATGGGCTTGCCCGAACTTGGGCCCAGCTATATTGGGCAGTGGATATTGTCTAATTATGAAGTATTAGGGCCGAGTAAGATCTTCCTCGTATGCCGAGGAACATTTATCTCGGCCTTATGTCATCATCCTTGGGCAGTCATGTCGGAGTTGCCGAGGAAAGAAAAGTTATTTGCTCGGCATATATCCAAGTGACGAGGAAAGAAAATCATTCTCCCCGGCATGTCTCCGTGTCGGCCATTTACCAAATGACGAGGAAGGAAAATCATTTTCCTCGGCCTATCTGCCAAAGGCCGAGGAAAATCATTTGCCTTCCTGCTGCTCGGCTAGCAAGCCATTACAATCCTTATTCAACAAGGATTATACAACCATGATCCAATCAGGATTATATTTATCAACATCAATTCAAGTCAAACAATGACTCCTTAACAGATATAATTCTATTAGAATTATATCTTATCTCTTTACAAGTTCATTCCAACATGGATTCTATCTATCCATTCCTATAAATACAAGCCCTATGGCTCATTATTCGGTACGTTACTTTTTACATTGGAGAAACTCTGTCAATTTGATTTCTCTAATATCAACCGTGAACTTACTCTCACGCCGGAGGGCCTTTAGCCGGATCCGCCCCGGCTTAGTTTACGTGTTTTCTCTTATTTTCAGGCCTTGCGATCGCCGGAGCATTCAACGCTTGGATTTGGGCTGTTTTGACGATTTTGGCATCATCAACGCTGAAAATCAAAGTTAAGTTTATTCGCAGATGATTTTAAGTATATAACCTAATATTTTAGATATTTCATGATATGACTCCCATCTAGTAAATGTTATAGAGCTTTGAGTTTATGGCACACTTAATTCGACTAATTTATCATTTTTTAGAAAAAAATAAAAACAAGTGTTTCGTTGGTGTTAATAATAAGTGTTTCTGTAGGTTATCGAGAACGAGAAAGCAAACTATTTACCAAAGCCCAAAACAACTTATAAATCCATAAATTTGATAAGCACAATATTAATATTTACCATTTGACTTTAGTTGATGAAGAGTGCATCCTTTTCTATATTTACCATCAATTAGCCAAGCTTGGCCCTATTTACCAAAGCCCAAAACAAGGCCACCATTGAAACAAATTATAAATCCATAAATTTGATAAGCACAATATTTCATATGAATTAGCCTCCGTTTGTTTCATTTCTTACAACGTAAAACGTTTTTCGAAAAATGTTTTCCAAAAAATAAAGATATTTTCCGAAAAATAAAAATGTTTTTCGATAAATGTTTTACTTAGGAAAAATCTGTATGTCGTTTTACTTAGAAGGAAGGGCGTAAAATGTTTTCCGGAAAACGTTTTCTCCATTTTCCGGAAAACAACCAAACACCGAAAAACGAGTTATTTTACGGAAAACATTTTTCGAAAAACAACTAAACACCGAAAAATGGGGAAACGTTTTTCGGAAAACAACCAAACAACGGAATACGAGTTATTTTACAGAAAATATTTTCCGAAAAACGTTTTGTTTTACGTCGAAACAAACAGAACCTAGCTTTAGACAACACCATGTAGCATATTACAAAAGGGAAAAACTTCTCTATTCCATCTGCAAGTGTCACAAGAAACGTTTGGAGACCCGTACGAACTACAACATCTGGAAACCAGAAATGCAGCTCCCGCATAACATTAGAGTACGAAGATGGAGATTTCAAAACCAATGTGAGATTGCAATCAAGCACTTGCCTTTGCAGGTTTTTTGGAATTATTCTTGGGTCGCACCTTCACAAAAGCCTTCTCCAGCTCCACCTGAATAAAATAGAAAATATTGCACATTATATTTCAGAAAAAACTTGGAACAAAAATGATGGTTATATTCTTTTTGGCCAAAGTACAACAATTTGAATACAGTTTAGGGAAGGGGGTTCGAACCCTTGACCTTTCCGAGAGAAGGCAAGGGTGGTCTATGCCATTGAGCCAAAGGCCCATCGGCTGTGATGGTTATATTCTGTTGTTGGGAACTGATGCTCAATAACCATAAAAGTAGCAGGCACAATTTCTATGTTTCTTTGTAACAGAATCTTGTAATCCATCAATTTCAAAAAACAAAAGTCCTACTTCCCATTACTTCACAAAAAAAATAAAATATATATAAAAAAAAAAAAAAAAAAAAGTTTTTATTATTACTATTAAAGGTTCTACTTCCCATAACACACACAAAAGAAGTCTCATTTCTTATATTTGAGCTGTAAATCTACAGTTCATTTCAATTTCTTTAGGCACCCATTCAGGATAACTCAAAACTTACTAACATCCTTTTGTTATGAATTAGGGTTCCTGCCAATTTGGAGGTGACCGTTGTTATTGGAGGTGACCGTTGAACAAAAGACCTTATAGATGCCCACATTTTCAAAAATCTGAAATAGAGAAATTAGTAGTTGAGTTACTGAGAAGTGGAGTGATACAACACCGTGTTAGTCCTTTTGCTTCACCAGTTTTGCTAGTTAAGAAGAATGATGGTTCATGGAGGATGGGTATCGATTATATGAATTTGAATGGCATGACAATTAAGGATAAGTTTCCCATCCCCATCATGAATTGCTGGATGAGTTACTTGGTTCCCAGTTCTTTACTAAGTTAGACTTAAGATCTGGATACCATCAAATTAGGGTTAAAGAGGAGGACATTCCAAAGACTGCCTTTAGAACCCATCATGGTCATTTTGAATTCAAGGTCACGCCATTTGGGTTAACAAATGCCCTAACAACTTTTCAAGCTTTGATGAATGATGTGTTTGCTGAGTTTATGAGTAAGTTTTTATTAGTATTCTTTGATGATATTCTAATCTATAGTCCAACATGGGAGTCCCACATTGCTCACCTCAGGCAGGTTCTGAACAAGCTGAGATTTCATCAGCTTTTTGTTAAGAAAAGCAAATGTGCTTTTGGACAGAAGGTGGAATACTTGGGGCACATTATTGATAGGAGGGGAGTATCTACAGACCCAAGTAAAATCAGGTGTATGATTGAGTGGCCAATTCCCACAACTATTAAGGGACTGAGAAGATTTTTTGGTCTTACAGGGTACTATAGAAAAATTTTGAGGTATTATGGGATCATCAGCAAACCCCTAACAAGACTACTGCAAAAGGGAGGATTCAAATGGGATGCAGATGCTACCTTGGCTTTTGAAAAACTCAAGCAAGCTACGACTACTTCTCCTGTCTTGGCCAGATTTCAGCAAAACCTTTGTGGTGGAAACTGATGCTTGCTATGGTGGTATTGGTGCAGTTCTTATGCAAGAGGGAAGACCTATTGCTTACCTTAGCAAGGCTTTGGGTCCCAAACATTTAGGTTTATCCACTTATGAGAAAGAATTCCTAGTTGTGGAAAAGTGGAAACATTATCTATGTGGTCATATCATTTTGTGATCAAAACAGACCATGAAAGTTTGAAACATTTAATTGAGCAGTAGGTGATCAGTGGGTTGCAACAAAGATGGGTCTCAAAACAATTGGGGTTCGATTATACCATCAGTTACAAGAAGGGGGTGGACAACAAGGCTGTTGATGCTCTGTCTAGACAGCATGAGGGAAATAATGAAATCCAGTATACTGCTATATATGTGGTCCAACCTCAATGGGTATCTCAAGTTGTTACCAGTATGAAAGGGGATAAAGAGGTTCAGAAGGTGAGGGAGGGGTTAGTCATCAACCCTCATGATTTCCAGAAATTCACTTACAAACAGGGACTGTTAAGAAGGAAGGGAAAAATCTACATTGGGTGTAATTCTCAACTGAGGAAGCAAATTGTTGAAGAACTACACATCACACCCTTAGGTCACTCTGGCATATTGGGAACTTGCAAAAGGATTTCCCAATACTTCGGTCATGTGTGAAAGAAGATGTGAAAAGATGGATTGATCCTTGTGATGTTTGCCAACTGCACAAGAGTGAGAATGTGCATACTCCTGGTCTTCTTCAACCTCTGCCAGTGCCTCAACAACCTTGGAATGACATTGCCATGGATTTTGTGGAAGGATTACCTCTGTCCAACAACTGGAACTCTATCTTAGTGGTTGTAGACTGACTTACTAAGTATGGTCATTTCATTCCATTGAAGCACCCCTACACTGCTTAGCCAAGGTTTTCTTTGATCATGATCATATATACAAACTGCATGGGTTGTCTGTCACTATTACCTCTGATAGAGACTATATATTCCTCGGTCAGTTTTGGAAAGAGTTGTTCAAGTTATTGGGTACTACTCTCCAACTTAGCACTGCTTATTATCCTCAAACTGATGGATAGACAGAGAGGCTCAACAGGTGCTTAGAGCATTACTTAAGGACAGCAAGCAGCCAACATCCCAAGCACTGGTTAAGCCTAGCTGAATGGTGGTACAATAGCAATCACCATACTGCTTTAAACATGACCCCTTTTGAAGCTCTCTACGGGTATCCCCCTCCTCAATCCCTTTTCAACCATTAACAATACTCGAAGGTGGATGCAGTGGGGGAGTTCATTAAGGACAGGAGTATCCATATTAAGATGTTGAGGGATAACCTGTTAGCTGCTCAAACCAGGATGAAACAATTTGCAGATTCTAATCGTACTGAGAGGGATTTTCAGGTAGGTGATTGGGTCTATTTGAAGCTTCATCCTTATAGACAAACTTCTTTGGCTTTACGAAGGGATTTCAAACTGGCTCCCAAGTTTTATGGCCCATTTATGGTGATTGCAAAGGTAGGCAAGGTCTCTTACAAGCTGGAATTACCTCACACTTCGAAAATACATCCAATTTTTCACGTTTCATTACTTAAAAGAAGGCTTGGTGATGCTCCAGTTGCACAAACAACTCTACCTGCTACGGGCGATGATGGGAAATTTCTAGTGGAACCACTTGCTATTTTGGATCGTCGTTTGATTGAGAAGGATGGTCGCCCCGCTGCTCAAGTTCTTATTCAATGGGCAAATTCTTTACCGGAGGACGCGACATGGGAGGATTGGCCTGTTATTGCAGCAAATTTTCCTAATTTCAATCCTTGAGACAAAGATGGATTGAAGGACGGTGGGATGTTATGAATTAGGGCTCCTGCTGGCCGTTGTTATTACCGTTAGGGGTAGTTAAAATCAATAAGTTTCAGTAAGTTAAAAGTGTCGTCGTTTCATTAAGTAGGTTACGGTGTCGTTTAGTAGTGTTCGACGTCGTTTTGCCTATCTCGAACGATGTCGTTTTACATTTCCGTTATTACGTTTTGTCGCCTTGCTGGTTGTTAAGTATGGCGTGTGTGTGTTGTGAAGGAGGTTTATGGTGAATGATTATGCTTCTTCCCCATTTCTGTTTCTCTCTCCTTGATCTATTTTCTCTCTCTTCAATTTAACCTCTCTCCTCTATTTCTCTCTCTTACATCAGTCTAAACTATCTTCTCTCTCTTTTAAATTGATTATTGACTTAACAAAACAATGGTAATTTCTGCGAATTGGATATCAATTTGCAGAGAATACTTTCGTGAATCCAATAATCAATTTAAAAGAGAGAGAAGATAACTGAGGTAAGAGAGAGAAATAGAAGAGAGAGGATAGATTGAAAAGAGAGAAAATAGATCAAGGATAGAGAAACAGAAACGGGGAAGAAGCATAATCATTCAACATAATCCTCCTTCACAACCAGCAAGGCGACAAAACGTAATAACGGAAATGTAAAACGACATCGTTCGTAGATAGGCAAAACGACGTCGAACACTACTAAACTAAACGACACCGTAATCTGCTGACGACACTTTTAACTAACTGAAACTTAATGATTTTAACTACCCCTAACGGTAATAACAACGGTCACCCCCAAATTGACCGGAACCCTAATTCATAACATCCCACCCTCCTTCAATCAATTCTTATCTCAAGGATTGAAATTAGGAAAATTTGCTGCAATAACAGGCCAATCCTCCCATGTCGCGTCCTCCGGTAAAGAATTTGCCCATTGAATAAGAACTTGAGCAGCGGGGCGACCATCCTTCTTAATCAAACGGCGATCCAAAATGGCAAGTGGTTCCACTAGAAATTTCCCATCAACGCCCGTAGTAGGTAGAGTTGTTTGTGCAACTGGAGCATCACCAAGCCTTCTTTTAAGTAATGAAACCTGAAAAATTGGATGTATTTTCGAAGTGGGAGGTAATTCCAGCTTGTAAGAGACCTTGCCTACCTTTGCAATCGGCAGAAATGGGCCATAAAACTTGGGAGCCAGATTGAAATCCCTTCGTAAAGCCGAAGAAGTTTGTCGATAAGGCTGGAGCTTCAAATAGACCCAATCACCTACCTGAAAATCCCTCTCAATATGATTAGAATCTGCAAATTGTTTCATCCTGGTTTGAGCAGCTAACAGGTAATCCCTCAACATCTTAATATGGATACTCTATTCTTAATGATCTCCCCTGCTGCATCCACCTTCGAGTATTGTTCATGGTTGAAAAGGGATTGAGGAGGGGGATACCCGTAGAGAGCTTCAAAAGGGGTCATGTTTAAAGCAGTATGGTGATTGTTGTTGTACCACCATTCAGCTAGGCTTAACCAAACAGGGCTGAGATGTCCGTCGCCATTGCCCTTAAGTAATGCTCTAAGCACCTCGTTCCTCTCTCGTCTCGTCCATCGCTCGAGGATAATAAGCAGTGCTAAGTTGGAGAGTAGTACCCAATAACTTGAACAACTCTTTCCAAAACTGACTGAGGAATATAGTCTCTATCAGAGGTAATAGTGACAGGCAACCCATGCAGTTTGTATAGATGATCAAAGAAAACCTTGGCTATTCCATAAGCAGTGTAGGGGTGCTTCAATGGAATAAAATGGCCATACTTAGTAAGTTTGTCTACAACCACTAAGATAGAGTTCCAGTTGTTGGATAGAGGTAATCCTTCCACAAAATCCGTAGCAATGTCATCCCAAGGTTATTGAGGTACTGGCAAAGGTTGAAGAAGACAAGGAGTATGCACATTATCACTCTTGTGCAGTTGGCAAACATCACAAGGACCAATCCATCTTTTCGCATCTTCTTTCATACATGGCAGTAGAAGTATTGGGAAATCCTTTTGCAAGTTCCCAATATGCCAGAGTGACCTCCCAAGGGATGTGTAGTTCTTCAAGAATTTGCTTCCTCAGTTGAGAATTACACCCAATGTAGATTTTTCCCTCCCTTCTTAACAGTCCCTGTTTGTAAGTGAATTTCTGGAAATCATGAGGGTTGATGACTAACCCCTCCATCACCTTCTGAACCTCTTAATCATTCCCTTCCATACTGGTAACAACTTGAGATACCTATTGAGGTTGGACCACAGATATAGCAGTACACTGGATTTCATTATTTCCCTCATGCTGTCTAGACAGAGCATCAACAGCCTTGTTGTCCACCCCCTTCTTGTAACTGATGGTATAATCGAACCCCAATAGTTTTGAGACCCATCTTTGTTGCAACTTCATTAGGCACCTATTCAGGATAATTCAAAACTTCCAATTCCAACGAATCCTGAGGCGCTTTATATCTGAACAGTCAGCATGGGTATAGTCCGCGATTCGATTAATCAATTATCTCTAATGCTAAGCAATTGCAAAAAGATATCTCCACAAATCAGTTCAACAGGACGCAAAACCAGCTCAATATTAGTAAACCCCAAAAAGCACCAGCAGAACATAATGCATAAAATAAATGAACACTGAAGAGAAAATTTAGAGAACTTCTAGAGTCTCAGAGAAATTGAATGTATACTATAAAAGTACAAATTGTTTACTCGGGGAAAAGTTCTTTTACAGGGAAAAAAAGACCCTTTTTATTATTTAACAGGTCATCTGAAGAAGATAGTGATACGTAGATTTCTCAATAACAAGGCATGCAAGTCAAATTTCCTGCTGATAAGGTCAGAAACGTTATCATAGCAGACAGCTAGCTAATAAACGAGCATTCCTCAATATTTACCTGATTTTGTTCTTTATTTGATTCCTTTTTGTCCCACAACCGCTCCAAATTGTAATAAGCTCTTACTTTCTCATCAAGGGCATGAATTATCAACGACCCTGGAGAGATATTGCCACAGAATCGATCAGAAGTTTCCCATCATTTGATAGGCCAAATGCTTACAGATATTCAAAATTACAATCAGCACTTTGCATGAGAACAGCATGAAGTTCAATCACAAGCATGAACCTTCTCTCAGTTGGTACATTTTAGAGAAGATAAAAGGCATGTCCAGCCAGTTGCAATCATGTGATCAGGGAAGCAACAAAGGGGCAACAAATGGAAAGAAAACATATAGACTAGCAATTGTAAGTCTGTAACTGTAATCAAAGTAGAATGTTTATTAAGTTGTTTAAAGAACAGCAACGATTGAGATTGCAAGTCATGTGGTGGAGTAAAGCAGGACCACTTCACATTATAACTCAATAGTAGGCTCGGTCGGATATAGATTGCTAGGTAAACATCCAAATTCAAAGTCAATATTCTGATTACATGGTTAAATCCTTGGTAAATTTGACTTTACATATGAATACAGTGCTGAAGAGATTGCTCGAACTTGGGTAAAATCTGAATCAATTTCTGATAATGATTGAGAGAGAACGTGAGTTTAATTGCCAATGTGGATAAATTATTACTTTCCCTTATCAATAAATGCAACTACACATCAAAATATATAAACCAGGCTCAGTTGAAGTAATCTGATATAATCAGCGAATATGTAGCTTAGGTTCATTGAAGCATTGATTCACTTTCACTGATCTCTTAAGTCCATTATTGTTCCTACATTCGACTCAACTATTTTTTTTTAAGAGGATCAACACATGTTCACATATTCCCCCTAAGGTGACTCGAACTCAGGACCTATGGTCTCAAGTGAGGAGTGCCTAACACTAGGCTACAACCCTCTTGTCAATTAGACTCAACTATAGCTAACATAAGTATACTAATAATAAAGCAGGTGAAAGAAAAAGGCTTTGAAAAGACAAGAGACAGTAGATAGTCTACCAGTTATAGTAGGGGGCCGGTGGAAGGCCCAACATATTGCACTTCTCAGTAAGAGTACTCTAGTAGAACTGAAACCTCGAAACACAAATGCAACAACTACTTAAGGGAAAGTAAACCGGCCAGGGACCAAACTTGTTTCTCCAGAAAGGGTCGTAAGACAACATATTCAAAGCTGTATTTACGCTTTCCAAAAAAATCCTAAATCTGCACAAAGAAAAATCTTCGCATACAAGCACATACACAAGTTTACCCTGCACCGTTAGTAGTCCAATCCAGCTCAAACTACTATAAGTATTATAGGAGGCAATTCCCAACAGTATGTATCACAGTAAAGAATCCCAATATCACATCCAACATCAAGAAAAGAATCATAACTCAAGAATCAAATTGTCTAGGCACCCAGTAATACAAGTCTATCAGTAATCCAAAGAGGATTTTGATTTTCGAGTGCCATTATTATTGCATTCAGCCAAACAAAAGTTCATGACTTTAGGAAATACACTTCATTAGTACCACTTCATACCTGTGTCGATGACAACCCAATTCCCTGCCTCTACCCCTTCAACACTAGGCAGTATCATCCTTTTTGCTCCTAATTGCTTTTGCTTAACCTGTCGATCCAGATATAAACTCTTACTCGCCATCAAAATTTTCCTTTTTACAACTAAATAATCAACAAACCAATATCAGTCAAACCAAACAATAAAACTTCTGAATCTCATCATTTCATTAGCAAAATCAAATTTATAAAACTGGAATAAAAAAAAATAGCAACAGCCTTGCACATAAAACAAAGAACTAAGGTCTACCACAATGCCAACAAACCTAACATTTCCCATTACATTTACTCTTTAAAAAGGGTTTACGCATACAATCGCATATGAAGAGTCTTAGTTTTTACTTATATTTGACCATTTTCGAGTTATCTTCTCAAATTATGGCCGATGAACTTACATTTCCTCCTTACCTGAGCAAATGCAAGATGAAAATTGAACATTTTAATTGCAAAAAAAAAAAATGTTTTACAGTTGATAATTGATTCTAGACAGTTAAAAGCACATTTATTTTTTATATAGAACGAACAATATTAGACGTTACAGAATAAGGAGGTGAACCTGCCTTGTAAATAAGGGCTTGAGCAATATTGCGAACGTGCCAAGGGGACCGACCGGTGGCTACGATGATGTGATCGGTGAAATCACAGAGCTTGTGAACGGGAAAGACTTTGACATCGTCGGCTCGGACGTCGGTCAGAATCTTCTCAACCTCCTCCAAGTTCAGACAACCCTTATTATTGATGGTAGTCTCAAGGACGGAGGAGGAAGAAGAAAATGAGCGATTGAGGGCTGATAAAAGTAGCTTCCATTGGTGAATAGCAGCGGAGTGTGGAGGAGAGAGAGTGGTTGCCGGAGAGGAGAGAGGAACGGTCCGGGATCTAAGCGCAGAAAACATGAGTTCGTTCCGTCGCCGCCGTCGCGTGGTTGCGAATTTGAGAAGTTGTACTGACCTTTGATGCCGACTTCAGCTTGGCGAATTTGTGTTCATCAAAAATCTCGCGCTCTCATGTGCGCTTTTTCCGGAAGAAAACTAAAAGGCATGATTTTTTTTATTTTATTTTAATTTTTTGGCTAACTACTTTATTACATTTAAAATACTCAACATATCCTATTGAAAAAAAAAAAATGATTTTTAGGACTTGAAATTTCCAATTTATAAGTTAGGATAAATTCCCCAATGGCCTCCCTGCCCATATTTTATTCATTTTTAATGAGACCTGATGAAGCAGAAAAACGTTCGGGCTCAGCTCTTGTGATCCAGCAGAGTATTGGGCTGACTTGTGACCTGCACAACACCGAAAAGAAATCGTGATCTGCGTCGGGGCTTGTCCGGCAAAGCCCTCCGACGTGAGAATCAGTTTGGGCTGGAGAAAGGTGATAAGAAAAACATTGGGTATGGGTGTACGTGAATAGGAAAAAATGCATTACCTTAGCCCAAGAAACTGTTCATATATTTATAGTGGATGAAGGAAACTATGTTTTCCATCTGGACCGTTGGATTGGATTATTGCCAACCGTTGGATTGGCTTTGTCCCCATGCGTCAACGCGGCATCCTGGGATTGCTCCGTACGAACAAGGACACTGCTATACCTGCCATGGACAGTGGTTTGCACAATAACGAAAAGTCAAACCTGCACGCTTTTGACGCCACATCTAGTTCCATAGGGATATAAGTGCAGAGTGGGCCAGTGATAGATTTGACTTTATCCTTAGATGGCTTGTTGAGCAAGCTTAATGAGAAGACGACCTGGAACTGTATGTCCAGTAAGGTCGTCACTTTAGCAGACGACTCGACGAGCGGGTGAATGACTGAGCTGCCTTGTCCTTTGATGGACTGTCGCTCAATGGCGACGACGGCCATCTTTCGCCGGGCGGACTACGACCCATGGGCGAGTGGCTCGTCATTGGATGGGCTTGATCGCTCAGTTGCGACGATCGCCATCCATTGTTCGACGGCCTCCGGCCCAAATCTTGAGTTGACTCTCCGGGCTTGGTCCATTGGTGGGCTTGTTGGGCCCGTAACTCGGAGTGAACGACTTGGGCTTGGCCCATCACGAAATATTCCGTTCAAGACCCATTTTGTAAATCACAAATCCAATTAGGGAAGGGAGTTCTCCTAAATACCAAAACTACCTCTACCCCTCAAAAAAATAAGGGTATTTTGTATTATTGATGGATGTCTGGGAAATTAACCAAATGTTATTTCCTAAATTGGGTTTAAATCTCGCATGAGGCGAAATAAAGAAAATCGCCCAATAATTTAACATTTTCACTAAAATAGCTACTTAGACAAATTGAACACCGAAATTTGAATAAACTTCAATTTTTCAATATAATTAACCTTTCTTCACTCTCTTCCTCTCAAATTTAATAAGTCAACACAACAATTACAAAATTTTAATCCAAAATAATTTATAATCAGCTAACATGACTCGTATAGAATCGTCCACACATAAAAAAAGGGGCATTTACAAAAAACTCATTTTAAAAGATGGAAATTACAAAAAAATACACACAAGATGAAAATTACAAAAAACTTTTATAAAAATTACAAAAAACTACTTTTGTAAATTGAAAGCACTATTTAAAAAAAAACATAAATAAACATAAAATGTAAAACAATCTTGTCATTCATTTTCAAACTTTAAGTTTTGCACAAATATAATTGATCATGAACAATTTAAAAAAAAATTCATTTAGCGAGAACAATCCATCTCATAGCAACAACAATCTAAAAATCATCGCCTCTTGATACCACTTCCTTGCAAGTTGGACGGAGTAAAATGGTATGCTAAAACTGCGATAAACAACTGATACAAATGATAAACAACTGATAAAAACAACTGATAAACAACTGATAAAAACAACTGATAAACAACTGATACAAATGATAAACAACTGATAAAAACAACTGATAAACAACTGATACAAATGATAAACAACTGATAAAAATAACGGATAAACAACTGATAAAATAACTGATAAACAAGCGATGCAAATGATAAACAATCGATACAAATGATAAACAAGCGATAAAAACAATCGATAAAAGCGATAAACAATCGATAAAAGCGATAAACAAGCGATACAAATGATAAACAATCGATACAAATGATAAACAATCGATAAAAACAAGCGATAAACAAGCGATACAAATGATAAACAATCGATAAAAACAAGGCGATAAACAATCGATAAAATAAGCGATAAACAATCGATACAAATGATAAACAAGCGATAAAAACAGGCGATAAAAAGCGATAAACAAGCGATACAAATGATAAACAAGCGATACAAATGATAAACAATCGATAAAAACAATCGATAAACAATCGATACAAATGATAAACAACTGATAAAAACTGATAAACAACTGATACAACTGATAAACAACTGATAAAATAACTGATAAACAACTGATACAAATGATAAACAACTGATAAACACCAAAATTCCGAAAACCTCCATCATTTTCACCATTAAACTCTTCTCAATTACAACTGATAAAAAACTGATACAAATGAAAAACAACTGATAAAAACTGATAAACAACTGATACAAATGATAAACAACTGATAAACATCAAAATTCCGAAAATCTCCATCATTTTCACCATTAAACTCTTCTCAATTACAACTGATAAAAAACTGATACAAATGATAAACAACTGATAAAAATTGATAAACAACTGATACAAATGATAAACAACTGATAAACATCAAAATTTCGAAAACCTCCATCATTTTCACCATTAAACTCTTCTCAATTCATCACATAAATTCTCAAAAACCAATCATTACCAACAACAACAACCACAATCCAGCTCAATATTTCATAAACCTAAACCCCTGGTGAACTGATTGATGAAAATGATAGGTTGAGGAGAGAGAATTTCCAGCTCAATAAAGAGCTTAGCCAAATGAAGTATCTCTGCAGTAATATATATTCTATGATGTCAAATTATGCACCTAATCAACCGGAAAATAGTTCGCCGGCGACAGGGGTAGCAGCAGATTCAAAATAGCAGCAGGAAAGTACAGAAAACTACAGATTTTAAAGAGATAAACTTTGATAGGTTGCTCACAAACCTGAATAAAAGGCAAGGAGCAACAGATCTGAATAGATCTCTGGCAAATCCGGAGAAACTAAGCAAAAATAAGGAGCTTCAAACAGCACTAAAATGGCAGAAAATGAGCTGGAGAAGAAGCCAATCACGATGTATCTATTGCCGGATTTGTGAACGGAGATGGGGAAGGTGGTCGCCGGAGGTGGAGAAGGTCGTCGCCGGAGGTGAAGAAGGTAGTTGTCGGAGGTGGGTTTGGGTAGAGAGAGAAAGTGGAGAGAAAAAATTGCTGGTGTGTGTTGTGTGCATTTTTTTTGTAATATTCACATATATGTAAATTGTTTTTTGTAATATCAAAACTTACATGTTTTTTTTTATAAATGTCATCTTTTTGAATGAGTTTTTTGTAATAACCCCTAAAAAAAATGTAATAATTGGTGAACAAGCTTCACTTTCTCCATTAGAATTAACCCTTTTAAGTCTCTCTCACAAAAAAAAAATCCAATTTTTTAATTTTGACACATCTTTTTTTTGCGGATATAGTTAAATACAGGAACCAAAAAATACAGGGAACCAAAAAAATTACCAAAATACCCGCGGTTAAATACACGGACTCCACGAAGGTTGCAGATTAACTTGAGAGTTGTCAACGCGTCATGGTCCCAAGCAAGGCGGAGGCGTTCAGTTAAGGTGGCTGCCGGAGTGTTGGGAACGACGTGGAAAAAGAAGTCAAGACAGGGGTTTCCGGTGGAGAGGAACGTAGGTGAATGATTTTCGGTGTAACCCATTGGCGGGTTTTGATTCCATTTTGTTGAGTTGAATTTTGAAACCATTAGGATGGTGGATCTCCCTTGGGCCGAGGAGGGTAGTCAGAGCCATATTGGTGTTGTTGATATTAGGTTTCGAAAATATAGGCAGAAGGAGAGGTTTTTGAGATTTTTGATCTGTCTCGTGTATATGCACACAAGACATCTCGTGTGCATGTACACGACATTTATCCCGTGTGAATCTACACGAGACATCTCGTGTAGATTCACACGAGATAAGTGAGAACATCTCGTGTATACGCACACGAGACGAGCAAGAACAGGGTTGAAATTTTTCGTTTCCTGTATTTTTCGTTCCCTGTATTTAATATTTACCTCTTTTTGCATTAGCTTAATGTTTTAGATAATCACATAAGCATGAGGACACAACAATTCAGGCAGTTATCAATATAATTGCAATGTTTGAAGGTTTAGTCTTGAAAGTAGTGAATTTTTTATATGATGAATCTATTTTTATATGATAGATAATTTTATTTTATTTTTGTTCTTTTTTTCTCTTTTCCAATTATAAGATATCGGAGGTGGTTCGATCCTTACCCTTTTCAAAATTCAAAGAAAAACAAGGATAAGATAGCGGAGGTGGTTCAATCCTTGCCATTTTAGAATCATATATAATATAAACAACAAAACTATTTAGAGCCTCCAGAAAAGGCCACGTCAAAGGCCACGTCAGCAATTTCATTTCCAACTCATTTTTATTCTAGATTTTAGTTAAAAAAATATAGGATAAGTGTTTTTTTTTTCATAAATCCGAAATTAGGATAAGTGTTTTTTTTTTTAATAAATCCGAAAAAATTAAAACTAGGATAAGTGTAATTGAAATTTTAAATTTTGATAATCCAATTTCGGAATTTTAAATAAACAAAAAAAGGAATCCGGAGCAAAAATTCTGATAATGCAATTGTAATATTATTAGTTAATATCACAAAAAAAAAAAATCAGAATTTAATTATATATATAGAAGCCGTGATTTCAAAGGTTACAACAGTTTGAATTCAAAGCCACTAATTTAGGAATGGATTTTTTATTTTTATTTTTGAAAGCAAGCTAGAAAAATAAGCAATCATTATCACAAATCCAAATATTTTAATCAAATCAAATTCAAACTATTGATAACCTTGGAGCCAAATTAGTTATTTAAATTCATCACTATCTAATCTCCACCAGCCCTATAAATTACCCAAATTCAATCTCACTAATCATCGTTTACTTACCAGAATGGAGAAACACTTTGCAGCATTTTTCCTACTTTCTTTATCTCTTTCCAAGTAAGGTTTTTCGACTCTGCAGCTTATAGGTTAATTGATAATCATGATCATAATCATGTGGCTCAAGAGGACCAAGAGGTGAGGGTTCAACCTGCAGCTGCAGTAGCTGATCAATCTCCAAGTGTTCCACCTGATGATGATGACATGCCTTCTGATGATCTGATCAAAGAATGTCTTCAAGTCTATAATCAGTTCTTCCCTCCTACTAGCTCCCCTTCGCCATCCTAGATTCTCCATTTTTGTGTAGCTTTCATTGAGGCGTAACTAGATTAATGTTGTTGTTTTTTCACATGTTTGTTCAATGGTCTTCGAGTTAATGTAAATACGAGCTCTCTTTTTTTTTCTTTTTTTTTCTGCTTGGCAACAAAAAAATAAAAATTGAATAAAGACAATACAAAAGGGTCTAAAAGCCAGAATGGACACACATAACATAACAAGCTCAATCAACCCGTTACCCGCTTTAACCCGACTCAACCCAACCCAACTCAACCCGATTGCGAGGTCTAGAATACAACATGAAACTAAGATAAGGCAAAAAGCCAGAATGCACGTGCAATTTTGGCTCAAAGTTTGAAAAGGCCTATCATCTTTTTGGCTTATTGTATTATAATGAAACTCCGATTTTAACCATAAATTTCGTACACAGTTTCTAGAAATCAATAGAAAATCAAATTTTCAACTCATTTTTATTTCAAGTAAGACTTGATTAAGGGCATTATTGTAATATTATTAGTTAAAGTTAATTTGCAATTTAAAATAAAAATTCTCTTTTAATTAGAAGTTGATTGATTTAATCAGTTTTGAAATTTTGAAAACTAATGGTTACCTAAATTTAAGCACAATTTTTGAATAATTCAAACTATTTAGGTGATAATTGTGGAGATATAATTATTAGTAATTTTTGAAATTTAAAATAATTAGTAATTTTTGAAATTAAAAATAGATACCAGACTAAATTTCAATTTAACCATAAATTTCAATTTAAAATAATTAGTAATTTTTGAAATTTAAAAGACATGCCAAAATAAATTTCAATTTAATCATAAATTTCGTATACAGTTTCTAAAAATCAATAGAAATTCGAAATTTAAAATAATTAGTAATTTTCGAAAATTTAAAATAATTAGTAATTTTCGAAATTTAAAAGAGATGCCAGAATAAATTACAATTTAACCATAAATTTCGTATACAGTTTCTAGAAATCAATAGAAAATCGAATTATTTGAAAATAAAAAGTATTATTCATTTAACTTCTATCTAAAATTCAAACTTGGATGGATAAGTGATGATTTTAAATTCATCTATCTTAAAAACTGATAAGAGATAATTTGACAATGTATTATCGGTTAAGGATACAATTCATATCCTACTAAATATACATAAATATTCGAAATTATCCACTGTTGAAAATCAGTCCCTGCTTTACCTGCGCCAATATCATTGTGTCATCAGCGCATATTTTCTTTCCTCGCCATCTGATTCAATCTTCTGTGCAGCCGACTCATCCAAGGTAATAATAAAACTATTTAATATTACAAATTATTATTCAATAGTTTATGATAAAATATTTCATTAATACTAAATCATATATTTCATTTGTATACAGAATCCGCGTTAATAAATAATTGTCGCATGCATGCGACAACAAGTGAGTCGTTAATAAATCAGAAGGAAAAATCCAAGAAAGCGCGCGTCTGTAGAAAGCAAAAAGATTCAGACGAACAATATAATACAGGTGTATTATTATTTTTTTTCTCAAGTATATATTATATTATTATTTTCTCTGTATAGCCAATAAATTACTAACATAATTTAAATATTTATCAATATATTGTAGTTTATGGGGATATAAGCGATCCGGAGTACGAATGTGCGAAATGTGGTTCGATGTTCTGGTATGAAGAAAGGTTAAAAAGTACGCAAGCATCAACCAGCCTAATTTTCATTATGCTGCATGAATGGAAAAGTTCAGATTGACCTATTAGTGCAGCCACCTAAGTTATTGAGTGATCTCTTAGAGAACAAGCATGAAAAGAGTAAAAATTATAAAGACAATATTCGAGCGTACAATTCTATGTTCGCATTCACTTCAATAACCGGTGCAGTTGACCATGGCATAAACAATGGTCGTTTAAATTATAATTTAACCATAAATTTCGTATACAGTTTCTAGAAATCAATAGAAAATCGAATTATTTGAAAATAAAAAGTATTATTCATTTAACTTCTATCTAAAATTCAAACTTGGATGGATAAGTGATGATTTTAAATTCATCTATCTTAAAAACTGATAAGAGATAATTTGACAATGTATTATCGGTTAAGGATACAATTCATATCCTACTAAATATACATAAATATTCGAAATTATCCACTGTTGAAAATCAGTCCCTGCTTTACCTGCGCCAATATCATTGTGTCATCAGCGCATATTTTCTTTCCTCGCCATCTGATTCAATCTTCTGTGCAGCCGACTCATCCAAGGTAATAATAAAACTATTTAATATTACAAATTATTATTCAATAGTTTATGATAAAATATTTCATTAATACTAAATCATATATTCCATTTGTATACAGAATCCGCGTTAATAAATAATTCTCGCATGCATGCGACAACAAGTGAGTCGTTAATAAATCAGAAGGAAAAATCCAAGAAAGCGCGCGTCTGTAGAAAGCAAAAAGATTCAGACGAACAATATAATACAGGTGTATTATTATTTTTTTTCTCAAGTATATATTATATTATTATTTTCTCTGTATAGCCAATAAATTACTAACATAATTTAAATATTTATCAATATATTGTAGTTTATGAGGATATAAGCGATCCGGAGTACGAATGTGCGAAATGTGGTTCGATGTTCTGGTATGAAGAAAGGTTAAAAAGTACGCAAGCATCAACCAGCCTAATTTTCATTATCTTTGCATGAATGGAAAAGTTCGATTGACCTATTAGTGCAGCCACCTAAGTTATTGAGTGATCTCTTAGAGAACAAGCATGAAAAGAGTAAAAATTATAAAGACAATATTCGAGCGTACAATTCTATGTTCGCATTCACTTCAATAACCGGTGCAGTTGACCATGGCATAAACAATGGTCGTGGTCCTTATTCGTTTAAATTGAAAGGAAAGAATGATCATATGATAGGTTCTTTATTGCCTAATGACGGCCATCCCCCCCCGTTTTTCTCAGCTTTATATCTATGACACGGATAATGAAGTTAAAAATAGAATTAATGCTTTCAGGTATGTTTTTATTTAATTATTCGAGAATTATAATGTATATTACATATATTGTATGACTATCTTCTATTTATATGTCTGATTATTTCACACAAGCAGGAAAGATAAAGATAAGCCTTCTCCATTCGATGAGTCAATTGTTGCTGATTTGAAAAATATGATAGATGTGCATAACCCTTATGCGCACGTACGCATGTAATGGCCAGAGCACATATTGGAATGAAGAAAGATATTAAATTGAGGCTTATAGGAAAGCGGAGTAGAGATGGAAAATCGTTTAATATGTCGACAGCCTCAGAGGTCGCTGCTATAATTGAAGGTGATATTAATGATTCGAGTGATGTCAGTGACATTGTTATTGAAAAGCAGAATGGGGCCCTGAAACATATTCATGAATTTGATAAATCTTACCTTCCTCTACATTATCCTCTGTTATTTGTATACGGTGAAGATGGATATTTCACAGACATTTCGAGAAATATACCTCCCGGGGCAAAGAGATCAAGTTTGTCAATAAAAGAGTTTTTATCTTTTCGACTTCAGGAGAGGATAAGAGAAGGATCACAGCTTATGAGAAGCGGTCGGTTCTTTGCGGCAATTTATGGTTGATGCATATGTTATGATGGATACACAGAGGCTTCAATGGATACGTTATAATCACCTACTCTTCGATGGAAACTTATAAAAATCTGTCGGATGCATCGGTAAGGGGAGATACCGGCGAAGCATCTGGGAGACGAGTTATATTGCCATCCTCTTATACCGGCGGGCAGCGGTGACTGACTCAAAATTACCAGGATTCTCTCACTATATGTAAATGGACTGGGTATCCGTCACTTTTCATAACATTTACGTGTAATCCTAAATGGCCGGAGATTACGAGATTCTGAAAAAAATATGACATTAGGCCTGAGGACAGGCCTGATGTATTAAACAGGGTATTTAGAATGAAGCTTTATCAGATGCTTGCGGATTTCAAGGAAGGCAAAGTATTTGGCACCCCAAAAGCAAGTAAGTAAATCTTTAAATATTATTTGTTTTCCTCTTATTGTTTTGTCATTTATATTTTTTTATTAGCATGTTCCTCTTATTTTGTTAATTGATTCATGCAGTTATATACACGGTGAAGTTTCAGAAGAGGGGCCTTCCGCATGTTCATATTCTTCTATTTCTTAATCGCCAGGATCAGGGTCATAATCCTGAAGATATTGACAAGTGGATTATTGATGAGATTCCTGACAAGGAGAAATATCCTAGATTATACGAGGCATTTGCTGAATATATGTTGCATGGACCATGTGGTGCTGCTAATCCTAAATCTCCGTGTATGGATCACAACAGGTGCTCAAAGAAATTCCCTAAATCATTCAATGATCGCACTCGTGTAGACGAGAATGGGTATCATGTATATAGGCGAAGAGACACGGGTTTCATAATTGATAAGGGTGAAGTTGCTCTCGAAAATTGCTCTCGAAAATTGTTCAGTTGTCCCATTCAATCCATATCTTTTGCTAAAGTACGAAGCTCACATAAATGTCGAGTACTGAGCAAGGCAATCAAGTATTTGTTCAAGTATATAAACAAGGGAACCGACAGGATATGTCTTGCAATCGAAAATGATGAGGTGAAAAGGCAAATTGATTGTCGACATGTCTCTGCGTGTGAAGCTATGTGGAGGATTTTCGGATTCGACATATATTATCGGACCCCTCCTGTTGGGCACTTGGCTTTTCACTTGGAGGGTGACCATAGTATCCCCTTCAAGGACGGAGACTTCTTCCTGATGTTTTGGATAAAACGACAGTTAAAGAATCTCAATTTATGAAGTGGATGGAGTATAACAGTATTCATTCAGAGGCTCGAAAATATAAATACTGTGAATTTCCTCATCATTTCGTATGGGATAAAACTAAACGTGAATGGCGTCCGAGGAAAGATAAACGTTTTGCAGTAGGGCATATCTATCATATTCCAATGAATTGCGGAGAATTGTATTACCTCAGGATAATTTTGAATCATGTAGCAGGTCCCATGGAATTCAAGGATTTGAGAACTGTAAATCGCGTTGTTCATCCCGATTTCAAATCTGCATGTTACGCTCTGGGATTATTAGATGATGACAAGGAATATGTTGATGGAATTATAGAAGCGAGTCATTGGAGGTTGCCCGATATTCTGAGAAGACTATTTTCTATGTTGCTACTATCTAATAGTATGTCGAATTCGGGAGAGGTATGGGAGAAGACTTGGCACTTATTATCTGATGATATAGAGTACAAATATCGGAGAATACACGATAATCCGGGTATTCCGTCCCATGTTTACATATTTGTTTTACAATAAATATCAATTATGATTTTATTTCTACTTTACAGTTATACAATATGATTCTATATATTTATCTATATTAATATATTTATTTTGTTTTTTATAATTTCAGGTTTGAAATTAATTAATGAACAGTCCAAATCTTGCTTTGGCGGAAATTGAGAAGTTATCGATCGAGAATTGCAGTTAGCCTCCATAAATTTAAAGACATGCCTAAATCGGTGGGCAATGTCATTGGTGATGCGATAAATAAGCTCATTCTAGATGAGACATCTTATGACATTGATGAGATGAAAGCCGAGCACTTCGTATTACATCCTCGCCAATGTACCGAGCAAAAGAGTGTTTATGATAAGATTATGTCGGCTGTTGATCGAGGAAACGGTGGTGTGTTTTTCCTCTATGGTTATGGTGGTACGGGAAAGACCTTCTTATGGAAAACACTGTGTTCTACATTAAGGAGCAGGAGAGATATTGTTCTTCCTGTTGCTTTCAGTGGCATAGCTTCATTACTCCTTCCGAAAGGTAGGACCGCGCATTCTAGGTTCGGTATCCCGATACAGGTAAACGAGAGCTCAACTTGCAGTAAACTAAAGACGGGTACGGATGAGGCAGCACTTCTACAGAAAACCAAACTAATTATATGGGACGAAGCTCCAATGGCTCATAAACATTGTTTTGAGGCTCTCGATCGTAGCCTCCGAGATATTATTCGTACACCCGAGGGGAGATATTCCAATAAACCATTTGGTGGTTTAGTTATTGTATTCGGTGGTGACTTCAGACATATTTTACATGTTGTTCCTAAAGGGAGTAGACATGATATTGTACATGCTGCACTCTGTTCATCCAAAATATGGAATGACTGTGAGGTTCTCAGATTGACGCATAATATGAGATTGCAGGTAATTCTTAAATAGCCTTTATTCATCTACTTAAATATTTTTATTTCAATTTAAGTAATTTGTATATATTTAACTTAATGTAGGGTGATTCTACTTCTCATAATTCCGAAGAGATAAGATATTTCGCTCAGTGGCTCTTGAGTGTCGGAGATGGGATTGTCGGTGGAGATAATGACGGGGAAATTGACATTAACCTTCCTAATGATATATTGATTCGTGAGGCTTCAGATCCTATTGCAAAAATAGTCGAATTTATATATCTTGACTTATTGCAAAATAAGGATGCCGAATGATTCTTCCAGACTAGAGTTGTGCTTGCTCCAACAAATGAGATTGTCGATAACATAAATGATTATGTCATGTCACTTTTTCCGGGAGACGAAGTTGAATATATGAGTTTTGATGCCATTTGTAAGGATGAGGATGATCTCACCTGAATTTCTAAACACTATCAAGTGTTCTGGATTGGCAAATCACATTATTAAGCTGAAGATTGGGTGCATAGTAATGCTTTTGAGAAATCTTGATCAAGCTGCTGAATTGTGTAACGGCACCAGAATGATTGTCACTCAATTAGGTAAATACAGTAATTTTTTATTTTTATATACATATAATTTAATACTTAATTTTGTTACATATATGTAGGTAAGCACGTAGTCGAAGCCAAGATGCTTTCGGAAAAGAATGCTGGCATGAAGGTGCTTATTCCTAGAATGGTAATGTCTCCGTCAGATGTGACAAAATTTTCGGTAAGATTCCAAAGAAGGCATTTTCCACTTGCCGTTTCTTTTGCTATGACAATCAACAAGAGTCAGGGACAATCTCTTTTCCATGTAGGACTATATTTTTCACAACCTGTTTTCAGTCACGGACAACTTTATGTAGCATTTTCCAGAGTAACCAGCAAGAGAGGACTTAAAGATATTATTTGTGATTCAGATGCTCAAACATATGACAAGACGCTGAATGTAGTCTACAAGGAAGTTTTCGACAGACTCTGAGAATTTATGTCGCACAATTTGTGATTAAACAAAAGTATTGAAATTTCTTATTATTTTCTTTGTTTTTATTTTGTTTTTCTTTAAATATATAGGAAATGGAAGAGATTATGTTGACACTTAGGCACACACTATTAAACTCACTCTATTGTAACCATATCTCTTCTTCTTCCAAAGTTGTAACACTAAAATCTTAATAATGTTTTTTGGTTAGGCAGGGACCTAACCACCCGTGATTTTGTGTCGACGAGATAGTTGTCTCAAGGGCTTTCCACGTTACATCATGTGTCAACATCTTTTTTCTGTATTAATTATACTCCTAATATCCACTACATTGATTATCAATTTCGATTTATATTGTTACTTAAAAATCAATTAAAACACATAAATAATTATTTACATAATCAAAAAAAAAATTATTCACCGTCGGGTACCGACGGGTTACTGACTAGTTCAAAGTAAAACAAGAATTTATGCCATTTGAGCCAAGGTTATTTTTTTTTTTTTGGTTTCATGAATCCATATATGATCCCTACATAGTCTTCAAAAGAATGCTTAGTGGTAAAGTCAAGTCTTAGTCTCGATAAATACCAGTGTTCGAATACTCTCCTTGCCTTATGGCTTGAGACATGTAATATATACTCCCTTCGTCCCGGTTTAATGTGTACCAAGAATTGTGGCACAAGAATTAAGGAAAAGTAGGAGAGAGAAATAGGTGGAGGAGGTGTTTGTGAATATGAAAAATTAAATAGGAGAGAAAATGAGTGGGAGGAATAGAAATTGATTGGTATTGTGAATATAAAAGTAAAGTAGTAGAGAGAATGAGTGGGTGGAATAGTAAAGATTCTTTGCCATTTTTGACAGTCCACACTAATCTGAGACGGATCAAAAGAAAAATAAGTCCACACTAAGCTGGAACGGAGGGAATATATATATATATATATATATATATATATATATATATATATATATATATATATATATATATATATATATATATATATGTATATCCCACACCAATTGATACTTATTTCCTTTTTGGTCCGTCCCACACCAATTGATACTTACCAAAAATGGAAAGAAATCTTCACTATTTACCCCACTTATTCTCTCTTCTATTTTACTTTTTCACTCACAATATTTTCTCTCCTAACTATTCCTCTCACTCATTCTCTCTCCTATTTTATTTTTACACTCACAACATTCTCTCTCCACTTTTTTTCTCTCTTACCTTTCCTTAATCCGCATGCCTATTTTTTTGGTATCAAATGGTGTGGGACGGAGGGAGTATATATGATCCCCACATAGGTTTGTTTAAGTGGTTATGGAATGATAACTTTGGTGGGAAATTTCATTATTTACAAAAAGACTTTGGTGAATCATGAAAAATTGGGTTTGAGATTCCATCAAAGGTAACACACAACTTTAACGATGATGGCAGAAGACCAACAATCGTCTAGACGAATGTGTATCTTAATCAAAGGTTTTTCAATGATCGACGGTTCAAAAAATATGATAACCTAATCGGTGGATCTCAGTTTATTTCGTTATATGTGTTGTATTTGAATTGTTAATTGTCTAAAATAATACTCCCTTCTTCCCGTTCGACCGTTCGAAAGGGCAAAGTTTGTGCCTTGCACGAGAATTAAAAAAAGTGATATAGAAAAGAGAAAAAATGTATAGTGAAATAAATGTTGTGAGTGAAAGGTGATGTAGGAAAGAGAAAGTGGAGTAGAGAATAGTTAGTGGATATTTATTGTGAGAGTATGACAAGTGGGTCCCACAAATAAAGAAGTAATAAAAAACTTTCAATTTTAGGGTTGTGCCCTTTCAAATGGAACGCCCAAAAAGGAAATTTGTGCCTTTTCGAACGGGACGGAGGAAGTAATACTTATTTGTATATTATTTGTACTTGATATTTTATATTTAATTAGTGTTACACCCGTGCGGGTTAAACGTACGACAAAAAAAAGTTGATAAATTGCAGAAACAAAATAAAGAAAAGTACTTTAACTATATAACAACTAATTTGTAAAAAACTTTTAAATTTGATGCGTTCAACAAAAATATATTAACATTATCAAGCAAATTTACAAATATTGAAATATTTCTTTATAAACAACATTAGTTGTTTCATCCACGATTTTTTCGTTCCTGTCACATATCAAAATCTTCAAACCATCACGATTAGTTACTCTGAACAAAGCAACATACAATTGACCGTGACTAAAAACAGGTATTTTCAAAAAAAAAGTCCAACATGAGTGAGTGATTGATCTTGACTTTTGTTGATAATCATTGCATATGATACAACCAAAGAAAATTGTCTTCTTTGGAAATTGAATGATAAATGTAGATCTGATGGAGTCAACGACATTCACGAAAATGTGTATCTTAATCAAAGGTTTTTCAATTATCGACAGTTCAAAAAATACGATGACCTAATCAGTCGATCTTAGTTTATTCCGTTATATGTGTTGTATTTGAATTGTTAATTGTCTAAAACTATTACTCTCTTACTGTGAATACCCCGTCCCGATGCAACGCGCATTCGGAAGTTTCAAATAATTAATTATATAAATGTCGGACCGAAATGGGATATTCATCTAGTGACACTCGCTTTAAACCATATTAAAATATTAGTTTAAATTTTGAGAGTCGCCACGCCACTTTGATATAGCCCAAAGCTTTGAAAAAAGGCTAAACAGTTAATTGGGTTCGGGGGTCAAGTTACAACAGAAGAAGAAACGTTATCACTCCTATTGCCCGACGAATCGGTCTTTCCAGCATGTGGGGTGTTGGTTGTGTGCGGTGTTTACAGGAATAAATAGAAGAAACGGGATCATGCATAAGGAGGAGGGGAGAGAAAGAATTAATTAATGATCACACCCTAGAACCTTTGAGTTAGGCCCTCGGAAGGTGCACTAATCAACGTTCATCCTTGGGGGATTGTTGATCATGGGACAATTATAACTAAGGTGGAAGGAAAGCAATAGTTCCTAGATCCATTGGGTTTCTTAGGGCGAAACCTTAGATCATCCTCGGCTATAGCATAATTAAAACAACCCTAAATCTAGCATATATGGCATAAGCAAGAAATAAAGCAATTAAAATATACTAAGCATGCAAACAATAATAATAAAGACAATAATAAAGAACAAGAATATTAAAAAGAGAGTCTTACCAATTGTAGCAAGACTTGGGGGTCGAATCTTGGCGATTCGAGAGGAAAAAGAAGAACTGAGGGTTAAAGCAAGTATGGTCTCGCTTCTCCCTGAGAAAATTGTGTGTCAATGGGAGCCGGCACCCCTATTTATAATACCTCGGAACTTGGGCCGGGCCTCTAAAGGGTCGATCGGCTCTAGGATAGAAGGGTCGATCGGCTCTAATAAAGGGTCGATCGCCAATGCACGGGCAAAGGGCCGATCGGCTCTTCCAACCGGGCGTCCTTTTCCAAGCCGACAACGACGGCGCAGTACGGAAGAATTTAATGGATTAGGGTTTTTAGGGTTTCCCTAGGGTTTCTAATTAATATCAACCGGGCCAGGTATTTGGACTACCTTTTTTCGGACCGGGTACTAACAGTAGCCCCTCGGCGTCGCTTCTTGTAAGACAAGTGGGGTCGACGATAAAAGAAAGGATCCGTCCTAAAAAAAGGGATTTCAGGAGGTAAGGAAAGTGATTTTGCGAATGTGAGGTTGGGACTCGATCTGAGTCGCAAAAAAGATGACCAGGTAGGTCAAGCGGCTGGACCCACGTCGGGCTACCTACGTATCCCAAAAGGAATCAAGCCAAGTCGTAGTTCGAAAAGGAGAGTCAAGTATAGTCTTGCCTTCTCCGTCGAGAAAATATGTGGAAAGGAAATTCAAGAAGTGTAGTCTTGATTTTTCCATGTGAGAATATGTGGAAAGGAAATTCAAGAAGTGTAGTCTTGATTTTTTCCGTTGAAAATATGTGGAAAGGAAATTCAAGAAGTGTAGTCTTGACTCTTCCTTTGAAAATATGTGGAAAGAAAATTCAAGAAGTGTAGTCTTGACTCTTCCTTTGAAAATATGTGGAACGGAAATTCAAGAAGTGTAGTCTTGACTCTTCCTTTGAAAATATGTGGAAAGAAAATTCAAGAAGTGTAGTCTTGACTCTTCCTTTGAAAATATGTGAAAAGGAAATTCAAGAAGTGTAGTCTTGATTTTTCCTTTGAAAATATGTGGAAAGGAAATTCAAGAAGTGTAGTCTTGATTTTTCCTTTGAAAATATGTGGAAAGGAAATTCAAGAAGTGTAGTCTTGATTTTTCCTTTGAAAATATGTGGAAAGGAAATTCAAGAAGTGTAGTCTTGATTTTTCCTTTGAAAATTGTATGTGATGGAACGAATCAAGTGTAGTCTTGACTCGTGAGATAATATGTGGAAAGAAAATTCAAGTATAGTCTTGAAATTTTCCTTTGAAAATTGAATGTGATGGAACGAATCAAGTGTAGTCTTGATTCGTGTCCCAAGAGAAAGTATATGGGGCAATGTGGAAAAAACTGTGTGGGAATCAAAAACTAAGCATTTGACTTTTTGCGGGAGTCACCCCGAAAAAATATTAAAAAAAAAGTTTGGAATTTATGAAATAAATAAAAAAAGAGGAATTATTAAAAAAAAAGGTTTTTTGAAAAAACGGTTATGTTTTGAAAATGGGGGAATTTTTTGGGAAAGGGGGATTATTTATTTTGAAAAGGAGGAGTTCCTCGGGAAGGGGGAGTAATAATTCAACCGGTCAACTCACTCTGACCGAGGAGGACACGCGTCAGGCCTAGAGACTGAAGGGCCGATCGGCCCTATGCTCTGATTGGCTGGGGCCTTTTGACGAGGATCGGGGTCACCAGGAGGAATCCTGGCCGTTGGATCAGGCGGAAGAAGCACAAAAATGGGAGGGCCGATCGGCCCTTGACTCCCATTGGCTGAAAAAGCGGCCGATCGGCCTTAAGAACGTGCCGTCTTCTTCTCCAACTCACTCTCTTCTTCTTTCTCTGAAAATTCTTCCTCTCTGCCGAGTTTTCTTGAAGATTTTCGCCGGAGTTCACTTGATCTTGTGCCGAGACTTTTGCTTTTGCCATGGATCCCGACGTCGCAGCTTTGGAACGATTGCTCAATCAACCGGATTATTCACCGCTGGGCTCATACACCGGAGGTATAGGCGGTTTTCATGGTTATGGGGGAGAAGTTGGAGCTAGTGGTTATGGCGCCGGGGGTAGCCGAAGTTCTGGCAGTTTTAGGGGTGGTTTTGGTGATATGGGTGGTGGTTTTGGAGGTGGTTATGGAGGTTATGGAGGTGGCAGCCATGGCGGCAGTGGTGGCGGTTATGGCGGTGCTGGCGGCGGCAGCCATGGTGGTGATGGCGGCAACGGTGGTGGCCATGGCGGGAATGGTGGGAATAATGGTGGTGATGATGATGAAGAGGAGGTGGATGTTGATGCCGGGGAGAGTGACCGGAGTGACGCCGGCGGGAATGCCGAGGCTAGGAGGCGGCGAGCTTCGCGTAACTATCGGCCTTCGAGGTCGTTCTTTCTATTGCACAACCAGCGGACTTTATGCGGGCCTCGAATTTTCATGGATCCATCGGTCTCCGATCCCGTCGGGATGAAGGTACAATTTATTTAACAACATAATAATTGATACATGTGCAAAGTATTTTTTATTTAAAATGCGAGTAATGACACATACCCGCTACTGTGTTTACTCGCAGATGAAGAAGATGAAGGGACGTAGTTCCCTTAAGGCGGTTGGTGAGCCGTGGCGCCGTTGTCGCCGGTGGTGAGGGTGGTCCTCTCGAGATGGTGTGGAACTTGGGGTTGGGCCCCTTCTTTGACATGGTTGCACTGATGGGTCAGACCCGGAAGTGTAATGCGGTGGTGAAGGTGTGTCGTGAGTTCTGGTGGGACACGACACATACTTTCCATCTCGAGTTGGGGTGAGACTACGATCACTCCTATCGACTTTGCCGTCCTCACCGGGTTGAGGTTTACGGATGTAGTGTTGCCTTTTGACGAGACTTTACATTCCGACAAGGCTCGTCAGTTCAAACTGCTCGGCGCTAGCGTTGGCCCGAGCAGAATTTCGGTGTTGACGCAGGGAAGCCGTACAAGCTTGTGGAGACCGCTATCGATCGATACAGAGTCGGTCAAGATGGGATGGACGCACTTGTCCGGATTCCTCCTGTACGGCTTATCGGTGGCTCTCTTTCCCAACTCCGGGCCCTGTGCCGGTTCTCTTTATCGGGCGCCTTGTCCGATTTGGACTTAGTGCGATACATTTCTTGGGGAGGGGCCGGCTTGGCCGAGCCGTACCGGGCCTTGACACCGTCTCGAGGTCCAGCACCTCTTCTTTCGATGCTTTCCACTTTGTCTTGGAGGTATGCTAGCTCTTGTCACTTTCATTACCCCTTACTCGTCACTTTTTTTTTTGTCTTAAATATCTCGCTTCGTCGTCTTTGCGTGCTTGGGTTTATGAGATCTTCGGCGTTGCGCCGTTCACCTTACGGGACCGGACTCGGGATGTGCCCGTCTTGCGGTACCGGAGGAAGGAAACCGGGTTGAGGGATATCCGAAGACAGCTCGCGAATCGATTTGAGGGCCGTGTTTGATGGTCCCAAGACCCGAGCTTTACTCTTCCCTTGGACCCCGAGGCTTCGAGGCCGCTGGTGCCGTTCGGGATGTTACCGCTTCCCGCATCGCTGGTTGGATTGCTTGCCGACGAGATGTATCCGGGCGAGCGGGTGTCGAGACAAAGCACCATGCGCGGGCTCCTCTTTATGCGCCACAAAGATCCTCCCAAGAATATGTGGTATCCGGACCGACCGCCGAGGAGGATGGAGTACCCGTATGGGGTCCCCGCTCATCACTTCCGCCTTGACATGCCTTACGTAGATTTTGTAGCTCTTTATCTCGAGATCACCACAGGTGGTGTGCGGCGGCCGCTGCGGAGGCCCTGTGCCGCCGGTATGGGGAGCAGGATCCGGTTATTCCCGAGCAGTGGGTGCTCCACCTCCCGAGATAGTAGATATGCCTCCCTTTCCTGATCACTTCTATGTGCACATGGCTGACGGGGAGGTGCGAGTAGACTTGACACCCACAGAGGCTGACGCGGTCGAGGGTGCTCATCTTCCTCCCGGTGGCGCTGGCGGGGTATGCCTTTTACCTTTCCTCTTTATATACTGGTACTTATACTTTAGCTGTGATGTAACTCTCGCCCTTTGATTTTTCAGGTCACTCGGGAGTCTTATGTGCGGTCAGTGAGGCACGCAATGCATCGACCCGTCTCGCCGAGGAGTGCCGTGGCGGCGCTTTCTTGCCAATCCCGGAGATCGGTAGATGTGGATCCGGCACTGAGACAAACAGCCCTGTGGCGAGGGTAGCTCGACGTCCGGATTTTCTCGCGGCCGTGCCTCGACTTCCCGTAGGGGTCATTAGGATTTTTTATTTTTATGTAGTACTTGTAGGGAAAAAGTAGGAGCATGCAGACTCTAGATTTTATGCTGACTCACTAATGTATGCGACTGATTTATGTACTAGTTTATGGATTTAATATACAAAAGTTAGTCTTTTCCATTTATGTACATTTCTATTTTTGGATGTTATCTATTTTTGTACACTGCATTGGACAAAATGAGGACAAATCAAAATAAAATAAAATAAAGTAAAAATTGAAAATAGAAAATAATAATAATAAAGAATAAAGAATAAAGATAAAAAAAGAGCAAAAGGAGGGGCCTTGGGATCTATAAAAGCTGCTGAAGTTGAGCCGTCTTCTGGAGAGACCAAGGGGTCGATCGGCCCAAATAAAAAAGGTCCGATCGGCCCAAAATTATAGGTCCGATCGGCCCTATGCTGAAAAGGCGGCGGTTGGTCTTCTTGGAAGGGGCCGATCGGCCCTCCAATTCCTGCACGGATTCCCTTACTGTCCTTTTCCTGCACGGATTTTAACACCAAAACCTATATATTAACCCTTTGTCAGCCGACGGGTACCAATCATAATTTCTTTCCTCTCCTCTTCATACTCGTTCTTTTTTCTCGCCGTTGACACACAATGAATTCTCACCCTCCGTCTTGATGGAAAAGCAAAACAATTTTGAGAGTGATTTGGCCGTTTGGGTAGCCAAGGTACCTCGTTCCGTCCGTCATGCTTTTGATAAACGTTTTGGGGTGAAGTGTGTTTGGTCCCTTTTGCCCATGCATCCCAATTGGAATCTTTTACATGCCGCCGCCGCTTTTGGGATGAATCCAATCACGTTTTCAACTTCTCTTACAACGAGATTACACCCACCTACGAGGATTTTCTTGCTTTGTGTGGAGGGAATGATGTCGCTGATAGCGGTTCCACAGATAGAGTTCCGTTGGTGACAAGGGTGGCCAAATTTACGCACCTCCCTACACTGTGGCTAGAGGTTTGGTTGAAGGTGTAGACATAGATATCTCGTGATTTGCCGGGGAGATTTGCCCACGGTGATGACTTCGACTCGCATTTTGCCTTGGATTGCTCGGCCCTTTGTTTATTTTCCAAGGTTCTGTTTTCTCCTTATGTGGGTGTAGCTACCAGGATGCTTGGATATGGTAGATCGTGCCCGTTCGGGAGGAGCATCATTCCGGTTCTCTTGGGCGAGACGCTTCATGGTATATGTCGATAGCTAGGGGTGCTCCGCTTGGCGACTAGGGGCAAGGCCAAATTACCGACCACGTGGCTCGAGGATCGACTTTTTGTTCTAGAGATTCCCCTTCGAGTGTTAGGCCTTGGTTTCATGGTTGTAGGAGGAAGATTGATCCGCTTTCCAACTTGTCGAACGGGAGTGGAAGATGTATTTGGCGGAGGTGGATACCGATAGGATTCATCGGGCGAGTACAAAGATTGGGGCCTTTCCTTCATTCGGAGCCTTCACTTGGGCAATGCCCGATTCGTGTACCGCCTTTTGAGACTACCACCTTTTATTATGCAGAGCGGGTACTTCGGCAATATGGCATGGAGCAGTCCGTCCTCCAACTTGGGGCACTTCGAGTTTGATGATTCTCGCCAAAGTCCTTCCAATGGACGTTGGTGTTTCACTTTGATGGTAAGCTTATGGAGTTCTCATGGGATGCCACGAGCCTATCTTGCGCAGCGGACCCTTAGCACTCATTTGTCGCATGCTTATTTGACATGGTATGAAGAAAACTTGGGACCGATGAGGGAGACTTTGTATGACTTGAGACGGAGATTGGTTCCTAACATATCTTCGAGCCGTTTTCTCAGAGATAAGGAGGCTTTGGGGATTTCTCTAGACACAGTGGAGGAGAATCCTCCCAAGAGGATGGAGCGGAAGTTGAAGGGTAAGGCGATCGAGGAGGTTCCCCCATTGAAGAAGAAGTATTTGCCTTATTTTAAGAGAGAAGATAAGAAGAAACCGACTCGACGAGCTGCCAAGAAGAAGAAGGACGGAGACGAGGGGCCTAGTGCCAAGGAGTAGACCTTATATGTCCGAGTATCCACCCACAGTCATATGCAGACACATTAGTTTTTTTTATTTTGTCTTTTAATTTTTTTAGTTTCTTTGCAAGTTATCTAGTCATTAGTATAGTCGAGCTTAGACTCATCAAATAAGTGTAATCAAGCATTGATTGTGGGAATGAAAAAAGTTTATTGCTTTAGTAAAAACAGATTGGATTTTTATTTATTTTTTAGACCGCGCCGATTAAGGCTGCCTACGTTCCCCTTTTACAATGAGAATCAAGGGGCTCAGGTCGTCGTAGTTCATTTTCATCAAGCTATTATTTTTAGAAAGGGAAGATAGAAGCGGGACAGTTTTTTTTTTATTATTTTATTTGCTCTAACTTTTGCCTAGACCGCCCTTTACGGGTTTTCAATCTAGCGAGCTTTTGAACGCACCCTTTCTTTTGTTGCTAGACCGCCCTTTGTGGGTTTTCAATCTAGCGGGCTTCTTTTTGCGTTTTATTTCTTTTTTGTTTTATTTTTTTTTTTTATTTATTTAGAGGGGAGGAAGAGCTTAATTATAGTAGCGTCTCGAGCTTGCCGAGGTTGGTGGGCTCCTTGAATTCGTTGCCATCCAAATCTGCCATTTTAACTGCTCCACCCGAAAATATCTTCTTGATCACATACGGGCCGGTCCATGTAGGGGCCCACTTCCCTAGAGGATTGAACTTGTTGGGAAGTTGCTGCTTCAAAACCAAATCTCCTTCCTTAATATCTAAGGGCTGCACCTTTTTGTTGAAAGCCCTTGCTGTCCGTCTCTGATAGGCTCGGATGTGTTCCATGGCTTTGAGTCTGCGCTCGTCAAGTGTGGCCAACTGATCATATCGACTACGGAGCCATTCAACTTCTGCTACTTGATTCTCTAATAAAATTCTCAAAGACGCGACTTCCAACTCAACCGGAGTACCGCTCCATCCCATATGTCGAGCAAAAGGAGTTTCGCTCGTAGCCGTACGAACGGAAGTTCTATATCCCCAAAGTGCCAATGGTAGTTTCTCAGCGCTCCCTACCTCGAATCGCCGTCTTTCGATTATCTCGCTCAATCGTTTTGTTAGCCGCTCGACGGCTCCGTTGGGTTCCGAGGCCTATAAGGGGAAGACTTGTGCCGGTGATCTTGAACTCGCGCAATCTGTCACAATCTCCGCCGAAGTGGGACCCGTTGTCCGAGATAATCTCATTTGGTACTCCATATCTGCACATGATGTCCTCCTTAATGAACTGTGCCACCTTTTTGGAAGTCAACACCTTGTAAGATTTTGCCTCGATCCACTTGGTGAAGTAATCCACTGCTACTAACACAAAACAATGCCCATCGTTTTCCTGGCTGTGTAATCTTGCCAATCACATCAATCCCCCATGTCGCAAATGGCCAAGGGGTTACCATACTATACAACTCGTGAGGGGGTACGTGGTTCAAATTGGAACACATTTGGCATTTGGGACATTTCCGCACAAACTGGATGCAGTCGGCTTCTATAGTGACCCAATAATAACCCACCCGTGTGATTTTACGTCTCAACATTCGGCATTCATGTGTGGACCGCACAAACCGTCGTGTACTTCTTCCATGATCACTTACGCTCGTTTCGCGTCTACGCGAGTAACAGGAGACCATCGTAGTGTCTTTTGTACAATATATCATCTAGTAGAACAAAGCTGTCCGGCCAATCGCTTCAATGCTGCAAACTTTTGGCTTTCACGTCACCTAGAAAAGACACATCGCCCTTCTTGAGATACTCATAAATGCGTGCGTACCACGGATCCTTATTCTCCTCGATGTCGGCTTGAATCTCGCGGCGGTAGGCTTCGTAGCGGTAAGCGGGGTTCTCTTTTCGGCCAACTACGAGCGGTTTCTACGAGACATTCCGTGAGGATCTCGACCAAAGAAGAAGCCGGTGTAGCTAAAGCGTCGGCAAATCTATTTACGTCTCTGGGTAGATAATGGAATGTCACTTCCTTAAATTGCTTGACTAGCTCTTCCATATGAGTCAAATCTTTTGTTGCAAGTAGGGGTCAGCAGTCTTCCACTTCTTAGACGTCGATTGATAATTAAGGCGAGTCTCCATATACCTCCAACTCCTTTACATTACGCTCCAAGGCTGCTTCTAAACCGGCTATGCATGCCTCGTATTCAGCCGCGTTATTGGTGGTTGTAAAATTCGACTTGATGGCGATGGGGGTGTGCTCATCTTTGGGATCAACCAAGAGGATTCCCACTCAGTTGCCTCTCTTGTTCGCGGCTCCATCAAAGAATAGTTGCCATCTCTCTTCCGTATCAATGTTAAAAATCCCTCGTCTGGAAATTCCGGTTCAAGCCCCTGTTCTTACGTACTTGGAAACTACGCTAAATGATCCGCCATGGCTCTCCCTTTAAGCGCTTTTCTCGGCACATAGGTGATATCGAATTCCCCGAAATACCGACCATTTGGCTAATCTCATGGACAAAGAAGGCTTGTCAAACAAATACTTAATTGGATCCATCTTCGACACTAGCGAGAATCGGATGCGGCTTGCCAAGTAATGCTTGAGCTTATTAACCACCCAAACTAGCCCGGTGCGAGGTCTTTTCCAATGCTTTGAGTAGTTTAGCTCACTTCCTTGCAACTTTCGACTAACAAAATAAACGGCGTTCTCCACCCGAGAGTCCTTGGCTTCTTGTGCCGGCCATAGCCCCAGCAGTGTATCGGTTCTTGTTAGGTACAATAGCAATGGTTTCTCCGAATGTGGGGGCGAAGGATAGGGGGATTGACCAAGTATCTCTTGATTTCCTCAAAGGCTTCTTGACACTTCCAGTCCCAATCTATACTTGCGGTTTTCTTCATCAGTCTGAAAATCGGTTCACACATGGTAGTTAATTGATTAATGAAGCGGGTGATGTCTTGTAACCGTCCCATGAATCCCTTAACTTCCTTTTACGTGCGTGGTGGCTTCATCTCCCATGATGGCTTGAATTTTCCTTGGAGTGCGCCTCAATTCCTCGTTCGGTGACCATATAGCCCGGGACCTTTCCTCGAATAACTCAAATGTACACTTGGCGAGGATTCAAACGCATTGCGTGCTCTCGCGATCTATCGAAGAATTTTCTCAAATCAATGAAATGCTTGACCGTCGACCCCTTGGAATGAATGATCATATCGTCGACATACACTTCAATCTCCTTATGGATCATGTCATGGAATAATCTTTGTGACCGCTCTACGGTATGTAGCCCTGCATTTTTCAATCCGAATGGCATTACGGTGTAACTTGATGCGTTCCCCATGGTGTAGTGAAAGCTGTCTTCTCTGATGCCGCCTCCGCCATCTTGATCGATTATATCTGCAAAACCATCTACAAAGACTTGACCTCGTAGTTAGCGGTGGCATCTACTAGCATGTCGATGTTGGGCAATGGGAAGTCGTCCTTCGGGCTAGCCTTGTTGAGATCTCGGAAGTCAACACAAACTCTAACCTTGCCATTCGATTTGCGGCCGTCACAATATTAGATAACCACGTCGGATACTCAATCACTCGATAAAGCCCACTCGGAGGAGCTTCTCTATCTCTTCTTTAACTTGCAGAGACCATTACGGCTTAATGCGGCGCAATTTACGCAGCAGGCTTGGCGTGCGGTGTCGGCGGTATTACGTGCTCCACTATCGAGTTATCCCGGCCCGGCATATCTTTGTATGACCATGCGAACACATCCGAATACTCCTTAGCGGCTCAATCAACGCTTCCCTTTCGGTCCCTTCGAAGAAGCTTCCAATCTGTGTCTCTCTCGGCTCTTCTTCCGTTCCCAAATTAATACATGATAACACCTCATCGGCGGCTTGGGCCCGACCTTCCTTTTGATTGATAACTTGCTTAGAAACTTCTTTTATGTATTCATTGTTTAGTGTGTCCGCTTCTTCTAATGAGTCATTATCAACTAAGTTAATTTGATTAAGTTGAGCATTATTTTCAGTTAATTTATCATTAAGAAGATTGGCTATGAGGGGATACTCGGAAAGATCTAGTTTTTCATTCATAGCGAAAGGGAAAACAACATTTGCAACTAACTCATAGTCTTCGACGTGAGGTCATCGAGACTTGGAAGACGACTCAAACTCAAAAGAAAACACATCGAGACTCAAACAAAACGGATGACTCACGAAGAAACAGAGGACTTGGGGGAATCGGGGAGACTCGACGGGAGGAGGCATCGGCCCGGCTCTTGACCATGTATTCCTTCGTGGCTACGGGTCCGCCAAATACGCACCAATTCTTGACTTTCCAACCATGGGCGTCACCAACGTCCTTGGATCCGTATCGTCTGCCATCTACGCCCCGATAGTTTGCAACCATATCGTCTTCTATATTGATTCCCCAAATCTTGCAACGAGTTCGACCATCCCATTCTTACTGCATTCTCTGAAAGCGCAATGTTCTCAACCAGCGGCTCCTCCAAGATACACACCTACTGGGCGATCGGCCAACCCATCTTCGGTCTTGATGACGTACCGGCTCTGGGCGTGACAACCTTGCCTCTCTTCTGGCGTGGATCCATGAGAACCGTCTTCGGCTTCGACCTATCAACTTACGTATCCTGAAAATTTGAAACCTTTGCGGCTGCTGTATGATCAAACCATGGCTCACTAAACTCCATGCAAGAGAATTCCTCGCCCTCCTTAACAAAGTAACTATTGAGGGAAAGGCGGTATGGCCTCATCTCTCATTTGTTGGTAGAGCGGCTTCACTCTTTTGATGTATTCAATTCTTTCCATTTCGGCTTTATCTTCGGGAGTAAGGACGTAGCCCGGACCTTGGTAGGCTGCGATGATCAATAGCCTCCACTATTTTCGTGGGTCCTTGGAGATGCACAAGACCCAGTCTGGTACAAATCCCATGTTTCTCATCATTCTTATAGTGGCCGTACTACGTCCCGATGTTTTAGTGAGGTCCGCGCGCAAACTTGTGCTTGTGCTATTAGGCGAAAACCGCCGAACATTGAACTACCCTCTTCGTGTTGAATGCATGGGACCGGCTTTCCCCGGTGCTTGTTCCTTGAGATGTTACCGGATCGCTGTAAATAATTGTCACTTGATCGCCCGGCGGAATTTCACACATTGATGCAATGAGGAGGGGACTCCATTCATCGATGCAACCATGGCCTACCCGGCGGCATGGTGAAGGTGGAAGGTATGTCTATGACTTGAAACTCGGCAATCATAGTAGTGGTCCCGCAAGTAAGGGGCAAGCGATTATTCCCAACAGACCGGCTAGTGGAATCGTATCCTCGCACGGAATGAGGCCCGAAGGTCTCAAATGCGTGGGACTTAGATCAGGGACGTCCATCATCTGGAAGGCGGTATGTTCACCATGAACCGTTATCTATGAAAATACGTGGCAACCTTTTTCCATTGACTTCAATAGTAATGTGCGGTGGTTCATTATGATCCGATCCAAACTCCGGCATGTCCAACTCGAAAATGTAATGATATTCCCAAAGTGTATGTTGCGATCATCTGCGTTACATCTTCGGCTTTGTATCGAGACGGCACCAAAGTCGCGGCAAGATTACATTCCAACATCATCCTATGGGCATACGAGGACGTTAGCAAGGACCATAAGGATATATTGGCTTGAGTTAGCTTCATTTGCGTGAGAATAGGGTCTTCTTTATCGGGGTTCACTACTTCGGTTTCGGACCAAACACTTTCTTCGCCCCTTTATCTTACGGTTGATACACCTTTCCGGACCTCGTGAGTAGACTAACCCCATTCTTCTCCATATCGGATACTTACTGCGTGAATTTCGGCCAACGAGAGAGGTTTAGGACTCTCTTCCACATAATCACCATTTAACGAGGCAACTTCTCTAGACGGTTCCTCAAAAGACGACATATAACAAGAAAATTCTTTATAAATTGAACTCAAATTACAGAGCGACATAAGCTGCCTCCTTTGTCAGTCACAACGAGACTCGGTGGATCGGTGAGGTCTTTCTCTACCATAGCAACATCACTACCAATTATCTTACTAGGATTTTCTACCTTCCCTTGATGATGAGCTTCGCACGCCCTTTTCAAAGCAAAACCAAAGATACTCGGAGAGTTTCGGCACGAACAATCCTTTTCGACAACGGGCGAGAATACATCTTCGTCGACGGCCCGGTTTCTCAAAGCATCTTCCATCTCTACCAAGCCGATAAAATTACCTTCCACCATGTGGATCTTGTTGTTAGGGAGAGGATTCCCCACAACGTTTGGAGACTTCGGCTTCTCCACCTTACCTTGCCGAATCAAGTCTTGTACCAAACGTTTGAGCTGAAGGCAATAATCGGTAGTGTGACCCTTGTACTTGTGGTAGTGGCAATACTTAGAAGCATCCAAGCCTTCCTTCGGGTTTAACGGTTCATAATTCTCAGCGGCTTGACCAAGCCCTTCTTCACTAGCACTTGAAAACCTTGCCCATTGGCATTCCAAAATCATCAAATACATCCCTCTCGCGGTGAATCTTTGTTATTTCCCCTCATTACGGCTTGAACATCCAAAGCGGCTTCCCCTTGCACATAATTTACTTGCCCCACGGGCTCTTTCTTTCTTTGCGGTATTTGCGGGAGCTCTATAGCGGAATGAATTACTAGCGGCCCGGTGTCCTTTGGTGGAGCGATTCCGGTGATGCCACTCTCATAACGTACGCCCGAATCCACCATTTCCCTAAGATTGGGAAAGTAACCATTACCAAGCGCCAACTTATGTCCGGGCAACAAGCACTTGTAAAAAATGCATTTACATTCATTCTCCTTGGGCGGATGCTTGAATTTCGCTCAACTTATCATTCCAACGTTTGTAGAAGTCATAAATCGATTCTCCATTCTTTTGAAGCGTGTGCTCCAAATCAGCTCTATTCACTTGCCAATCCATGTTTGCTTGATACTTTTCAGAGAACACCCTACTAACTTTGTCCCATGTGTCCCTTTCCTCCTCGTTCAACTTCAGAAACCAACGGAGAGCGGCCCCTTCCAATGTGCTATGGAACATTCTCGCCATCTGCTCGGGTGTACAGTCTTTGGCCCTCATCGCCAACGTATAGGCTGTCTAAATGTGTCTTCGGGCAAGTAACTCCTCCAAACATAGCCATCTTGGGCATCTTGAAATCTTGAGGTAGGGGTGCAACTTTGCTCGGATTAAGCATCTTGATGGGGACACTCCTTGCTTTCCCATTTGCTCGGTTAATGCCTTCACTTGTTCAATCAACGCTAACACGGTCGGGTCAGTAGCAATGTTGGAGTTACTGCATGGTGGGGGTTGAGTGATGGTAGGGAGGTGGAGTAAGTAGGGATGTGATGGCCGGAATAATTGAAGGGTAAAGTGGGAGGGTAGATTAGCAAAGTGGTCCTTGGGTGTGTTGGCGGGGAGGTTGATAGGGTCTTTTGGACTTGCTTGAGCTCCCATACATAACAGTGGTGGAACGTTATTGTAGGCTGTTTGGAACATAGTTGGGTAGAGGAAGGTAGGTGCATTGGGATTGGCGGGATTAGGAGCATTGACGGTTTCATCTTGACATCGACCACTTCATTCCCCATCAAGATAACCTTATGTCCCCTTTTCTTGAGTTCCTCAACAAAATGATCCTTGACTCTTGATTGTGGTTCTTCAAAGTGCGATTACGCTCTTCAAGTTTCTCAACCCTCATGGTTAAGCCGGCAAAGTAGGCATGCGGAAAGCGGGCGGAATGTCATTGAAGTCGGGGTTGGCAAGACCTTCCATTGAAGTGGCGGGTGTAGAAGCGGTTGCGGAGGCGGCGGGTGCGCTTGGAGTAGTTGATGGAGGCAAGGTTGTCATTGTTGAATGAAGAACGCGGCCCGACCTTAGCTCTGCGGAAGTATCAGAAAAGACTCGGTTTTAGGAGAGGGGTTGACTCAATGCAGTGTACTAGCTTAAAAAAAATTTTTATTTACAAAAGCTTGGTACATTTTAGTCCTACAAAGGTTGGAAGGGATACCCCTTTTTCGCAACTAACTAAATATCCTAAAGTGGTGAATCCTAACGACTAACCTTCTCGTATAGACAGATCAATGTGATTTTTATGAAAAGTACTGCAAACCAATGATAGGCCAAGATCCTTTAACAATATATAACTCGTCCTCACATAGCACGTCCTTTAAAAGGAAATCAATTTTTTAGTGCTCTTAATCTCTCGATAGATCTTGACTTATCATTGGTTCGTGGTGACTTAACGTAAAGACCCCATTAATTGTCTATACAAAAAAAGCTAGTCAAACCAACCGGTCATGTGGAGTGTATCCCTAGAAAAGTGGGTGACGCAAGGGTTAGGTTTTAGGCTCCCACCGTGCAGCCGAAGCGCACTGATGAGTGGATGGCCAAGTGAGACTCGGAAGGGAGGAGACATGATCACCACACTTCCCGCACTTTGGCTTCTCCGAAGGGTAAAAGGGTGTACGTGCGGTGTGACACGGACTCTAGTGGTAGTGTGAGGTAAAAGTATCTAATTCTTTTTAAAGAAAAAAAGAGAAAGATTTTTTATTTACATGAAATGCATGCATGCAATGCAACGATTAAGAGTAAAGAAAATAAAAAGAAAGCAAAATACAACACCACAAAGGAAAACGAAAGTCGACCCACTTAGTTTGAAAAGATTTCAAAACAGTCCCAGTGAGTCGCCCTTTGTGAATACCACCCCGTCCCGATGCAACGCGCATTCGGAAGTTTCAAATAATTAATTATATAAATGTCGGACCGAAATGGGATATTCATCTAGTGACACTCGCTTTAAACCATATTAAAATATTAGTTTAAATTTTGAGAGTCGCCACGCCACTTTGATATAGCCCAAAGCTTTGAAAAAAGGCTAAACAGTTAATTGGGTTCGGGGGTCAAGTTACAACAGAAGAAGAAACGTTATCACTCCTATTGCCCGACGAATCGGTCTTTCTAGCATGTGGGGTGTTGGTTGTGTGCGGTGTTTACGGGAATAGATAGAAGAAACGGGATCATGCATAAGGAGGAGGGGAGAGAAAGAATTAATTAATGATCACACCCTAGAACCTTTGAGTTAGGCCCTCGGAAGGTGCACTAATCAACGTTCATCCTTGGGGGATTGTTGATCATGGGACAATTATAACTAAGGTGGAAGGAAAGCAATAGTTCCTAGATCCATTGGGTTTCTTAGGGCGAAACCTTAGATCATCCTCGGCTATAGCATAATTAAAACAACCCTAAATCTAGCATATATGGCATAAGCAAGAAATAAAGCAATTAAAATATACTAAGCATGCAAACAATAATAATAAAGACAATAATAAAGAACAAGAATATTAAAAAGAGAGTCTTACCAATTGTAGCAAGACTTGGGGGTCGAATCTTGGCGATTCGAGAGGAAAAAGAAGAACTGAGGGTTAAAGCAAGTATGGTCTCGCTTCTCCCGGAGAAAATTGTGTCAATATGGGGAGCCGGGCACCCCTATTTATAATACCTCGGAACTTGGGCTGGGCCTCTAAAGGGTCGATCGGCTCTAGGATAGAAGGGTCGATCGGCTCTAAATAAAAGGGTCGATCGGCCAATGCACGGGCAAAGGGCCGATCGGCTCTTCCAACTGGCGTCCTTTCCAAGTCGGCGACGGCGCGGTACGGAAGAATTTAATGGATTAGGGTTTTTAGGGTTTCCTAGGGTTTCTAATTAATATCAACCGGGCCAGTATTTGGACTACCTTTTTCGGGACCAGGGTGCTAACACTTTACAGGTACTTGATGGCACGGGAATCGATACTCTGATTGGTCAGTCGTACAATAGTGTAGGGCATACTCTGCGATTGAGAGATTGAAAACATGTCGATTGCTATGTATGGTTAAACCACCACCATAAAAACACACACGAAAATATTTACACATCAATTAAAAAAGATTCTTAAATGTATGAAAGAAAAAGAAAAATCTTATGAATTTCACCAGAAATACAAATGTCTTTGTTACATTCTAATAAGAAATTCATAATAATATAAGAACTTTGACCACAAATGAAGTGACAAAAAGGCATCCCAACATAGACTCTGAAACTAAAAAAATGCTTAAATTTATTGTTATCCGAAATCACCATGAAGGGATCTTAAAAAAAACATGCAACTTGAGGCGGCATCATGACTTTAAACCTATTGCAATTTAGATAAACCTATCGCAATTTAGATAAACGTTGATGGTGTGATACATTAAGTTCATAGAGACAAATATAGAGGTTATATTGTAATTGGAGAGAGAGAGAGAACTACTGCAATTACCTTCTCTATCTCTTTTCACATTCCCTAGCAGATGATGATGCTTTGAAGAACATTAACATATTGAATCAACATAGAATAATCAATGCATAAATGCCCATAGAGTCAACATATAATAAGCTCAGATGTCCAATGTGAACTCAGAATATTGCAACAGTAGGGAATCATAAAAATAACATTAAATGACTAAATAATAGAAAATAAAGAAACTTACAGTGAGGATGCAATCGTTTTGAGCATGAGAAAGATAAAAAGATACCTGAAAATGTAATTAAGATCAAATCCACATCCCATTTTCTTGAATTTTTCTATAAGAATGTTTTTTTATAGAATCATAGTTGTTTTACGTTTGGAATGAATTCCATCAATTAAATTCCCCATCCCTATTTCTATATCCACCCCACCCCACCCCATTCCTATTTCTATATTATTCCGATCTTTGTCCTTCACCACATAAGGAATTGGTGTCCAATTATTGCTGCTAATTTGTGCACAAATTCATGCCCATTACGCATTTTCACTAAGAACAAAAACACTCAAAGAAACCCACTTAAAATCAAAAGAACTTGGGGGTGTTATTCTACCATAAGAAAAATAGGGTTAGGGTTGGTCAGTTTAAAAAATTGTAATGAATAAAAGTCATAACAAAAAATAACAAAAAAGGTATAAACAAAATATTCTATCCCACAAAAATTAAGAAAAGAAAAAAAAATGAGTACAACTTAACCTCTCTCTCTCTCTTCATCTTCTTCATTCAACTTCTGTTTCTTCCCTTTACCATCGCCATCAGCGCAACCATCATCTTCTTCCTCCCTCCTTCTCCAAAAGATCCACAAAACTTCGACCACCCACCTCTAACCCCCTTCCAGATCACTTGCATCTCCCTACCCTCCATCCTCATCAAATCAGGAAAAATAAATCCAGAAAATCCACCTCCGAACACCATTTTTCTCGGAAACCCTTCTTCGTCCTTCGTCCTTCACCCTTCTCCTTTTTTCCTTTACCCGATCTGTTGATCCAGCAACAAGGCCGCCGCCGGCCACTATCATCACCCCCTTCCTTCCTTTCAATTATAACCGCCACCCATCCTCTTCTCAATCCAAATTCAATAAGAGAATAAACGCACACACATAACCACGGACACACAAACGAACACAGACACTTTCGACAACAAAATTGCACCATCAGCTACCATTTCTCTCTCTAGAACAACCCATCAATTCCGACGGAGGTTTGGGGATAGAGAAATCTTAGAGAAGAGAAAGAACAATATTTTTTTCGTTCTTACAGCATTCCAGCCCAAATTTGCAGATACCCAGTTCATTTATTTACACACACACACAGAAAAAACAAAGAGAGAGAGAGAGAGAGAGAGAGAGAGAGAGAGAGAGAGAGAGAGAGAGAGAGAGAGGAGAAATTGGGAAAGTACGGAGTGGAGCGGTTGCCCGTGAAGAATAGAGGGGAGATGTGTTACTGTTTTTTTTTTCGTTTTATAGATTAAATCTCAGCCATCGAATTCATTTTCTAACTTTTAATCATAGTCCCTCTTTATACCAGGATAAGAGGCAGTTAAAAGCTTCTTGTATTGTATATTAGACTAGTACTCAAATGCCCGTGCCAATGGCACGGGTCAGTATGCATATTGTTCAAGCGAAAAAATATAAAGAACCCCTTTTATTTTTGTCTTTCTCACGTAAATCCTCACAACATCTATTTTCCTCTTTTCAACGTCAATCCCGAATCACACATCCATTGAGAGTCATCTCTTGAGATTATCTTTCAAAATAAGCCCCAGTATATAGAATCCAAGTCAATCACTATGCAAAGGTCCTTACACTTTATCCTAACAGCCTATACAACATGCTTCTAGATATTTTTAATGTTACTCAACAACATTTTGTACCAAAGTACTCATTAAGAACGCCATTTAAAGCCCGAGTCACAAAATAAGTATTCATATATTTCTAGTACTCTTTCTTTTGAACCAAAAAAAAAATAAAAAAATATCTAGTACTCCCTCCGTCCCATAAAGATGTTCCCAGTTTCTATTTTTATTTGTCCCAAAAATAAAGTCTCATTACTAAATTTGAACGGTTAAAATAAGTAATTTCCAAATTTTGAGTGAAATGGATGTGTATGATGGGCTAAGATTAGTGTTCCCTTGTGTGATTCTTGTGTTCATTAGTGGGTAGTAATGGAAAGAAAAATAAATCATTATATTGTTTGAAAAGTCAAATCGGAACATCTTTCTGGGATGGAAGGAGTAAGAATTTTGCTTCTGCCATGGTTATATAGCTTTTTAGTTCTTTTATTGTCTAAAACGGACTTGCCGTTGCCATTGCCAAATCATAGTTGATGCTATTAAGCTGCACTCAGTTGTTGCATCTCTCGTAGGTTAGAAATATTCTGTGTCAAAATATATGTGCATACATATATTTTGACACAGAATAACTGTAAGTATGCCATGGAGATAATGGTAGAATAAGTGTCAATTTTTCATTCTGTGGATATCACAACAGAATCTTGCACCAGTGGTCTAGTGGTAGAATAGTACGCTGTCACGTTACAGACGCGGGTTCGATTCCCGGCTGGTGCATAACTATGCATTTTTAGCCGACTCCAAATCATTTTGGACTAAGGTTTTATTGTTGTTGTGGACATGAGGACATCACAGCAGAAGAAGCTTAAGGTGGGTGTCATTTTTATTTGTGCAATTCTTACTCTTTGAAGAACCCATAGTCAGAGCACAAAATAACCCCAATTCCGAAAGTCACTCCCCCCCCGGAGGGGGGGGGTCCCTCCATGTCAATATGTTTAAAGGATTCGGGGAATAAGCTCGTATACAATGTCTTCAGGAAGATCACAAAAGTCGGCATTATTCATGGACTTGTTATTAAAACTATCATGAAATGTAAAAGAATTAGAATGAAGAAATCTTACCAAGGGCATCTGATCAATATCAGGGTCATCCTCATGATCGAGAACCCAACCTATGGCAGCCTCCAAGCTTGAATTACCTGCACAGAGGAGAAGTAATATTTTATATGTTACTCTATCAAATTAAGATATTTGAAGCCATTATAATCTCAGGGGCAGTGATTCTACTTAATATTTTTTAATTTACTAATGAAATCTAGTAATTCATTTGCCAAACCATATTAAAGCGTGAATTCTGCTTCAGTTTGCTTGTCTCCACATGTGCTTGCTTCCACTCAATCTCACCAGTTATGAATTCAATGCAAACAGATGTTGATACTTGATACTCCCTCCGTCCCAATAACGATAATCCCATTTGACTACTCAAACATTTTTAGCTATCTATTTTCATTTCCATCATTGACCTTAATGAGGTTTAATTTCACCAGTTATGAATTCAATGCAAACAGATGTTGATACTTGATACTCCCTCCGTCCCAATAACGATAATCCCATTTGACTACTCAAACATTTTTAGCTATCTATTTTCATTTCCATCATTGACCTTAATGAGGTTTAATTATTACTTCATAACTCCCTTTTCATTGCTCCTTTGGTGACCATAAGGTCACGGGTTCGAACCTTGGCGAACAGCCTCTTGGCAGTTGTCAGGGGAAGACTCTAGCAAATGGTTCCCTCTCCCAACCCCCCCTTGACGGGGAGCGCTTGGCGCACCGGGGTTTGCTAAAAAAAAAAAAAACTCCCTTTTCATTCCTTGGTTGGCTCTCATCCTCTCCTCTCTCTCTCCCTCTTTTTCATTAGTTGGCAATTTAGGAAGTTGAATGGTTTTAACCTAATAATTTTGGAAATGAGAGTATATTTTTAGGACAAACAAAATGGCAAATGTGAACATATTCATGGGACGGAGGGAGTAATTGATAAATGCAGAAACCAATTTAAAGTTGTATCAAATTTGCCTTCTCCCGTGTATACATTAACACGTCTATGTACAAAAATACCTGAATAATGAAGTGCCCTTGTCGCTTGAGCAAGTGGAAATCCCATTGCTTCAAGTTCATCAAGCCACTTCCTGTTTACTTCTGGAACAGACATTTCTAAATGCAGAAACAATAATAAAATCAAAATATTAAGAAGGCAAGATCTTAAAATTGAATCATAAAACCTCAATTATGTTGAACTAAATCAAAAGACAATACCTTTTTCGAAAGCTGGCGAATGATTGAGGGGAAGGAATTGTGTTGTTGTTGAAGATATGGTAGCCCATGGAGGTTTGCATATGCCAATAATACCAAAGTGAGATGCTTATAAGGATTAAAACCTGCTCTATGTTTCCATGACAATTACAGGACATACTTTTGGATACTCTGTCCATCAACTACACTATTGATATCTATTCTCAATAACCATAAGCTAGAAAGGACATTCAATAAATCAAACTATCAAAACAGCAGAATTCAAATACAGCTACTCAATGAATAAATATTTCCTGGAATTTGGGCCTCAAAGTGAGACTGAAGTGGCTGGAGAAGTATATATGGTAGGAAAGAAGGAAGAAATATATGTGCCTCAAATTTTGTTCGGTTTTCCCAGAGTACAGAGACATAACAGTTGGATAAACTCAATTCATTACTTGGTATAATAACAATTACGACTCTAAAATTGCCCTACTATCATGGCACTGTGGTTTCACATTCAAACACTTAAGGCTGATATATTATTATTGCCTCATAAACACAATGAACCAAGAAGCATAACTCAATTGCATTCATAACCTTTCCTAAATGACCAATAAAGTGGAAAGCAAATTTGAGATAATAAGATGAATGAAACAACAGCAGAGTCCCACGAATTGAAAAAAAAAAAACTAAAATCTTGAAAAGAGGGAGAACGTACCTGAAAGATTTGTCCAATTGAAATCCCTAATTTGAAGATGTTGGGTGGGGATTCTGGAAGTCTTCAAGGAGGAGCATCAATTTTGGAGTAACGCGAATTCAATCAGCTGCAATCCGTCCGCAATTCGCACGCAAAATGCCCGTAAACAGCCCGCAAACCGCATGGCTGCCAATGGGGGCAATCATCCCTGCGTGGTGCCCCGGTGAAGACGATGTGACGGAGAGAGATTGGTTGTTGGTGCGGCGGCGGCGGTGGAGGAGAAAATGGAGGAGAATAGGTGACGATTGGAGTGGGAGGCGATGAATCCTTCCATCGAATCGCCGCACCTTTCTCCAACCTCAAAATCCCCTACGGCAACTCGATCTCCAACGGTGGGGAGGGGTTCGCCGGAGAGATGAAGTAGAGAGAGAAACTGAGAGAAAGAAACGGGGGGAGAGAGAGAGAGAGAGAGGTGTAATACGTGAATGGGTGAAGACCGAAGACGCAAAGGATTTTTGGGAGAAGCAGTAACCGCCGTGGGAGACGTGGGTATGAGGATGATTTTCGGCCGTCGGATCAACATCCCAACTTTAAATTTTGACCCCATTTTATGTAAAGATAAGAAATAATTTTTTCAGTCCTCTATTGTATAATAGATAATAATGCTTATTTGTATATTGTGAATGTAATAGTAAATTAGGAGAGAGAATGAGCGAAGAAAATAGTAAAAATTTTTTGTCAAAAAAGAAAAGATGAAATTTCTAACCTGACGTCCTTTTGAATAATTAGTAAAATTGTTATTGAGTCGGAGAGAGTAATAATTATTTTGAAATTAATTGAACAAATACGATATTTATGCAATTAGGAGATATCCGGTCCAAGAAAAGATCATCTAACTACTTTGGATCTTCATCTAATCCTAAAATAACTTTTTAGAACAGTTATTTGATTTTGACTATGGTTGGAAGTGGAACTCTTTAAGTGGGCCCACCTGCCTTAATTACAAAACATCAACCTAACATAACCTAGGGCATTTTTACTTATGAACTCCGCCACATCACCATTTTATTTATACACTCTTATTTATATAAATCTCTAATAATTCTTTTATAGGGATGGCAAAAAACTCAAAATCTGTCTCAAATTCAAAAAGATTCGTTTCTAATAGACCGAGTTTGAGATGCAAATTTGAAAATCCGTCGGATTTTTGGAGGGTTCGGATTTATCCCGCCCCGTCACTGACCCGCCCCGAATATATAAAAAATTACTTAAATGCTCTTATAGGCCTTATAGGAAATTATTTAAATGCCCCGAATATATTGAAAATTACTAGAGGGGGGTCCTTGGATTATGAGTGTTTTTATAGAAAATTACTTAAATAACTATCGGGACGGGTTAAACAGGGCGAGCTCGGGTAACACATAACACGGGGCGGGTTCGAGTTATGGTAGATCACTATAGGGGTACTATAGGGGTGGGTTTGGGAAATGAATAACCCATCCCGAATCCACCCCGTTGCCATCCCTGCTCTTTTCCTTACGCTCATAAACCTTGTCAAAAGTGTTTTAGAGACATTTAAAAATAATTATTTTAATTAAAAAATAAATATTTATTTTGGAACAATGAAATACTATATTTTAAAAATAGACTGTACATATTATAAGACTGATTTATACGTAACAAAATTTAAAATTTCCCTGTAAAAATGTATTTATATTATATTTTAGATTTAATTATTTTATATTGTTGTTGTTTGGGTTGAAAATATTTGCTTATTTAATTTATTTAATATTGATTTCATTTGATTTATGGGTAGATGCTATGATTTTTTTGCCTTATTAGGATTGTGAAAGGCTACTAAACTTTGGTAGCAGCCAACCAAATAAGAGTGACATGATTTAAAATTATTTTATGTCTATTAATTAACCAAACAAATGATAATTAATGTTAATTAAAGGTTTGACTATTGCTAGTTGTTGCCTTATTAGGTATGACCCATGTCTTAATCCACTAACAAGTTGGTGTTAATGAGAATCTATAGCTGTCCTTAAGGATATAAACAAATTATTAGGTTAAAATTAAGCAAAGTCACCATCCTCTAATCATCCTAATACTTACCACAATTACCAAAATAATTTTGTACTCCTTCCTTCCCAAATAGACCATATGTCCAGGATGGCCAAACCGAATCGAAATCGGATCGAAATCGGAAAATCGGATCGGAACCGGATAAAAAAAGCCCGGAACCGGACCGAACCGGGGAGAAAACAGGAACCGGAGTAACCGGACCGGAGTCAACGACGGGCCGGTTAAGGGTCACCATTTTGGTGAACCGGACCGGAAAAAGCCCAAAACCGGATGAAAATTTTTTGGTTTTCAAGAGAACCGGACCGAAACCGGACCGGAAAAGCCCGAAACCGGGCCGAACCGGAGAGAAAATCGGAACCGGAGTAACCGGACCGGAGTCAACGACGGGCCGGTTAAGGGTCACCATTTTGGCGAACCGAAACCGGCAATTTTCGGCCCGGAACCGGACCGAAACCGGACCGAAACCGGTTTTGGCCATCCCTATTCAGTACCACTTTTGTATACCACATTGTGTATCACAAGTGATCCAATGGATATGAGGTATTAGGGTCGGCATCATCATGATGTCATGGATGCTGCATATCCGTTAGATCACTTTGTGGTATACAAAAGTGGTACAGGAGATTTGATCTTCTTTCGAAAATACTTGCAGTTTTAGAAGATAATTTTCGACTCAAAATACTAGCAGTTTTGCAGTTTTCGATAAAATTTTGATACACTTTGCTTAAATTACCTTTATTTATGATTGGATAGTTGTTATTGTAAAAACATTTAATTGTCTGGACACTTGAAATTTTAAAGGATAATTTAATTTATTTGATATATATTGATTATTCTTATTAATATTAATAAGTATCAAAATCCTAAAACTATAAATATTTTGGGACGGAGGAAGTAACCCATTTTCTTTTAATTTTTTCTACTAACTTATTCTCTCATTGTTGTAATAAAGGGTTTCTACCTTCCAAAATTTCAACTTTGAGAAAAAAAAAAAAGGCATCAAAACATCTACCACAAATGAATATATTCAAGGTCTTACTCACTTTGTCCAATAGTTAATGTCACATTTTTTTATTTTGTTTATTCAAAATATATGTCATATTTTTTATAAATTTTTTATAAAGATAATTTTAATTCATATTATTAATGTAGATACAATGTACAAACAAATAAAACACATTTCTTAATAATGTTGATAAGTCAAACATTTATTATAAAACGAATAAAAATCAATCTTGGTTAATTAGTGTGAGTATGTTAGCTACATTTTCAACATTTATAATAATAAATATTGCAATTTATTTGTTAAAATATTATTAAAAATGTGTTACTTGTATACTATAATTTATATCATTATAAAATCACGCTAGAAATAAATCAAACATTTATTTTAAAATTAACAGATAAATAAAATGAGATAATTCTTATTATGGGATGCACAATTTATTATTTTTTATTTTTTTCAAACAACAAACCTATATACAAACCTATATATGTTATTTATTTTAGTCGATCTCAAATGAATTTAGAATAATACAAGTAATCAAACATAAAGAGTTACCTTCTTCGTTCAATAATTTTTTTTTAAAAAAATATTCAAAATTATTTTATCAAGAGAAAATATATTTTTTTTTGTCGATATTCATTTTGTGACGGGGAAATATATTACGAACATTCATTGAAAATAAAAAATTGGACAAAATTGAAATATCAAATTTAAGTGGCATCAATGCAAATTGAGAAAACAAAGGGAAATAAAATAAAAAATACAAGGTTTAATTCCTTAAGTCCCCTCAGCTAGATGAGTTGGTCTTATAAAAAACTAGTTTTTTCTTATGATAAGGAAAAATGTGTTTTCAAAATAAACGGTGGCAATTTTGTAATTACTGGCAACCATGTTCAAAATAAACGGTGGCATTTTCGTAATTAATGGTTCCCCCGTTTATGCCAGTGCCTGTTTACCAAACTGCCAGTGTGATAAAGTGCCAGTGCATATGTAACAAAGTGCCAGCGAAAAAAGTGCCAGTACCAGTTTAACAAAGTGCCAGTGTAAGCGAGTGCGCGCACTTTGTTAAAGCTGACACTTTTTACACGGGCACTTTTAAATACATGACACTCTTCTTGGCACCGGCACTCTGTTACACTAACACTGGCACTTTGTTACACTAATATTTTTGCTGGCTCTTAAAAATACAAGCGCTGGCATTCAAAAATACATGGACTAGCATTTGAAAACACATTTACTGGCATTCAAAAATGCATATACTGGCACTCAAAAACACTGATAATTATTTTTGCTGATATTCAAAAAAACATGAACTGCATTCAAAAAAATATGAACTGGCATTCAAAATTACAAGAACTGGCATTCAAAAAATACATTGACACTCAGTTACACACTTACTGGCACTCTATTATACACCAACGGGCACTCAATTATACACCAACGGGCACTTGATTATACACTAACGGGCACTTGATTATACACTAACGGGCACTCAATTATACACCAACGGGCACTTGATTATACACTGTTGCACTCTATTATACACCAACCGGCACTCTATTTTACACCAAGCGGCACTTGATTTTGGTAGAAGAAGCTGAGAACAGGAAGAAAATGTATCGAAACAATTCCTCGAACACTTGGGTGCAACTTCCGACCGAGCAAAGAGATGGGTCGGTGTAGAAGAGATTGAGGAGGCGAGGGAAGCGTTGATTTTGGTAGAAGAACTGGAGCACTTGGATTTCACTTGTGATGATATTCTTGATTGCCTTGTGTGGTTGTAACCGAAGAAGACGGTGGGGAGGTCGCCAGGTGAGGGAGAATTAGATGAAGAAGATGACAGGGGCGGCCATGGATGGATTGAGGGAGGTAGAAATTGGGTCGGTGAAGGGGGTAATTGAGATAGAGAGAGGTCGCCGGTGAAGATTTGGGTGTGAGGGAGAAGGTTGACAACGAGTTTGGCCGGAGAAGATGGCCGGAGAGATGGTTGGATGTGAAGAAGAAGATTGGTGAAGAAGATCGTTGTTTGCGTATAGAGAGAGGAGAGAGAGAGAGGCTGAGGAATGTGTGTGCGTTTATGTGTGAAAACACGTTTTTTGTTAAGTTAACAAAAAACGCGTTTTTTGCAAGTTTTTGGCCAGCTAGATTTAAAACCTATATAAATTCACATAATTTATACTCCCTCCGTCCCAAAATATTTGTCCCATTTGATTTTTTTTGTTGAACTTTGACCACAAATTTATGAGAGATTAATCATGTTCATGAAATTTTAAAAGTTGTTGTTGATAATATTATTAATGGTGAATCAATAGAAATTTTTAGAATTTCATGAACATAATTAAATTGTCATATATCTGTGGTCAAAGTTCAACAAAAAAGTCAAATGGGACAAACATTTTGGGACGAAAGAAATATATACATTTGAGATTCAAATCAAAATTCTTTATAAATTCAACAACCCTTTAACCCTAGTCTTATACCTTAGGTAAAGTATAGAAGCAGACTATTTAATAAAATATAAGACTTTTTATTAATTTTTAAGAAAATGTGAGAAATTGTGAAAAAAATACTCTTATACCTAAGTATAAGAGTACATTAGGTATAGGAGGATTTTTTTTTCAAATAATTCAATTTTAAAAATCTAAATCCCAAAATAACCCACATTTGAAACTATTTGCCAAAATGATCAACTTTTTGAAACTCACTACACGGTGTAGCGAGTTTATAATTTTTACGATAAAAATTGCTACACGGTGTTGCAAATTTGAATTTGCTCAAATTCAAATTTGCAACACCGTGTAGCAATTTTTATCGTAAAAATTATAAACTCGCTACACCGTGTAGTGAGTTTCAAAAAGTTGATCATTTTGGCAAATAGTTTCAAATGTGGGTTATTTTTGAATTAAAATGTTTAAAATGAAATTATTTGAGAAAAAAATCGAGATAGGAGCATACTGTTTAATAAAATATGAGATTTTATTATATTTTTTGAGAAAATATGAAAAGTTGAATTTTTTTTACCTTTATACCTAAATATAAAAGTAATTATAATATTATACCTTAAATATATGAGCAGACTAGACTGATCAGGATAGTGTTGTCTTTCTAAACAGCGTGAGTTTATATGAAATTTTGTCATTCTCATAAGTATTTATGGGTGAAAAAGGAAAAGAAAGAAAAGAAAAAAAAAAAAAGAAAAAGAAGAAGGAAAGCTTGTTAAAAAGAGAAAAAGTGAAGAATAAAAAGAAAAGTAAAATAAACACCCCAAAAAAAAAGGGATCTCCTGCAATTTCTGCAACTTGATGCTCTCCTTTAAACCCATTATTTTTCATTTTAATCTTTTTCAATCTACACTCCATCCCATCACATGACCAATCCCAAGCGGGCAGAAAAAGATAATCTTTTTGCTCTTTGATGAAGCTTTTCTTTAGGGTTTTCTGCAGAATTTGATCTACCGACATTCCCGATCTGGTTAATGCAAGCAGATCCAAGTTCTTGATTTGGGGTTTTTCTCTGAATAGGGTTTGATTGGGGGGGGGGGTGTTTCTTGTTAGTGTTTTGAGCTGGGTTGCTGGGTCGTTGAATTCGTTTGACTTTGATAAGGGTAAGTCAAGTTCTTGAATTTTATTGAATTGGTGGGGTTATACTTGTGATTTGGAGCTTGAAATTGCGGTTTAAGTTGAATTGAGCTGGGTTTTGTCTAATTATTAGTATTGGGAACTTAATTAGAGTTGTTTATAATTGTGGGAACTGTTGAGGTGGTAATGATGTTGAATTGTGTGTTTTTATGAAGCTTTTGGGTTTAATTTATGCTCAAGTGTTTGGTTTACTACTTTGGTTTTGAAGAAGCCCTCAGAATTTTGGACTTCTGATACACATTGAAGTCCTGGATTTCAAGGAAATTGAGAAGAATCAATTTATTGTACAAGAATTTGCTTTAGAAATTGGAAATGAGCTATGTTGAGTAATTGAATTGGTTCTCTGTGTGGGGAAAAATCATTTTCGCTTCGGTTCTACGAGGAATTGAGGAGCTTTTTGATATTTACAGTCGAAAGTTATATTTTGATCAGTGTTCACTTGAATTTTGATTGTATGGAAGGTGAGAATTGATAAGTTTTGGGTTTAAGAAATTGACCGGAGGAGATGCTGCCGCCTTCACCGGCAATGAAATGCTCTCCGGGACGGGAAACGAGAGCAGACAATCACAACAGAGGGCGTAGTTTCGAGAATGGAACAATCTCAAGAGAGGGGGACGAAGATCTTGCGCTGTTCAATGAGGTGCAAAACAGGGAAAGAGATAATTTCTTGCTCCAGCCAAATGACGAGTTCGAAGATTCTTTCTGTAATTCCTTATGCCGACATAAATGTTCTTAGTATTTAGATTGCTTAATTGAAAATTATGTATTAATATGTGTTTGCTTATCCCTGCAGCTACTAAATTGAGATACTTTTCGGATTACAATCTAGGAATATCAGTTCCAGCTCGAGGAGAGAGCAGCGACCTGCTTAATGCAGATGGTGATAAGAATGATTATGACTGGTTGGTTTTTTTTTTTGTGTGTGTGTTTTCGTATGCCATTGTCTTTGCATAATAGCATTATTATCCTCGTCATTTTTCTGATCATTTGCAACTCCAATGGTTGTTAAATTTGTAAACATGTAGAAACAATTGGACTTTCTTTACTTCAAAAGTTTGGCTTTTTTTACAACTCACAACATTGCATATTTATCGGTATTGTCGGATTGGGATTGGATCTAGATTTTAGTTTGATTTTTTTTTTCCGGCCATTTAGTTTGACACAAGTTACATCTTTTACATGTTTGATAGTTGATAATATAAGGAATAACTTCCATTGTTCTTTTTTCTTAGAATTTAGATTTTAGATTTAAAATTGATAACGTTCATTATGTACTCCCTCCGTCCCTGAAAGATTGTCCCATTTGCCATTTTGACTTGTCCCAAAAAGTATGTCCCATTTCTAAACTTAGGCATGAATGTTAGTGCAAATATACTAAGGTACAAGAAGGTGAAGCTCTTTCTTAATAATTGCAAAATGTACAACATGACAATCTTTTAGGGACGGAGGGAGTATGTGTTTAATTATTTGGGCTCAACCCCAAATTACACTCTTGATCTTATTTTTGATTTATTTGGTGGTCCTGAATTGAAGGTTGATAACTCCTCCGGACACCCCTCTTTTTCATTCATTGGATGACGATTCTACACCGGTTAATCCTGCACAGAGGGGTAGAACTCGAACTCAACCCATTTCTATTTCAAGATCATCCACTGTAAGTATATATCTAGTTAAAAGGTGGCAAAACTTTACTTTCATGTATTCCATCCGTTCTGCTAGATGGGTCATGTTTGAAACTCTAATTTTTATAGGAATCAACCAATTATAATAAACGCACTTATCTACGAGTCTAACATAATAATGTCATATTTGAACTTTCAAGAAAGTGAATAAACTTTTTCAAACTGGACCTCTTTAAGCGGAATTACAAAATTGGTACTACCTCCGTCCCTAAATGAAATGTCCAAATTTCATTTTGAGAGACATTGAACGTGTTCACTCATTGTTTAATTTAATGGCAAAGACGCATACATAATCTTGTTATCTACTTCCTAAACATTTAGTTTTGTGAGAATAAAATAACTAGTCAAAAAACTTTGGTAAAAAAGCATTTAGGGACAAAGTTTTAATTTTTCCAAGAATGACATTCATTTTGGGAAAAAAATTCCTTGAAATTGACATTCATTTAGGGACAGAGGGAGTATATCATAACTAATGCATCAAATCTTCGTTGAGTTGCAGATGGAGAAGAGCCACATAAGTAGTCGAGGTAGTGCAAGCCCAAACCGGTTAAGCCCGTCTCCTCGATCTGGCAATAGCAAATTCCAGTCTCGAGACCGGACATCTCCAGCACCTAGTTCCAGCCCAACTCTGACTCTGCGTCCGGTTACACCTACACACACACCCTCACCTACACGAAGACCGTCTTCTCCATCGAGTAAATCATCAACACTCGCTACACCTACACGAAGACCATCTTCCCCATCGAGTAAATCATCAACACTGGCCACACCTACACGAAGACCATCTTCTCCATCTATTAAATCATCAACCACGAACCCCACGGGCTTCTACACCGACTCCACCAAGGTTGAGTACAAGTTCAACAACTAGGGGTACTTCTCCGGTCAAGACAAGTAGAGGGAGCTCCACCTCACCAAAAGTAAGAGATTGGGAGTCAAATATTCCCGGTTTTTCTTCAGAGTCACCTCCCAATCTTCGTACTTCATTGGCTGATCGACCCGCATCTTATGTAAGGGGTTCCTCACCGGCTTCTAGAAATGGTAGGGATTCTGTGATCAATTCCAGAAGACAATCAATGTCTCCAACTGCTTCAAGAAGCATCAGTCCTTATCATAGTCAAGAACGAGATATCTTTAGCTCCCATAGTAAAGGTTCAATGGCATCTTCTGGTGACGATGACATGGAATCTCTGCCTTCTGTTATTGTTGGAAGCTCAGACCGCTCAAGCTCCAGAAGAGTAGGGGGCACATTTCCAAATAATAGAGCTTCGCCGGTTTCCAAGAAGCCAAGTAAAACAGTTTCTTCAAGTTCTGCTCCAAAAAGATCCTTTGATTTAGCACTTCGACAACTGGTATATTACTATCTGTTTTGTTGAACTAAATGGATTTATTTTGGCATGGTTGAATAGTTTGCAAACAACTGAAAGGTTTAGTACTGGTACTGTTCATGAGATAAGGCTAGAACATGGATACAAACAAACACAGAGTTCATTATTTAAATGTCCCATGAAACTTAATGGCCATATTATTACCTTTTCCTTCTGTGTAGACTTGAACTCAAATGAAGCTATATATACCTTAATATTCTAAGTCAACCGAAATAAGCTACTCCCTGCGTTCCAAAACGACTTGTCCATTTTAAGATGAAACTTGTCCCAAACTGAGTGTCATTTTCTTGTGAAGTCACTAAATTCACCTTGGTCAATTATCATGTCTTGATTTGCGCTTGCAACAATATAATGTAAATATTAAAATTATTTATGTGTATTTACTCTTAAAATTTCTTAAAATGAACTTCTTTAATTTCCTTGAAGAACTAGAAATAGACACTCGTTTTCAGACTGAGTGAGTAGTGAGTAACAGTGACTTACTAGAGTAAAAGTTGGCACTTTTTTCTATTGAGAAATTATAAGATGATCACACATTGAAAAATATGGTGCAATCTCCATTTTGCCTGAATCCCATTCTCGGGGATTACATGTTTTCCAAAGAAATTGCAAAGGGAAGATGCATTTAAGGCTAAAAAGTGGGACTTCCTAGTGAAACTTAACAGTCTTCATCATAATTTCTTCATATGCTTGTTTTCTCAATAATGAAATAATATTAGAAAAAAGAAGAGAGTAGAATTCCTGTCAAAGCGATCTTTATTTATCATATTTGTTTCTTCTCCTTGCTAAGTGATGTTGGCTAGTAATCTTCTGTCTCCAATCTTGAAACCCGGGGGAAATAGGCAATTAGGGGTGTAAATGGTTCGGTCTAGCTCGGTTTGGGGAAATTTTAGAGCTAAACCGCTAGTATCGGTTTGGAGAAATTCCAAACCGAGCTAAACCACAAAAAAAATCAAACCGAGCTAAGCTAAACCGCCCAGGTTCGGTTTAGCTCAGTCTAAACCGCGGTTTAAAGATGGATTACGGACCAAACAACAATCTTAAAACAATCTTTAGTACCTCATTGAGCTCAACAGAAACAAATCGGAATACCCATTTTCTCTTCAAACTTCAAATTTCTTCAAATATTTGCTCAAAATTGATGATTCGAGCTTGATAATCTTGGATAAAAGGAAGTATATGGGATGGGAATCAATATATAGTGAGGAAGAAGGAATGATTTTGTGGTTTGATGAGAGAAATTTTAGAGAGAGAGAGAGAGCTTGGGCCGAAAGAAATGCTAGGGTAAGGAGATTGTGGGAAAATCTCTAGCAAATTGCACTTTGGCCCCTTGTTGACCAGATTTTTTATAATGTATGTTAGCTCGGTTTCATAGCTCGGTTTGACGGTTCGGTTCCATAGCTCGGTTTGGCGGTTCGGTTTAGCTCGGTTCGGCTTGGCACCCTCAAACCGCAAGCTAAACCGAACCATGTGGTTTGTAATTTTTATAAACCGAGCTAAACCACTTAAATAAAAAAACCGAGCTAAACCCCACGGTTTAGATCGGTTCGGTCTCAAACCGCGGTTTGAGCTAAACCACTTACACCCCTATAGGCAATGCTACTAAAGTTTTCTTTGATATTTTTTTTGTAAAGAAAAATAAGGTAACAAATACAATTTAGGATATGTACAGCCTAATGTCTAGCCAGGTCATCTTGCTTCTTAGCTCTGATGATCGGACTCTTTGGTTTACCCCGCCGTACCCGTGTCGGACACTCCTATTTTAGCCTTGTTGCCAAGGGTCCGGCGGGGTAAACCAAAGAGTCTGAACATCATAGCTTCTTAGTGTTGATCACTGTTAGTATAGTTGCACCCAATTTTTTCCTTTGATTGTTAAATCAATAAATTTAAATATATCGATGCATAATACATTGTGAAATACATGAAAACTGAGACGTGTCCATGAGTTGTGAACCTTAAGTCAAAGCCATGTAAAGTTAAATTTTGTTAATTTAATGTGTTTTTGACTTGCGCCAATTAAGGTAAAAGAGTGAATTGTGTGCATGCCAATGTTTTTATCTGATACGTGTCCTCTTATGTTTGTGTCGTATTTACATGTCTAGTAGTACTACATAATAACAATGCTGTCATACTATGTTGCAAAGGAAAATAAATAGTTCATTTTTGTGCTCTTTTACATAACCTAGAGAACTGAATTATGAGCCCAAAGATTTTCTTTGTTTTCTTCCTTTTCATCAATCCTATTATTATTTCACTACCTAAATATTCAATGCTCTAACTTCAAAATTTATGCAAGATTAATTCAAGAAACAATTTTTAGAAGTTATATAATTTCTTTTTTGGGTGATAGGAAACAATCTTACAATTCGCAAGAGAAATCCAACTATACTGCTACACCAACCTATCCCGTAGTTTACAAAATATTACATCAAGTGGTTTACTGCTTTTCCTTGCCCACAGTTGAGATAGTTGTACTTTTATGTGATTAATTCATTTCTAGCCATTGTGTACTCTTAAATCTTATATGCATACTATTTAGCCCTTTTACTTTCATGGTGGATGAGGGCGAGCCTTGGCGCAACGGTTAAGTTGCTCCTTTGGTGACCATAAGGTCACGGGTTCGAACCTTGGCGAACAGCCTCTTGGCAATTGTCAGGGGAAGGCTCTAGCAAATGGTTCCCTCTCCCAACCCCCGCTTGGCGGGGAGCGCTTGGCGCACCGGGGTTTGCCCTTTGCCCTTGACTTTCATGGTGGATATCTCTGATGTTGCATTAGGAACCCCTTATACTTGTTGCCAATTAGGATATTAGACATGACTAATAATTTAGATATCAAGGATTTGTGAATTCTTATGACAAGTTTGCTACTGGAAGACTAATGAGGACCGACGCTTTAGTTTCTTGTTTTTTGTCTATGGATCAAAACCAAAATTGGGAAGGGGAGTGTAACTAGAAGGAAAGAAGATATGGAAATCAAATGTGTCAGTTATATGTGTCAGCTATTAATATACAGCACATTCGGAAATAGAACTGAATGGTATATTGAATGTCTTATCAGCCTTTATGAAAATGCTTTGCTAGGAGGTTATGAACTCCGGGATAGGTCAGTGAGAAACATCCAACAGATTTGGAACTTGAACTTGAACTTGAACTTGAACAGCATTAATAGAACTCGTGTAAATAGTTTTCTAACATTACGTAGTTTTCAGTACCTGCAAGCTAAATATTTAGGAAATATTAGCTGCTCAGATAATGTAAAATAAATCTTAAGCCATTAATAAGAGAATCTGATATTGGATTCCTCAATTACTAAAAAAGAATGGTTGTTTGTGACTATATTTAGCATATGTGTGAAATGGCATCTTAGAGCTTGACTATTTTCTGCATTTCATTAATATCTAAAAATTAACTGTTGAAATCTCTTGTGCTTTGTGTAGGATCAACGAAAAAGTCCTCCGAACATGTTTAGGCCACTTTTATCTAGTGTTCCCAGTACCACCTTCCATGCTGGAAAGGCAAGTGCTGCACACCGCGTGCTGATATCAAGGAACTCTTCGGTTACAACTAGCAGCAATGCAAGTTCTGATCTAGGTACAAGTGGAGTTCACGATAATGAGGCTAGTGACCAGAACCAGGAGGATGTAACAAGTAAACATGTGAAGGAGTCAGATCATGGAGTGGAAGAAGAATTATTTATGTTCGATAGAGCTGATACTTCAAATGAGGATCTTGGACACGAACTTGATAGTGGATCCCCAAGAAACTGGCATGACAACTTAGATGAAGGCCTAAAACTTACTTTTGGAGACCATGATATGCTACTTTGCCCTAATTGTGGCTGCAGGTACTCTGCATTTGAGTCGATAGAGGAGGACACAATAAAACTTTGTTCAAAGTGCCAAGAGTTGCATTTACCTTTGAATTTGACCATCGCCCTCCAGCCACAGTTGCAGAGAATTCTACGACGGTTTCAGTAGGTAAAGAACATGAATCATTCGAAAAGTTGGAGCCTGAACAAACCTTTGATGAATCTCAAGAAGTAACTAGTATAAGCGGGTCAAAATCTGGTCAACACGAAGGTCAACATTGTTACAACGAGCCGATTTGGAACTTTTTGCCAGAGGAAGATGAGCATAGGCATGCGATGGGTGAGCAAATGCAAAATTCTGGGGACTTTCCGAATATGAAAATTGAAGCTTCGGATGGGGCAGGCATTTCTATACTATTAAAGAACTCAAGAAGCGGCATAGGGCCGGTTGTCCAAAGCAGGAATTTTTCTGCCAGTAGCATATCTTTTGATGATCTGTCATATGTGAGAGGAAGTACAAACAGCATGAGAAGCTCTGTTGGGCATGGTACAAGTGTCTCTGCATCTTCTTCTGTTGACTTAGGTCGTTTTCCACGACAGCCGAGTAGCAGGAAATCTGACGTTGAAAATTACAGATTTGACCCTTTTGCAAAGCACCAAAGAAGTGTGTCATCTTTATCTGGAAACTCGAGTCAAGCTTTCCAGCCTTCAAGTCTTGGTACAAGCACACAGGATTTAGGAAAAGATACTGCTGACATGTCATCTGTACCTTCTCAAGAACAGCTGCTGATGTCAGAATATACAGAAGTTGATGATGCCAAGAACCATACATCTGCCCTTTTGGAGGGAAATTCAGTTGTTTTACTTTCAAATCTTGAGGAATCTGCTTTATATGAGAATGTTGAGGACTCGAAAAGCAATATTTGGGAAGGAGAGGCATCAGCAACACCTCCGATCACCGTTGATATTGTTGATGTTGCGGAAGATCCTAGTCAAAGCTCATTGGATGCAATATCAGAAATAGAAATTGAGAATATTTCTCAGCATTCTGCAGGTTCTCAGTACGATGCTGTTTCCTCGAGTTCTAAGAGCAGCATTGATGGGCCAATGGAGCCTCCTATTCTTTCTGTATCTGACGATGGAGCAGTTCGAGCCAAAGAGTGTGACACCTCAGATCATGCTCTAAGCATCGTTGGTATGTCTAAGCTTTATTAATTATTTATAATTTAGTTAAATATTTTAACACTTATTATTATTATTAATTTGCTTAGCATGTTGCTTTCTCCCTCTTCTGCAGATAAAGTATAAATACCTAATTCAATGCAAATGATTCTTAAAATAGGTTATTACATTCTTGGTAAAATGATTATGTCGTGAAACTCAGTTCAAAATAGTAATCCCTCCGTCCCAAAATGAATGCCCAAAAAGGTTTCAATTTTTTTTTTAAAGAAAAATTGGACATTCATTTTAGGACAGAGGGAGTATGATTTATACAAGTAAAATGCCAGTCACTATGAAAGATGGGATTCTCTTGAAGCTAAGTTTTAGATTAAGCAAGCGACATTCCGTTCATCATTCTACAATAAGGCTCAGATCCTTATTAAGACATGTCGGATCATTTGAGTTTCTTATTTTGTCCAAGCAGTTAAGGGTGGGCATATATAAGAGTTCTTTGCTGTATTTTTGTTTTTTCTCTTGAAGTAGAGACGGATAACAAAAGCTAAATCACCCTTTTAAGAGAAAATCTTTTATTGTTTCTGGTGAATGGGAGGAGATTTTGATGGGTGCAACCTCATCTTTTCGTCGTAAAAGTATACTCCCTCCGTCCCAGCCAAAGCTTCCCATTTTGCCATTTTGGGTGTCCCGTGAAAAGCTTCCACTTTCCTTTTTTGGCAAAGAATCTTTACTATTTCCTCCACTCATTCTCTCTCCTAATTCACTATTACACTCACAACACTTTTCAAATTTACTATTTCCTCCACTCATTCTCTCTCCTATTTTCAAATTACACTCACAACATTTTTTCTTCCCACCCATTTTCTTAATTTGCGTGCAATGCAAAAAGTGGGAAGCTTTCGGTGGGACTGAGGAAGTATACCATACACTTGTAGAATTTCAGTTCGTGAAATAGTTTCCCCATCTAGGTGGACCTCCAAAATTACCTAATTAATAAAGCTCCATATTTTGACATAAATAAGTTGTAGGTGCTGTTACCCTCAATTTTATCTTTATGGCAATATATGTAGTAATCTTCTAAGAAGCTAAAGTGCTGGCTAGTTAATTTCTACTTTTAACATGCCCCCTCAGTCTCGCACGTAGTGGTTGTTGCGACCCAAAAACTTACTCCCTCCGTCCTAAAATGAATGTCCAAAATATGTCCAAATTTACTCTTGATCAATAGCAAATTTGAATTATTTTTTGACATTCATTTTGGGACGGAGGGAATACATTCTTAGAATTTCCCATAAATGCACCCATATCTACTGTCTAATATCCAAAATTCTGTTTATACCAGTTACTAGATTTTCATTTTCGCACATGGAAGAGTAGTATTTTCTTAGTTAGGGGTATTACGAGGAATTGATTAATCGACGTGCATTGACTCCCATTTTCAAGAACTTTGAGCCATCGTAAGCGGAAAGTTGGTCACTATATATGCGACTGATCGACTAGCAGCTTTATCATTCTTGTCAGTGAAAGTGTTCCTTTGTGGTTTGAGAAGTACTTGGGCAATTCTACTGCTTCGTCCCTGAAAGAATGTTCATTTTTTTTTATAATTGGTGTCCGAGGAGGCATGGGAAGGGATTGAACCCGAAACCTCACACATTGTGAGATTTGGCAATACCACTGAGCCACTCCTTATGGGCTGTTCACTTTTAGTTAATTAGTGGTTTCAGAAGTAATTGGTGGTTTGATGCAAATTAAGGAAGGTTACTTGCCATAATGGTCACCGCATACGGCAACAAGTGCAAATAAGAACATGATGTAAACAAAGGTGGATTTAGTAACTTCCCTAAAAATGGACACTATTTAGGATAATATTTATTTGATACTCCCTCCGTCCCGAAATGATCTTCCAACTTTTTTTGTCGTTAATGTGAAGGTACTTTGAGTAATAATTTTAGGTTGATTTAATTATCCTAATAAACATCTAAATTTGTTATTGATAGTATTTATAATGGTGTACTGATAACAAGTTTTAAATTTTCGTTAGGATAATTAAAACAACCTAAACTTATTGCTCAAAATAACTTCGTGTTAACAACAACAAAATTTGGGAAAATCATTTCGGGACACTCATTTCGAGATGGAGGGAGTAAAACATTTATTTCTTTAGCTGATTCTTAGATGAATGCTTTTCCCTTTTGGCGCCATGAAACTGAGAAATAACCATATGCCATTTCCTTGACCCGCTTTGACTTTCATTATGCATTCATTATCGGTGAAAGCTGGCCCCACGGTTAAATTTATAGTAATTTGTATATTCAGACAATTTTTCTTTGTTTCTACAGCCGAATCAACAGTAATGGTTAGAAGTGAAGAAGGGACAACAGCAAGAAGCCTGACTCTTGAAGAAGCAATGGACACAATCCTCTTTTGCAGATCAATTGCACACAACCTAGCATACGAGGCTGCAACAATAGCCATCAACAAGGAAAACCCCGCTCCATCCGAGGCTTCCTGGGAACTCATACCCACCACCGGAAAATCCGACATCGATAGATCATTGGACCCACATAGCAAAAATGCCAGAAAAAGTGCTTCAAAGTCCCAAAAAGCCAGGTCAAAAAAAGTGGAATCTGAGTCAAAGCCTCCTAGTGGGACCGGGACCGAGACGGACAAGTTTTCAACAACGCGTCTTGTTGGGGTTCCTGTTAATGGTGAGAGTATGAAACCTCCAAAACTCGAATCCAAATGCAACTGCACAATTATGTGAAGTGTGTGTGTTTCCATGTACTTTTTTTTTTTTTTTGTAAGAAACGGGTCGCGGTGATATTGACATGATTGATCCTTGTAAAGTTTTTGGTTTCTTGGTAGGCTGATAATCATAGCGAGGGGCGGGCGGGGTGGGGCGGGGCGGCCGCCCCCGTATTCTTGGTAGTGATTTGTATTTGATTTTCTAGTGTTGTTCCATTAGAGAGAGTAAAACTACTAAATTCTTTTGTTGTGGTGGTAGAAGAAAATGAATGAAGGAATCCCAACCATTCTTGCCCATGATTGTTTCATGTTTGGCTGTTGATTGCTACAGAGCTGACTGCTGTTGATATGAAAATTCTAGTAGTAGTACAAAATTGCTTTTGTAACAATCTTAATTTATTAATATACAGAAAAGGAATTAAAGAACAATAATAAGGCTACGTTTGTTTCGCGTAAAATGACTTCTGGAAAATGATTTTCTATAAAATGTTTTCCGGAAAATGAAAATATTTTTCGGAAAATGAGATAAAAACATGTTTTTGACTGTTTGGTAAGGAAAACATGTCGGAGAGGAAGTAAAATCAAGTATAATACATTTTCAAAAATCATACATTCGTTTCGACTCTTGCTCCCGATTTCTTTGGTTTGACAGTCATAATTTCGTAAAACAACTGAAAACATGAAAACAGGTCGGATAAGATGTAATCGGTGGAAATTGATGAAAAATAAACGGAATTCTCGAAGAACAACTACGAAAAATCAAATTGAACAGCGCAAATAACGAAAGGACTTCAAAATTTTTGGTTGTACGCGTAATTTTTTTTTGCAGAGAACCGGACAGGAAAAGCATGTGTATAAACCGTCTGTTAAATGAAACACGGGTGGAAAACACGTTTTTGTTAAACTTAACAAAAAAATGCATTTTTTACAAGATTACAAGATTTCTGCTTATCATAATAATAATAATTATAATTTTTAAAAAATTCTATACATTTTTTTATTATAATAAACAATTATGAATATATTTAATATTTTGGGCAAATTACAATTCGGTAACTCGTGTTTGACTCACTTTTGCACAAGTCCTTATGAAATAACCAAATTATCCTTTAAAAATCATGCGTCATGCACATGACTTTATTTCCGTAAAAAAAACTAACGATTTGTTAGTCTTTTATAACAAATTGCAAAAAATACAAACTTAGAAATCAGATTGACATATTTTAATTCTCGGGTAGCGCATTTAAAATGTGTGTAAAACTCAGGTTACCAACAATTTATATCGCAACAACCCCCTTAAAAAAATAAAATAAAAAAAAATTTGGTGGAGTTTGCTATATGATGGTTGGCCTATCCCCCAATCAGTTCCAACGATGTTTCCCGCCTCCTCCAACCTAAACAAACAAGTCTTGACAATCCTAGACAAATGCACTCACCTCCGCCATCTTCAACAGCTCCAATCTCACCTCATCGTTCTCGGCCATGCCCACGACCAGTTCTTCTCCTTCAAGCTCATTCGTTGCTGCACTCTCTCCCTATCCAACCTAGTCTACGCCCGTTCCATCTTCGACACTCTCCCCTCACCCAATGTCTATCTCTACACTGCCATGATCACCGCCTACTCTTCTCAAAACTCGCAGTTCGGCCACCATTCGTCTCTTGTTCTTTACCGCCATTTGGTTCGAAAAGGGAACCCAAAAGTCAGCCACTTTATCTACCCACACGTCCTCAAGTCTTGTCCTGAGTTTGTAGAGCATCGTTGTACTGAAATGGTGCATACCCAGATCGTGAAAACGGGTTACGGGGAATACCCAGTAGTGCAGACGGCTCTTGTGGATTCGTACTCGAGGTTCTCAGATGGGGTTCGGGTTGCACGAGTGGTGTTTGATGAAATGTCTGAGAGGAATGTTGTGAGCTGGACTGCGATGGTTTCAGGGTATACTCGGGTTGGGGAAATGGGGGATGCGATTTCTTTGTTTGAGGAAATGCCTGAGAGAGACGTTCCTTCGTGGAATTCGATCATTGGTGGGTGCACGCATAATGGGTTGTATTCTGATGCGATTTCACTTTTTAGGCGGATGGTTGGCGAAGGGAAGAGGCCAAATCAGGTTACAGTTGCATGCTGGCTTTCGGCATGTGGGCACAGTAGTATGCTTCAGCTTGGAAAATGTGGGCATGGCTATATTCTTAGAAATGAGATTGGTCCTGATTGGTTCATGTCGAATGCTTTGGTTGATATGTATGGAAAATGCGGGAGCTTGATAGAAGCCAAAAGGATTTTTGATAAAACCTCAAAGAGAAGTTTGACGTTGTGGAATTCCATGATCAACTCTTTTGCTCTCCATGGGCAAAGCAATTGTGCTATTAATGTTTTTGAGGAAATGATGCAGTGTGAAGATGATCTGAAACCTGATGGGGTTACCTTTGTTGGGTTGTTGAATGCTTGTACTCATGGTGGTTTGGTTGAAAAGGGGCGTTTCTATTTTCGTTTGATGACTAATGATTACGGGATTGAGCCTCAGATTCAGCATTACGGGTGCTTGATTGATCTTCTTGGCCGAGCAGGTAAATTTGACGAAGCAATGGAAGCTATAACTGGAATGAGAATGGCACCTGATGAGGTCATATGGGGTTCTATGCTTAACGGATGTAAGATTCATGGGCGTACTGATTTGGCAGAATTTGCTGTTAAAAAGCTGATCGAGGCAGATCCAAAGAATGGTGGCTATGGTATAATGCTAGCAAATCTTTACGGAGAATTAGGGAAGTGGGACGAGGCAAGAAAAGTGAGGAGAACGTTGAAGGAGCAAAACGCTTATAAGATGCCAGGTTGCAGTTGGATCGAGATTGATAATCTGGTTCATCAGTTCTATTCCGCTGATGAATCACATCCTAGAATCGAGGATATATACACAGTTTTAGAAACTATGTTTGACTTTTCTTACGAGGTTGGCTACAATCATCCTCGTGATCTGACATTTGTGCCTTGAGCATTTGAGAGTTAAGGTTGCTCTGTAATTCAAGATTTGCAAATCTGACTGCTTTTGAGGGGAAAATTGTGCTTGGACCAAGGCAGGATGCTTCTCTTGTGGAGTTTTCGTGCTTGAACTTGTCAAGCTTAAACATAAGAGGCCAGTGTAATTGTTCTTGCCCTTTCAGCATTCCAACGGCTCCGGGGCAGGTGAGGTAGTACCTCACAGAAGTCGATCAAACGCCCGATCTCTACCCTCCATCCTCGTCTCGAGCGGTCCACATTTAGGGGGTTTCATTCAGGTATTTTAGACATTTAGTTTAGTTCGTGCACTTCTTCACTTGGGATATTAAGAGTCAGCAACCAGCGGCGAATCTAGAATTTTTGGAGAGTCAGTCAAATTTTGAGATAACGAGAAAAATGGAAACCACTCTATTTTTTACTCCCTCCGTCCCAGACCAAGGGTTCATCTTTCCTTTTTGGGACGTTCCAGATCAAGAGTTCATTTCCAAAAAAGGCAAGTTTTTGAATATATTAATACCCTTATCATCTTTATATATTTACAAAAAAACCATTCATTATATCCTTATACATTCTCTCTCCTATTTCCTACCACACATTTAACTACTATTCCTCCCACTCATTCTCTCTCCTATTAAATATTTTTAACTTTTAGATTCTCTCTCCTATTCCCTACCACACATTTAACTTTTACATTATCTCTCATATTTCCTACCACACATTTAATTACTATTCCCTATCTCACATTTAACTTTTATTCATTTTTAAAAAAATTTCTTAAGAAGCGTGAAATCCCCCCCATATACCCTTGGTCTGGGACGGAGGGAGTATTTTATACTGTACTCCCTCTGTCCCACTCCAGTGTGGACTTATTTCCTTTTTGGAACGTCCCATTCCAGTGTGAACTGTCCAAAATGGCAAAGAATCTTTACTATTCCACCCACTCATTCTCTCTCCTACTTTACTTTTACACTCACAACATTCTCTCTCCTAACTATTCCTCCCACTCATTCTCTCTCCTATTTAATTTTTTATACTCACAAACACCTCCTCCATCTATTTCTCTCTCCTACTTTTCCTTAATTCATGTGCTCAAAAAGTAGATTCACAGTAGTAGAGTGGGATAGAGGGAGTATGTTTTAAAAAGTTTAATATGATATTATAAAAGTACTTTTCCTTAATTCATGTGCTCAAAAAAATCGATAAAACCCTCTTTCAAGTCGAGAGAGAGAGAGAGACGGAGAGGTGGTAGTGGTGGCGGAGGGGACGGCGGCAGAAGGAGCTGTGAGGGAGAAGCTGGATATGAGGGAAATGAGAGGGGAGAGAAGGGTTTGATTTGTGAAAATGAAGAGAGAGAAATGAGGGAGTTAGATATATACAAGGGCATTGGGATCATTACGGTGCTTTACACATTTGGTGCCTTGCAAATAAAATTCATCGATAATAAGCTATGAAACTACTAATCCCTCGGCAATCCTATAGTGGGCCCAGATCTGATTTTACACGCAAACATTTCCTTCCAAGCAGAGAAGGCGGGAAAATAACATCATTTTACAAATTGCTAGTATTTCGCTAGATCTAAAGTTCTCTCTCCTCTCTCATCTCCACCGCCCCCACCCTATGGACTCCGACTCCGATTCCGGCGGCTCCCACATTTCATCAACACCGCCTCGACACCCACCACCACCTGCACCTCCGCCAGCAACTGTAAGACCGCCGGCCAAGCTCCTCTCTTCTTCTATATTCCGAACTAAACCAAAGACAATGCCATCTTCCACTTCCCGCCCAATTCTAAGACCTAAACCCTGCAACAAACGAAGTAAACAACCGGCACCTAATTCACCTCTACCAGACCCGTCACCGGACCCTATCTCCACCCCCTCAACAACTCCCAATTCCAACTTACCGTTTCCAATCCGCCGCTCCGACGATCAACATTTGAACGACAACGCGTCAACCGATACCATCCCGGCTGTCCGGTTGCACTTGCCGAAATTTGGGTCGTTCTCGAGCAATCGTAGACAATATTCAGTCAATTTCGAGTCGACTGGAATTGAAAATAATATTAGTTCCTCATCAGTCTCGGCTGTGAATTCTTCCCAACCCAGTGAAACCCTAATTGATGCTGTGAGCAATGTGGAACCGAAGAAAGCTTTGAGGAAGCATCCGAATTTGATTGGAGGTAGTGTTTATGATGCCCAGCCAGTGAAGAAACCTAAAATAGTCAACGAAGGGAATTTTGTGAGGTTAAATATCAATGGTTATGGAAGGAGCAAGTTCAAATATATGGGCAAGAAAAGGAACCCTAATGCCTACAATGGGAGTCGAAGTTCTTTCAAACGAAGGAGAAAGTTTCAGGCTAAGAGTGAAGGAGGCGAGGAGAGAAATGAAGAAGGCTTGGTTTTGGAGGAAAAAGAGAGTGAGAGATTGGGAAGTGAGATGGGATTGATTGATGAGGCTGTGATGGCTGTTCAAAATGAGTTATCGGATGAGAATTTGGTTAAGTTATTGAAGATTAGTCATGGTTATGATTCCTTTAGGAGTGGGCAACTGGAGGCAATCAAAAACATACTTGGTGGGAAATCAACGATGGTAATTCTGCCAACTGGAGCTGGGAAATCGCTTTGTTATCAGTTGCCGGCTATGGTTTTGCCTGGGATTACGCTTGTTATTAGTCCTTTGGTGGCATTGATGATTGATCAGCTTAAACAGCTACCACCAGTGATTCGGGGTGGTATGTTATCTAGCAGTCAGGTTACCCCCTCTCTCTCTCTCTCATGTTCTTGTTTTTGTTTCTAAGTTAAGTTTGTCAATTTTGTTTGTTTTGTTGTTCTAGACTTTAGAAGAGATGTCACAGACATTGCGGCTCATACAAGAAGGAGCGTTGAAGGTAGGTTTACTCTGTAGATGATTTTTCTGATGTTTGTTTGCAAGATTTCTTTGATATATAGTTTCATTTATAATCATCAAGAATCCACTTAGATTTGTTCATTTTATTGTGCCTCTTGTTGTTTCCTTGTCTTTAGTGTCCCTTGTAAGCAAACTGGGGATTTCTATCCAAAAGAATTTTAGTTAAATAATCCCTCCGTCCCAAAAAGTTAGTCCCACTTGTTTAGTTGTTAATTTGAGTCAACTTTGAGCAATAATTTAGGTTAGTTTTCACCATCCTAATGAAAATCTAAAACCTGTTATTGATAGTATTTACAATGGTATATCAATAACAAGTTTTAGATTTTCATTAGCATAGCTAAAACTAACATAAATTATTGCTCAAAGTTGATTCGAGTTAACAACCAAAAAAGTGGGACTAACTTTCTGGGACGGGGAGTATTTACTTCGTCTGCAGTGGTACCAGAAATTAAGGTTTGATAATTTATGTATCAGGTCCTTTATGTTTCACCAGAGAGATTACTGAATGCAGAATTCACATCCATATTTTCATCCACTCCACTTATATCACTTGTAGTGGTTGATGAGGCCCACTGTGTCTCTGAATGGTGAGTATTTACTTAGGCATTTTCTTCACGGGCAATGATTCAAAAACAAACGAACAGAAAAAAGTTATGTAACACATTTTATTCCGACAAGTCTGTAAGTCCAGTCACTTGGTGGTGGGATCTGCAGAATCTACTATCAATCAACAATCATCAACCGAATGCAATTTATGTATCATTTGTCACTATTATTTCTCTACCCACAAACTCATACTCCCTTCGTCCTATTACAAAAGACACAAAAGCCCCATTTTGATGTCCCGTTACAAAAGGCACAAGCCCCAAAAGTAAAGTTTTTAATACTTGTTTATTCCAGGGACCCACTTGTCATACTCACATCATCTATCCACTTACTATTCCCTACCCCACTTTCTCTCTCTTATCTCACTTTTCATACTCACATCACTTATTCCACTATACACATTCCTTAATTTTTGTGCAAAACCCAATTTATGCCTTTTGTAATGGAACCGAGGGAATATGCAGTATCACAATCTTTTTTCTTTTTTGAGTTCCCCCTTTTGGAATATCATGCATCTTTGGTCATTCTTCTTTTTATATAATATTGTAGACAAACATATATACATTCACAGGTCACACAACTTTCGCCCTTCATATATGAGACTTAGGGCATCCTTACTTCGTTCTGCTCTTTGCGTGGAATGTGTGCTTGCGATGACAGCTACTGCAACTACCAAAACGTTACTTGATGTCATGTGCGCTCTAGAGATTCCTCAAACGAATCTCATTCAGGCAGCCCAATTGAGGGACAACTTGCAGTTGTCAGTATGTATGAGTGAAAATAGGCAAGCGTGTACCCAAATTCATCTCAATTTATGTATATACTCTTGGTTTAGTTGTCCAATCAGGTAGGCATAAACTTACAATGATTTGAACGTGGCAGAATGAAAGATTTGATGGTTCTGCTCAAGTCAGCTCCCTATGTCGATGTCAAAAGCATTATTATTTACTGCAAATATCAGGTATACACCCCTCCATCACATTCACCATTTGAGCTGATGATCTAACTTTATAAATATTACAGTAATTATGTGGATGCATCTTTTCATAACAATCTAGTTGATATGCTACTCTTGTATATGTAATTGCAGTATGAAACTGATACAATAAGCAAATTTTTATGTGATAGCAACATCAGGGCAAAGGTTACTGCTTCAACTTTTCTTTTTCTTTTTTTTTTCTTCTGGAATTTAGTTGCATGATATTTGATGTTTTGTGGATCACAATAATTCTGTACTTTAATTTTGACACAATCACTTTCTTGATTTTAGAGTTACCACAGTGGGATACCTGCAAAAGATCGAAGGCGCACTCAAGAGTTGTTTTGTTCAAATAAGATAAGAGTGGTAAATATTTTTTCCCTGGTTCAGTGTGGATTATATGCACTGCTTCACAAGTACAACCTTCTTTCTTTACATTTAGTAGTTAACAACATATTCTCAGTTTCATTTACGTTTCTTTTTCCCCTCTTTCTGGAAGGTGGTGGCAACCGTGGCATTTGGTATGGGGCTTGATAAAAGCGATGTTGGAGCTGTAAGAGGAACAATGCTCATTACTCTAAAGTGATTCTTGTGCATAATTCATATCAAGTTATCAATTGCTGCTAACAATTACACTCTGTCCCACAAAAGGAGCCGCTTTATACATGGCGCATTTTATAAGAGTGTAGCTTCACTTGTGTGTACTTCCACAAAATTGCACTAAAAGAAATTTCTCTTTCGGAAACGCGACTCTTTTTTTGTGTCAGACGAGTATGGTAAATGCAACTCTTTTTTTGGGACGGAGTGTGTAGTATATCATCAATCATCTGATTAGGTACACAAACTGTATTGCCTAATATCATCTGTCCCCAGAATTATGTTCACACAATGAGTTTTAACTGTATAAATATGTCTCTTTACTTTCTGAACAATATGATGCGGTGTTAAGACAAAAGCTGAAATGTTCCGTACTGATGTTTCAGGTAATTCATTACAGCTTACCAGAAAGCTTGGAAGAATATGTCCAGGTTGATTTATTTTTTCATTTACCTGTCATTGTATTAGATATTATTCTTAGCTAAAGCAATTTTGTACTTATAGGAGATTGGGCGTGCTGGACGGGATGGACGATTGTCTTATTGTCATCTTCTTTTTGATGATGCTACTTATTTTAAGCTTCGTAGTCTTATGTACAGGTAGTTATTTTCTCCCAGCTTCTTTAGATTTCTCTTTTCTGCGAATTAAATAGCAAAACTTTGCATTATTGTTTTTGTCAGCGATGGGGTAGATCAATATGCAGTAAACAGATTCCTCAAACATGTATTCAGCAATGACACAAATGCGCCTGGAAAGATCTGTTCACTGGCAAAAGAATCTGTATCTCGTAAATTTGACATGAAAGAAGAGGTACTTCTCAAGAACTATCACTAATAACTGCATTAGAATCAGAATGCTTCTGATGCTCACCAGTCTGCTTCATAGATATTTAATATAAAGAGAGCTCTTGGCGTCCCTTATTCTGATTCAAGTTTCTGTTCATATATCTGTGGAGATAAAAAGGAGATCTCAGCTGAAGAAAATTACTATTTGTTGTCTAATCTTTGAACTTGGTATATGCATTCAGTGACCCCCTATTGTAATAGGGAAACACGTCCAATTGCATATACAAGCTTCAGTGTGCCTTATGACCTTTAAATGACCTTCATTGTTGAAGAAGACAAATGTTCTCCATTAGATGATACTAGCTTCATCAAGTCCATTGGCTCTATACTGTGTAGTCTTGTGGCAATTTTTTTGTTCTCTGTATAAGTCAATCTCTTAATGAATTTGGCAAAGATCCAGTAGCTATAGTTATAGCCATGGAATATTTGCCCTTCACCTATATTGTGGAATATTAATTTGCTTCAACAGTATTTTGTGACCATCCTCATTTTGCCTATAGCTTTTGCCTCTTATGAACTATGAAGATAACAACTATCATATTAAATCGTAATATCCTCTCTTTTATCTTACTGAATTTCTATGTTGTTATGAAATATTGCAGGTGATGTTGACTATCTTAACTCGCTTGGAGTTGGGGGAAGTGCAATACGTGCAATTACTTCCTCAAATGAATGTATCTTGTACTTTAAATTTCCATAAGGTGTGGTGACCCTGTACTGCAAATATTTTTTTTTGCCTGTCTGCCTTATTAGTAAATGTCATGAATAGTCGCTTTGAGTGCCATTAAATCTGTGGATAGAAGTTATTCTCCTTTCGTCTGAAAAAATAGTCTCATTTGACAAGTGACACAAGTTAAATATTTAAAGGAGGATGCTTTACTTCTACCTTCTTGACATTGCACTAAAATTATTGGGTGTTTTTTTTTTATTATGAGAATTTTTTCTGGGACAACCCAAAAGGAAAGGGGGCTACTTCTTGGGGACATAGGGTATAATAAAGCAAGAGTATGATGGTGATTGTTTTCATGACTGCAGACTCCTGCACCACTGCTTGCGTCCAAGGATATTGTGGTTGCAGCAATTTTGAAAAAGTAAGTATTGTCATTTTTTTAATGGAAGAAATGTATGCTTTACGACATTCAAATTACATGGATTGCGGTTTCCAGGTCTGAAATGAAGCAAGGGCAATATTTGTTTGATATACCCACTGTAGCAAACTGTATTGGAGTTCAATCAATGGATCTATCTAACCAGTTACAGGAGCTGAAGGTAACTTTGTAAATGTAACTTGTCCTTGGGTTTTAAAGAAGTCACTTTCTTTGCATCTGGTTATCTGGGTGTAAATTGGAGTGGAAAGAGCTATATAATATCACACAAAAGTACACAGATAACATTTAATTTTCTCTCAAATATAACATTTCAAATGCTGACCCTTATTGTGGATGGTAGTTGTTATATCAAACACAAAACTGAGACGATCTAAAACATCCACTTTAGCTATCTTGTGAGTGTCTGTTCTTAGACGCAAGTTATACGTAGCTATAGCATCATAACTGCCAATATCCATAAAGATGAACCACACATACTGGACTCAGGACACCAATTTATTTGCCTTTTAAAATTTTAAAGCAACTGTGTACGGACTGCAGGGACTATGCTAGTTAGCCTCATCAATTTATGCTGGTTTACATGTGTTAATTGACATCTGAATTATTTCTGGCATAATCTTCTGCAAGTTTGTAGCCTGGCCATCTGAGCTGCGTTATGCTTTATGTTACTCCTTCTGTCCCAAATTGAATGTCTTTTTTTGTCCCAAAATGTGACCTTTTGAAACTTTGCGTTCAAATAACTTTGTCTCTAAATGTTTATTCTTTCAAAAAAAATAAATATTAGTTCATTATATTTATTTTTGCAAAACTAAAATTTTGAAAGTGAATAGCGAGAATGTTCATGATTTTTTTCCTTTTAAAAATCAACATTTTCACAAAGTCCCTTAAGTTCAAAATGGACATTCATTCTGGGACGGAGGGAGTATAACTTATCAACTTCATTTATTAATTCTGGTTTATATTTTAACCTATCGACTTCCATTATTGATTCTGTATATGCTCTTCTAGTTGAAGGGAGAAATCACATATGAGCTGAAGGATCCAGCCTACTGCTACAAAGTTGTGGATTTCCCAAAGGATTTATGTTCCCTTGCTGATGACCTCACACAATGGCTATCTGAGGTTGAGACTTCCAAGGTGATTGATTTAACCCAACAAATTCTTATGGACCTTCAGTCATTCTCTTATGGTAGACTTTTGTGGTTCGGGTCTCGGGGACTGGTCTTCCAAACTATTTCTTGATTTCATAATTTTGCAAGTAAAAACATCACAAAGTTACTCTCTCTCTCTCTCTAAAAAAAATGTCCATAAATGGTTGTTCAATTTAAGTTACTAAATTCTACCTTTAACACACTTCCTCCATCCATAAATAAGAGTTTTGTCACTTTTTGCACAAAGTTTAATGCAAAGCAAAGCTTGTGAAAACAATTAAATTGGAGGTGGGTCCAAAGTAAATTTGTGGACACAAATCATCATATCCTAACTTACAAAGGAAAGTACACACTTTTTTTGGACATCCCAAAAAGGAATAGTGAACTCTTACTTGTGGATGGAGGGAGTACCATATTCCAATGAACACTTCCATAACTATAAGTCTATAAGGTGGACATTAGGCCCGACAAAATTGACCCGTTACCCACTAACCCGCACGACCCAACCCACTAATTACCTAACCTAACCCAACCCGTTTAAGTTAGCGGGTTAAAACGGGTTACCCGTCGCATCCTGTTAAACTTAACGGATTGACTGACCCGTTTCAACACGTTTAGCCCGCGAACACAAACAGCAAGAAGTAATAAATTTGAGGTGTGCAGGCTCTAAAAATAATTGGGGCGACCCGTTTCAACCCAATCCATTTGGCCCGTTAACTTAAAGGGGCTGTAGCGGGTCGACCCCTTTTACCCGTCAAACCGCCACATTCTGACCCGACCCGCACCCGCACAATTGACAGGTCTGGTGGGCATTAAGGGTACTTATGTATAACTGATGTGTGCTTAATAGTTAACTTTCTTAAATTTCCCTCGAAGTAAAAAATGGACACTCATTTAGGGGCCAATGGAACAATTCTTAGCTCGATCATTTAGTTCTTTTGAAGCCTCTATTTGCTTTGGTTATTCCTTCTTGCTTTGCTCAATTCAATCATATGTGAGATAGCTCCATAGGAGCATATTTCTGTCATTTGCTCAAATCCACAAGGTTCATCTTGAATTATGATCAACAAAGTTGGTCAATCCCTCATAAGCTGTTGAAACTTTTGTTCAAAATGTTATTATCTTACAAAAATGTCATTGTATCTTTTGGCATAGGTGCGGAAAATGGATGCAATGTTTGATGCTGTAGTTTCTGCAGTGACAGCATGTGATAAATCTCTTGAGTGTAGTGAGAGCCAACATACGCCATGCTTGCAAAAAAAGATTTTGGATTATTTCAATGCAAGTGATGACAGTAAAGTCCCAAATAAGATGGGCAAAAGCAGGTTCGGGACTTTGTAATGATACCATGTTATGTGACTATTATCTTACAATTGTACTTTAATTTTGGAGGTCAATTCAATTGAACTTTGACCAAATTTTTATGAAAAAATGATTCTCCTAATGAAATTTTAAAAATTGTTATTGATGAACTACAAACGATACTATCAATAACAGTGTGTAGAATTTCATGAGGATGATCAAATTTCCATAAAATTTTGGTCAAAGTACAATTAAATTGACCACCAAAAAAATGGGACTATCTTCCCGGGACGGAGGGAGTATAATGCTAGAAGAAAACATTCATCTGAACATTTCTTGATCAAATCATGTAAATCTGGTTTGGTAGTAATGATCTGAATCATCTTTCATCATACTGTTTTGTACAATATTGTTAAGTTTGTAGATATACAGTCAACTAGGTTTTCCTTGTGTAACTCTACACTAATATGCGTTTATTTTTTCACCTGCAGCCCATTTTTGCGAGCAGATATTAAGGTGAGGGTTTCCACAAATCTAATACTTCGTAGTATTTTCTGCTAAACCAAATTTATGTTTATATCTAGTAACTTCTGTTTTGGTGTCAGGTTTTTCTACAGAGCAATTCTCATGCCAAATTTACTCCAAGAGCTATTGCAAGGATAATGCACGGCATTGCCAGTCCCGCCTTCCCTTCTGCAACTTGGTCTAGAGCTCATTTCTGGTACATCTGAACACATCTCTATTCATATTTCGAAAAACATGGAATTATACTTGTGTTCATTAGTCGTTTTATTCATTAAACCAGTTTTTATGAAACCAATGAATAGTACTCCCTCCGTCCCGAAATGATCTTCCCACTTCTTTTGTTGTTGATACGAAGCTACTTTTAGCAACAATTGTAGGTTAATTTAATTATCTCAGTGAAAATTTATAACTTGTTATTGATCCACAATTATAAATTCTATCAACAACAATTTTTAGATGTTCATTAAGATAATTAAATTAACCTAAAAGTATTGCTCAAAGTAGCTTCGTATTGACAGTGGAAAAAGTAGGAAGATCATTTTGGGACGGAGGGAGTAATTAAGTCCATATTTCTGTATTTTCTCGAGTTTTTCTTTGGTACTTGGACATCAAAAGGAACTAGGAAAGTTTCCATTACAATGCTCTATAAGAATATACATTTAAACAGTAAGTCATTGTCTGCGCAAGCAATTGTAGCGTACGAAGCAGAAGGGCAAATCAGTAATTATATGTGTATATCTTGTGCAGTCATAATATGCTTATGTATTAAGAGAAAGAATCTTAGGTGTTTATTCAAAATTCTGAATTGCAGGGGAAGGTATGTACGGATAGATTTCAAAGTGGTTATGGAAGCAGCCAGGGCAGAGCTCATGAATTGTGTTGGCACAGATGTGCTTTAGCTGCTTGCTTTCATGGAACAATGATCTCACTAACAACCAAATCAAACAACTATTTGAGCCTTTTTATTTAACGGTAAACTATCTCTCACTCTCAGACACACTCCAACGCTCACTCGCACACACACACACACACACACAGTGGCGCACACAAGCATAACTAAATGGGTGGGAGTGCACCCATTTACTTGGATATCTTTGAAGCTTAGTGGGTGGTAAACTATCTCTCACTCTCAGACACACACCAACACACACTCACACATACACACACTCCAACGCTCACTCGCACACACACACACACACACACACACACACGCACACTCACACTCACACAGTGGCGCACACAAGCATAACTAAATGGGTGGAAGTGCATCCATTTACTTGGATATCTTTAAAGCTTAGTGGGTAAGGTGTTAGGCTTATAACTTTGAGGTTGTGTGTTCAATTTTTTCATAACAATCATTATTTTTTTTTTTCACAATTCATATTTTAAAGCTTTATACTCCCTTCATCCCAAAATAATGTTCTTATTTGACTATTCAAAATTTTTGTTATGTGTTTACTTTTCTAAAATCACCCTTGATGATAGTAATATTACACTTACAACTTTGATAATTAAAGAAAACATCTTTTGGGACAAACAAAAATGGCATATGCGGACATCTCTATGGGATGGAAGGAGTAGTACAATTGTGCACCCGCTTAAAAAAGGTTTTGGATCCGCAACTGCGCACACACGCACCAACACATTCGCACACCTGGGTTTTAAGACTGGAGGCAATGTTTGTTAATATCTTTATGTATCCAGGCTTGTGATTCAATGCAAGGATGTATTACCAGATGCACTGTGTGTAGTGATGGTGGATCTAGCGCGCCGGTGTTTAAGTTATCGAGCCGTTTTTCGTGTGGCGGAAAGATCAGATAGCGGGTCCCGGTTAAGTAATGCATGTATGGCCGTTTATAGTTTCCACAATACTTGCAACAGAATGGAGATAGCAACATGAAGGCAGAAGGTAGCAGATTCATTTGCTTGTACCCATTGTCACCAACAGGGGCGGACACAAGGCAAGTTAAAGGGGTGGTAGTGAACCCCCTAATCAAATAATGTGTGTGGTTTAGTGGTTAAAATGTTAGGACTTTTAGCTAAAGGTTGTAGGTTCGAGTCTTATATTAGACATTAATTTTTTCATACAAAGTTTTATATTGTATTTGTGCACCCCTTAAAAAATGTTCTACCTTAAAAAATGTTCTAGGTCCGTCACTGGTCACCAATGGCTTGTATTATTGACTTGGAACATTTAGCTCTGCATAATAATATGGGCCCCCTAACCCAATGTGGTTAGTGCCTTTACTTCCTAGAAATGTACTCTCTCCGTCCGTCCCACGTAAGTGGACCTACTTTTTGGGTGTGGGAATTAAGGAAAAGTAGGAGAGAGAAATAGGTGGAGGAGGTGTTTGTGAGTATGAAAAATTAAATAGGAGAGAGAATGAGTGGGAGGAATAGTTAGGAGAGAGAATGTTGTGAGTGTAAAAGTGAAGTAAGAGAGAATGAGTGGGTGGAATAGTGAATATTCTTTGCCATTTTTGGCAGTCCACACTGATGTGGGACGTGGGACGTCCCAAAAAGGAAAGAAATCCACACTTACGTGGGATGGAGGGAGTAATTAACAACTCAATATAATTTATCTTTCAATTTTTTTAACTACCTATGATTGGCTACACTATTTATTTTAGAGACATTTACTAAAAACTAATTTTGAAAGATGGATATTATAAAAAAAAAAAAAACCACACAAGTTGTATATTACAAAAAAAATACTTTATAAATGCATTTAATTATCAGTTGTTTAATCAAAAAATCAAACACTAATACTCTTTAAAAAATTGATAAATGAATTTATCAGTTATAAATATTATTAAACAACTGATATACTCCCTTTGTCCCATTTGAAGCTTCACTTTTTGTCAAAATGAGTAACATTTATTTAGTTCGAGACGAAAGAAAAAAAAAAACAATATTTAGGAGGGAGTAAAAAGATAATCTCAACATTCTCTTCCACAATCAAATTATGACTTACTACATAGATAAATATAGACATTTGTCAATCTAAATAATCACAAAAATGAACTTCTTTTCATGCTACTTTGTCAGCTTAATTGCACCCCCTCAAATGGTCAAATATCTTCTTCTTCAACACCCTAACATCTCTCTCCAAAACATCTCCCTCCCTTTGTGGGTCAAAAAACATAGCATGAACCTTCTTCAGAACCCCAAGATACAAACTGAGCCATCCTTTCCTCTCGCTCTCGTCGCTCCGGCCAGCTTCTACTAGTCCTCCGGGCAATTTCCGACCACCGGACCCCACTCCAAAGAAATTATACATCGGAATCTCCATCACGTTCTTCTTATCTTTTTTTTTTTTTTTTTTTTTTTTTTTTTACGTTCTTCTTATCAACATCTCTCCAAACCCTTTCTTGATCATCAACAATCAATATCCCATTCTCTTTCCCCATCACCAAATCCAAACTCTTCTGTCCAACACAACTTTCCCGCGTAATAACCCTAGAAAGAGAAGATGACTTGCACCCGAAGTAATTGTTTTCCGGGTCAATCAGCTTCAATACTTGTATCGCGTAATCTCGAGAACCCTTTGTAAAGACATGCAGTTCAAACAACTTGCTAGCTTCTTCGAGAAAGTGTCCAAGTCCGGGCCTCAACTTAGTAACGAATTCAGCCTCCTCCGTTATCTTGACCCGAAAAGAATCCTTCAAATTCGGGTCATAAGTTTCCTTGAGGAACAAGTCTCGATCTTCGGGTTTTAAGCCACTAAGAATTACAGAGTGGAGAAGGGTGTGATCCAAGTCAAGAACTAGTGAAAGCTTCTTTTGTTGCAATAATTTCTCGAACAAGAATTTCTTGAGCAACTTCTTTGCATCATCGATATCACTCGTTGGATTGAGCTTAACGCGCTTGCAGCAATAAGGTGGTTTGATCGGGTCGGATCGAGGGCAAAAATATGAATTTTGCTGCACAATTGTCTCCATGGATGGATTTTAGCGAGTGTAAAAAAGGGTGAAATATTAAGATAGATAATGGATTGTTTTTGGAAAGGGAAGTGAGGGTGAGATTAAATAGAGAAAAATGATGTGGGTAATTAAGAATCCTTGAAGGAAACGGAGTAAGAGGCCAGGTGACTAATGACGCTTTAATTAAATTTAACACTCTTCAATTTAAGAAACTAGGAAAATAGAATCCATTACTCTTTAAATTTTCTGTAATTCAATATCCAATTACTCCCTCTGTCCCGCTACAAATTGCACACTTTCTATTTTGTGCGTCCCATTACAAACTGCACACTTCCTAAAATAGCAAAGAATCTTTACTATTCCCTTCACTCATTCTCTCTCCTACATTATTTTAATACTCACAACATCATTATAATTTACTATTTCCTCCTCTCATTCTCTCTCCTATTTTACTTTTACACTCACAACATTTATATCATTATTTTTTTCCTTAATTCCCGCGCAAACAGTAACATTGCGGTTACTAGCGGGACGGAGGGAGTATTTATTATCAATTGTATTTATAATCAACATTTTGTAAAGTGTTTTGTAAGACTAGGACTCCGTTTGTTTCGCGTAAAATAACTTGCGGAAAATGATTTCCTGTAAAATATTTTTCGAAAAATAAATTTCCTGTAAAATGTTTTCCGGAAAATGAGATAAACATGTTTTCGACTGTTTGGTAATTAAGGAAAATGTTTTCCAGAAAAAATTTCATGTGTTTAATGAAAATATTTTTCGATAAAAACACAATTTTAGATAATTTGAGGGGCAGGGGTGGTGGTGGTGAGTGGAGTGGAGTGGGATAGGGTGGGGAGTTGTTAAAAATAAATTTTAAATGATTAAATTTTTTTTTACCCGACGGGGAGTGGGGTTGTGGTGAGTGGAGTGGGGTGGGGGGTTGTTAAAAATAAATTTTGATTAATTTTTTTTTTTGACCTGACGGGGGGTGGGGGCAGGGGCAGGGGTGGTGGTGGTGAGTGAAGTGGGGTGAGGAGTTGTTAAAAATAAATTTTAAATGATTAAATTTTTTTTGACCCGAGGGGGGGGAGGGGGTGGGGGTGTATGAAAAGTTAGGTGTGTGAGGGTGTTACCATTTTTCGGAAAATGTTTTACTTAGAAAAAATTCACAAGTCATTTTACGGCAAAAATGGCGTAAAATATTTTTCGGAAAACATTTTCCTCATTTTTCGATGCTTACCAAACACCAAAAAATTAAGAAAAAAACGTTTTTCGAAAAACATTAAATTTTAATTTTAAGGACAAACAAACAGAAAAAAGAGTCCACATGTTTTTTAAAGAACATACTCCCTCTGTCCCATAAAACCTTACTCATTTTGTTATTTTGGATGTTCCACTTTAAAGTCCCACTTTTCTAAAAAAAATGTTTTTAATACTTCTTTATTCATGAAATCCACTTGTCATACTCACAACAACTATCCACTTACTATTCTCTACCCTACTTTCTCTCTCTTGTCCACTCACAAGTCACAACACTTACTTTAATAACATTATATATATTCACTTCTTATTTTTCGTTCATTATTAAACGGGTAACCTAATGTGGGACCGAGGGAGTATGCTTTACATATATGCCTATATATTTAAGTTGAGACAATGATTCATTAACCCCTTCTCACTACATTCAAACCTGCAAATATTAACATTTATTTTTTTTGGGACTGAGATATTATGAGTACTATTTTACTTAACTTCTCAACTAATCTATATTACAAATAGACAATTGAGGTAACTGCTGAGACAAAGAGCGGATGAGATTGAATCTCAACAAATGATCCGACGGCATGAATTCCCCTTCCCCTTAACCGTTTTTAACTTCCCACTCCCCCATAACTGATGTACAAGTAATAAGAGATTAAGGATCATTTGTTTTATCATTTTGAAGTTTGAAGTTTCTGTTTACATGTTTGTTTGAATAATATTTTTGTCTATTGTTTTTCATATCTATATAATGCACAAATACTTTTCAGTCGGTAATGTGTCTATTTAATCGTTTATTGGGACATAATATTTTTTTTACTATCACGACGATTTTGATTAAAGAAGGGAAAAATGAATTTAGTATAACCGCAAGTGGGTAGGCGTCGCTCCGTGCCCTTAGCACGGGAGTTAGTACTAGTACTACTTAAAAAAGATGTCTAACATTCATTTTTTTTTTTAATTTTTAATTATTTATCAGATGGATGAGTGTTAGACTACCCACAATGGGGATGAAATGGGGGATGAAATCCCATTTCATCCCACTAAATCCTTGCAGTGGCCGGATGAAACTAGGCTGTATTAAATTGCTGGATGAAAGTTTTCTTCCAGCTGAAACTTTTTGTTTTTTTTTTTTATTTTTAAATCCAACAAGTGTCAGCCTCCCATTGGATGAACGAAATTTTTTTTTATCCCAAATTTTTGAGCTTAATTTTCACCTAGTAAATTATTTTTTTTTTAATTTTTTTTTCACCAAAATTCATCATTTTTTTTCCCTACAAATTGATATAAGTTTCATTTGATTTGGACACAAAAAAAAAACACTTAGGCTCCGTTTGTTTAGCGTAAAACATTTTCCGGAAAATGATTTCCGGCAAAATGTTTTCCGGAAAATGAAAATGTTTTTCGAAAAATAAGATAAAAATGAAGTTTTTCCCATTTTCGGGTGCGAAACAAACATCGGAAAATGAGGAAAATGTTTTCTGGAAAACATTTTCCCCCAAACAAACGGAGCCTTAGTTTTCAATTTGGGCTGAATTATTACCTAGTAAGGGGGCGTTTGTTTTCTTATTTTAAGCCTTATTTGCCTCTTAACACTTATTCATTAAGAGGATTAGAGAAATAAGTGTGTTTGTTTTTTTTTTGAAATAAGGCTTGTTAGGCTCTTAAAGTCCTCTTAATTTTAAGAGGTTAAAATGTTGCTGAATTGCCTCTGAAAGCCACTGTTTCATATTTGGTTTTGGGTAATTTTTTTTTAAACTGTTTACTGTTTCATAATGCATTTACGGTTTTTTTTTTAATTTTTTTATTTTTTTTTAACTGTTTCGTATAATGAATTCGTATACAAAATCAAACAACTTATCCAATTCGTAATTCGGTTTTCGATTCTTTGCCTCTTAATCATTCAACATTTTCGTAATCGAAATCGTATTTCAGCACTTATCACTTAAAAAAAACAAAAACCCCCTAAATTAATTTTTTTTAAATTTTTTTTTTCACCAAAATTCATCATTTTTTTTCCCTACAAATTGATATAAGTTTCATTTGATTTGGACACAAAAAAAAAAACTTAGTTTTCAATTTGGGCTGAATTATTACCTAGTAGATTTACAAAAAAAAAACAATTAAAACGAGGTTTTATTATAAATGTTTTAGCTTTTACATTCTCCTCTAATTTTCTATCTATTTGCAATTATTTATTCATTTTTTAAAATTTTTTATAGAAGCATGAAATACTGCCACAACAGAAACCCAAAAAAATTGGGACGGAGGGAGTAATTAAGAGTCCATGCTAAAATGCTGCAAAATAGCATATTCGTCACCTCATTTGAATCGTTTGGTAGCATATTCATTTATCCCATAAAACCCAACAGTGAGACAAACAAGAAAATATAAGTGAGGGCAAAGACCGTTAGGGGGGCCGACGAAAACAGACTTTCTCTCTCTACAATTCCCTTCACTTTCTCTCTCTACAATTCCCTTCACTACGAAAACTCGTTACTACGACGAAATCAAAATTACGCTTATTGATTCAGCTTCTGTGATACGTTTTTCTCGCATCTTCTCTTCTGTTGATTGATTTTCTAGAAGAGATTTCTAGAAGAGATCTGGATTAATGGAAGAATTGGCGGCTACGTTAATGCGATCGACAATTCAGAATTCGGTTGCCGGAGCTGCTGCATCACCGCCGCCTTCATCGTCGTCCCCGTCGGTTTACACCAACTACGCTCTCATTTCTGCTGTAATTGCCTTCTCGCTTGCTCAATCTATCAAGGTCTTCACTACTTGGTAATCCTCGTCCCCTCTCGCTCGCCTCTATTTTGTTCGTTTCTGACTCGTGTGGATCTACTTTGCTGGAGTGATTGAATTGTTGAATACAGGAATTTGAATTATTTTTCTACTGAAAATTTGATTATGTGATTGAAGATTTTCAGTTTATGTTACGTTTGAGCTACGTTCTGTTTTGCTGCGTATAAGATATTGATGTCTACTGAATCCATTTGTTTTACTTTTATGTTTGTAGAAGCTCTATACCACTCTATATGTAATTTATGATTCTATGGCTTCTTTGGATTTATTTATTTGAGAATTTGCTTAGCATGCATCGAGCTGTGATCTTCTTGCTGCCTAGCTTGTCGTTTATTGGACTGGAATATGCTTGAATATTCATTGATTTATTTGATAATTGATTTTCGCTGATGATATCTTAGGATTTACTACTTCTATCAAGATACCTGTCCATCGGATGTCTAGTATTTAATATAATGTAACAAGCTAAATTTGAGTGTACTTCTTAACAAGAACATAGTAGATATTGTGGAAAGAACTATTAATTTTCTGTTGAGGAAGATATAAATAAGTTTCAAAATTGTTTTGTGCAGAAAATTACATGATTTTCTGTGATAGATTTCATAGGTTGTGTGATAGCTGTTTCTTCTTTTTTGGTTCTGCTAATAGGGTTTTGGTTAGGGGTTACATTATATTTGGTTCACCCTAAAAGTCTTAATCTGCCATAGTCATGCAGGTATAGGGAAAAACGATGGGATCTTAAGCAGCTTGTTGGATCTGGTGGCATGCCATCGTCTCATTCTGCAACGGTCACTGCTCTTGCCATTGGCGTTGGTTTTGTAGACGGCTTTGGGGGATCACTATTCGCAATTGCAATGATTCTTGCTTGTGTTGTATGATCTCTTGCCTGAAGTTCCAAATATATTGTTTTGCTCTTTATACATCTGCGTTTATGGAGATGGCATTTGTTAGGGAATGGTATAAGTTGGTCCAATTATCATAATGAGGCCCCTTTGTTCTTTAACTTTCTTCTTTTCGTTGGTAGTTGTTTTCCTTCTTAAGTTTTTATAACTTAAAATGAAGCATAGTTTAACTTCCTGGTTTGCTGCCAAGGGAAAATGAAGGCACAGGCTTTTCCTTCAAGCTGCCTTCTGAAAATTTGTGTATTTAGTCTTTCTTGTAGTTTGTTGTGTGACTATTATGTGAGTAATGTCAGTCTTTATGCTAAAAAAGTTTAAAAAACTTACTCCCTCTGTCCCGGAATAAATGCCATGATTGACAAGTGTGTTTTTAAGCTTTTTGTATGTATCCATAAATGCCCCATCTCTTCATGAGTGGTGCAGTATACTCTTACGAAGACGTGTAATTTCCTTTAAGAAAGGGTAGCTTAAGGAGATCACCAAACACTGCATCCTATTTTTAGAGATGCGACATTATTTTGGAACAAACCAAAATATAAAGTTTGACATTTATTTGGGGTTGGAAGGAGTACATATTAAGGCTGCAAAAATATAGACATAGTCATTCATATACTTCTATTCAGCTCTTGGTAAAAGTAACTGAATCACTGTTCAAACTCCAAATGTTAATCTGTATCGTTCTTGCATCTTCCAAGCAAAAATTTATTGTATTCTCGATTATTCATTTGACATATGCAGTATGGTTAAACTAATGGCATGTAAAACTCTAAATTAATTTATTGTCTTCAGCGTGGGATTTATTTGTCTATAAATACGTGGAGTTCCTTTTGTAGACCAACAATGCTTCCAACAAGCAATGGGGACAGTTTTCAGTTCGAACTAAGAAGATCTTGTATGTGGTCATTTTGAAGATATAAAAAGTTCTACCATTTCCCATTTTCACTAAATTCATTTGCTGATGATCAGCAAATCACTGGGTTCTAGTCAATGAAGAATAATTACTCTATTTGTTTATATTCTTGTTTGGGCGTTTCACAACCCTGTTTAGTTCATTGTTGTTGTCTATGACGCCTTTTGGTATAACTGAGGTCTCTAACTGAAAAAAGGTATGTTGCAGGTGATGTATGATGCAACTGGTGTACGATTACAGGCTGGACGCCAAGCTGAGGTTAATTCCCCTCTCTCTCTCTGTCTCTTTATGTATATACTAGTAAAAGCCCGTGTCCGAGGACACGTGGTATTTTTTTAATTAAAAGTGAGGGTTTACGAAAATTCAAATTTTAGGAGGGAAATTTGCCTCCTTTTTCAATTTAGACTGTGGGAAAGTTATTTTGAAAATTAAGGGTAAAACTAGAAATAAAGAACCTTGGCAGAATTTGAGGGGCAAAATGGGAAAAATTAATCTGGAACTGTAGATAGAACTGTTCATTGGCTGAGTTGGCATGGTGTCATTTATACTATAGATATGTGTATATTATGGTTATATATTTAATGTAATAAATATATTCACCCGCATACGCCAGTGTTTTTATCTAATTCTGGTTGTACATGCTTATAGAAACCAATCAGCCAAAAATTTCTATGCTTTTTTAAGCTATTTATACTGCAATTAGGATAGAAGATTCTCATAAATTGATCTGGTCCATTCTCAACTACGTAAATTGGATTTTTTTTCAGGTTTTAAATCAAATTGTATATGAACTTCCTGCTGAACATCCTTTAGCTGAGAGCAGACCACTACGTGAACTTCTTGGACACACCCCTCCGCAGGTCAGTTTTTTATGCCTTCTCTTGACAAAATGTCACTAGTTGATTACGATATTTTTTGCTTTATTGTTTCTGACTTCCTTCTCATCAATATTCATGCTTATGTTATTAGTAACTAGTATTTAAATGGTATTTTAGTTTTTCTAGTGATAATTATAATTGAAGTCCTTCTCCATTCCCAATATTAATTATCTCTTTCGTAAGTATGGATTTATTATGGTTGGAACTTTAGTTAACAGCTATTTTCAGGACATGAATAAGTACACAGATTGCTTTAGTCATTCCTTCCAATCCAGTCACTTGCTGAGTGCCGTGTATAATTTATCATACGAAAATTCTCAGTTCAACATTCAAAGATTATCCTCAAGTTAACTTTTCTCTGTGTTCAGGTTGTTGCTGGCGGGTTGCTTGGAGTTGTCACTGCAGCAATTGTCCATATGATCACTGGCTCGGGCTCTTGATCTTGAATATCTGGTGTGTATGACCCATTTTAGCTATATTGATGAGCATTCAACCACTTTGATAATCCCGAGTCAAACTCCTATAATCCATCACCAACTGTGATTTATCAACTCGGAATGTAAGGGACGGTGTTGTGCACAATTCAGCACGCACAATTGTTGAAACGATCAATTTGCTTATTGGCAGTGATTTATGCAATGCTAAGTTCTTAGATTTGATTGTAAAGGTATCGAGACAGTATTACACGACTCGTGTAAGGGACGGTGTTGTGCATAAGTAAAAGATTTGTGAGTAAATTTGCAAGTAATCGCTCCTTGGAGCCGATTTTGGGTAGCAAGAAACACCAAGCCTTCAAATCTCTCTCTCTCTCTCTCTCTCTCTCTCTCTCTCTCTCTCATGCTGTAGCCTTCAGAAATGACATTGCGTTTTTATCTTTGGATAGTTTTGCTTGTGATTCCTTTTGAGTTCAGTAGCAGAAACAAAAGATTTCCTTCTGTCCTTTTGAGTTCACTACAACTCTGAATCTAAATTATCAGATTCATTTATACCCTCAATTGCACAAGTACGATTGAGCATGATCGGCTAGATGGTATAATCCGGTTCTGGGGCGCCTGACGTCCGATTGCAGGGCAGTCAGGCATCTTGGTCTTGATCTTGACGGACGTAAGGGCATCTTGGGTATTTCTTTCCAAATCAACCTCGGTCCTAGATCGACGGACTAGCTAAATGACTGCCCTTCAGTTGGACAGTAGGAAACGCAGATCCGATATAGTCCAATGGGGTATTGAGCTTCAAGTTATGATAAACAACCAGATCAATATGTCAACACGGAACATCAAATACCTGAGGCTACACTCCTACATTACACATATCGCCTCATTAAAAAACGCGACATTTATTTTGAAACAGTTCAAAAAGAAAAATGATACACCAAGGGAGTAACTGATAGTGAGTGTAGTATGCACAATTTACTCAAGGACTACACTGGCTACTGGCAAGGCTCTAACCCGAGTACCATTGAGAAAACTCTCCTCATTTCCGAAGCAATATCATTAACCAATCCTGACTTCACGCGCCAACCAATATGTTCGTCAGGTCTAACTAAAATCGCTCCTCTGTGTGTCATTTTGCATTGGTCCCACCACGACGATGAACTTGACAACGGCCTCACTTCAACCACATCTATGTAATTCTCACACGGTGCCAGTGCTATTTTGGTCCTTTCATCTCCATTGACTGCACCATTTGGCCACACGGCACAAACTTTAAGAGATACGTTGAAGTCGGCTGCTATCTCTAGTGCAATGCGGGCTAGTCGATAGGAGGATTCAATCGGAGCAATTATTAGAAGAAACTCAAGTTTATCTCCGGAAACAAGGTCTAGTGTCGAAAATGTCTCCTACATGAATATTTAGTATGGTAAGGCCAGTAAATCAGATATAAAGCCGAGGAATAATGAGTAAAAACAGGAAGATATAGCACGGAGATCTTCAATATACAATCGGTGTTTTAAACATGATTAAAAAAGAGAGAGAAAAAAAACTCCCTCCGCCCAGGAATGATAGTCCCACTTTTTACTTTTTTAGTGGTTAATTTGAGTGGAACTTTGACGAAAGATTTTGGAAATAAAATTACCGTAATGAAATTCTAAAACTTGTTATTAATATACCATTAAAAAATGCTGCCAATAATAATTTTGAACATTTCATTAAAATAATTTATTTATTTTCCTTAAATCTTTCGTAAAAGTTCAATCAACCTAACCACTAAAAAAAGTGGGACTATCATCTTGGGACCGGGGAGTATGATATATTCCTATTAAAGAAGGGAAAATTTAAGTTTTTATTTTTCTTTACCAATAAGTTTGAAGTTGTCAGCATGTAGCATGCAGAGATTATGCAAGTCTGACCAGCCTTATATGCTATGTTACCTGGACTCGGGATCGGGTATCCGACACGGGTACGGATCCCAGTGTCGGATTCACTTTTCCTCAAAAAATTGGACACGGGGACACTGTCCTAAAATTAGGATACGGGTACGGGGATACGTTAATAACAAAATATATTGAGTCTATTTATATACTTTACTTATAAATGAAGTCAACCCACTCTTTTTTTGCTAAGATATAATGTATAATTAAGTAAAAAAACATTAAAACTTGTAAAATTTTTATAAATGAAGTCAACTCACTCCTTTTTTTCTTTTTAATTTTTCTTGTCGTATCCAAATGAAAATGTGGGCGTCGAGGTGTCTTGTCGGACACGGGTACTTCAACATATTTGAAGAGTCCGAGGGTAACATAGCTTATATGCTATAGAACAGAGAGAATAAGACTAAAGCAGGCATACCTCAATCTCACTCGGAAGCTTTGGTAGCACCCGAACATTCATATGAGGCAACCTTGAGCCTGGATCTGCTGAAGGAACATAATCCCGTCTACGGCCAGTTGAAGCTTCCGGTTCATTCACCTGATTTTCAATGTCGGTATCAGGAATGACTGCTCCTTTGAGGTACCTAACATGAATAGCAAGAGTTATATAACCATCTAAGGAAGTCCTTCAGTTTTAACTCTGTTTGTACGTGCAGCTTCAAAAGTTGTACCTAAAACCTAGATCTTCAGCAGGGAACTGAAGTTGGAGGCTTTTTCCTTCTTCAAATATTTGCCGAACTTTAGTGAGCCTGGAAGATCCAAGCGGGTTGTTTTCATTCAAAACAAAGTCGGAGAGCTGTGCACGGCCTATAGAGAAAATGCCATCCAAAAGTGTTTTTTGTAGCTGAGATGGCAAGACTGAGCTTATTGTTGTATTGATGACTTGATGGACTGCCAAAACCGATAAAAATAGCAAAGACGGAAAGACAAACTCAAGTCAAAGAAACGTTTCTCGACCAGTTATTCAAACCAAGAAATAGAGAAGACTTTACCTGAATTTGCAACGTTAGGATCAAGGCCAAGTGCAGTAGGAACTGCCATGGCTGCTTTAAAATTTTGGACACTCAGAGCTGTATTGGCAAGAGCAATCTGACAAAAACACAAATGTACAGATAAGTGGAAACTCCTTTTAAAAGAGTAAGTAACAAACAAATACTCCCTCCGTCCCAAAATAGATGTCACGTCCTGACTTTTTTTGGTCAACTTGATTGAATTTTGACCAAATAGTTGCGAAACTTAAATTATCTTCATGTTATTCGAAAAATAGTTATTGATGCACCAATAGAAACACTATCGAAAACTATTTTTAGAATTTCATAAAGAAGATTAAATTATCATAACTATTTGGTAAAAGTTCAATCAAGTTGACCAAAAAAACAAGGTGCGACATCTATTTCGGGACGGGGGGAGTACCAAACAAACAAAACAGTACCGGCCTACGCTCCGTATCATAAGTCTCGAGGATTGATACTGGAGAAATACCCTGCACTACCGAAGCTAACTTCCAAGCAAGGTTATGCGCATCCTGAATTCCGGTATTCATTCCTGCATAAAATATGTACAGTTTATAAGTGTTCTTTTAGTCTTTCGTCACCCCAACCCCACTAAAAAGGAAATAAAAAAAAAAATAAAAGACTGACTCCATTAAACAAGAAAGTCTATTTATACACTTATTTCTGCATATCTAATCACAGGAACAAATTACGGAAATACTGTGAAATTATTACAAATGGAACAAAATGTTGACATACCAAAACCGCCAGCTGGAGGAAATCGATGGGCAGCATCACCAGCGAGGATTATGCGGTTGTTACAGGATAGATATTTCTCAGCAACTTCAGCATGCATCACCCATGGTTTTATGTCTAACACGTTTAGATCTGCCAACACGCGGCCTACCAATTTGCATATTAACCTCTCACATAGCTACAAGAAATCAAATTCTTCACATAATTGCACACAAAAAAATCCCCAAAAAAAAAAACCCACCTTTCCTTGTCTGCCTACTCTCTTCTAAAATGAACTAAATTTCTAACTAAAAAGGAAAGAGACTCAAGCTCCATGAACAAAAATCAGTTTTGCGAAAGAAAGATGATACCTCAGGGGTGAAATCCTCGACCTTCTGCTGAGGCGGATAGAACGGAATCTAGAAATGAGAATCAAAAGTTAGGCTCATTAAATATTTTGTCACTTAGCTAGACAGGAAAACACAGATTCAAAATCAATTGAGTCAGCACTACCTGCAATACAAATTCCCCCTGCTTCAGATCATGAGCGACAAGAACCCCTATAGCTCCAGTATTGAAAATAAAGAATAGCATGCCAGGATTCTCGTTGATCAAATATTGTCCAAGATTTCTGCTCAGAAAGTGGACACTGACAAGCTTTTGCAAGTCTTTTTCACCTCTCATGTTTATTCCCACAAGCTTTCTCACTGCACTTCCAGCACCATCCGTGCCAACAAGAAATTTACACTTTATATCTTTCTCCATATACTTCCCTTCCTTCAGAAAAGATGCTTTTACGGTAATGATGTCATCATTTGAATCAATCGATGTGCACGCATGTCCCATCAATATTTCTCTTTCCCTCAATGACCTGTGGTCAAGAACTCCTAAATCCCCATGGGTTATATTGAAGCCAAGGCTTTCAAGCTCCTTAAGGAGCAATCCAGAAAGTTTGTACTGGGAAAAATGGGCAACAGAAACTGGGCTGACAATTCGATCAAGATCTGTAAACAGAAATACCATAATATTTGAAAATCATAAAGAAAAATACATGTATGACATTTGAGTATCAAATTAGTACTTGAAATTCCTGGTTCCAAAATAAAAAGGACGGCCCAAGTTATTGATAGTTTACCCTTAAAATATTTTCTACCTCTATCCCAAAATAAATGTCCAAAAACAATCAAAATTGCTCTTGATCAAGAGTGAATTTGACAATTTTTTGGACATTCATTTTGGAACGGAGGGAGTACTAAAAGTAGATTAAAATTTGGAGAAGGCACTTTTTATCCTACCTTGAGGCTGCATATGGTCTACTGATCCTATACGGAAACCAGTCAGGGAGGTGCAGTATATAAACTTTCTCCAAAGATCTACAGGTGGTTGCGACCTTTGAATCTCCTCTGCTAGACCATCCAATTTCCGGAAGACCTGACAAGGAAGTCTACATCAAACAAAAGTACACTTTTTAATATTGCTCAAATTTCTTTTAATCAGCAATCACATGACATAGTCGGCATAACAAACTAACCTCCATAGATCTATTATTGATAAAATGTGCTTGTGGATGAGTGGAGAAGGTCGAGCTTTTCTCCAAAACAGCACATTTGATCCCTGACAGAAGGCCATGATGATGACGCAAAATATAGAAAATTATTAATTCGAATTTCGTAGGAAAAAAATAGACTCGTAATTCTTGGCAGTACAATTAACTCTCTACAAAGCATCAAAATTTTATATAAGTCAAGTAAAAAGTGATTATCAAGAAGCAAATGCAGGATTCTAGTCATGAATCTCTTTATTTCTCAGGAAGACTTATCCATGGTGTGAAAGAAGAAACAAATTGAAACAATTCATTCACTGAGAACGGAATGACAACAAAAAGAAGGGTGTGAAAGAAGAAACACATTGACACAATTCATTCACGGAGAGAGTGCAGGCTTATCCAAACAAGGTATGAAGAAAGACCAAAGGGTCCAATTTATTCACATTACCAATAGAGTCCATATATGGAACAAATCAACAAATCTCCATCCTGCAGGGAAGGAAAGCTAAGAAATTGAAGTTCTCATTCTAACATTTGGTGGAGATTTCATACAAGTAGGCGGAAACTATCACAAGGCCACATTACTCCTCTAAGTTCACCCTGCTTCACTCATAACCCGTGGCATTATTTTCCTTTCCATGCGATTAATAGAGTATACTTTGTCTAACTAGTCATTCATAAGATGCGGAAGAAAAGTATCTTATGGCATATGGGGTCTTAACTTACTACAGTAACGAGTGTCCAAGAATACAACTTTCATTTCATTCGACATTAATGTTCCTAAAATGTCTCAAAATCAAAATAGCACATGCATGGCGAGAACATACCAATGTCTCGTAATTCGTAACTAGTACCATCCAGAGTTCTTAAATCAATTCATTAGTATGAATAGATGCATTAGTATGAATAGATGCACAACGATTGAAGAGTATTTGAAAAGGATGTGCATGCCTACAGTTGAAGAAGATGTTAAACACTCTATATTAAGTTGGCTTCTCGGAACAAATTCAACTTCTAATGAAAATTATGGTTTTAGAATACTCCAGTCACACTACCAATGAGTGAATAAGCTCAGAAATGCTAGCCAATTAAAATTATGCAAAAACAACCAAAAGCCATTGCTCTCCTAAAACCAATTACATCACAACACTAATCAAAGACCTCACCAAAACACATATCAACAATTCTAAACTCTTTTTCTTTCCTTTTTTTTTTTTTTTGGGGCAATAGGGTAAATGTTCCTCAAAATTATCAAAACCCCACAAAGAAATTAAACCAATTTATGATCACACTCCCAAACAAAACAAACTGCTGCATTCCTAAATAGACAATCAAGAATATGGGAATTCTCAAACGTTCCAAATCAAAAAAAAATAAAAAAAATACCCATACATCAGACCAATTCCAATTTCTAGCCTAAAACTGATTAACAGCCAATTAATTCCACAATCCCGAAACTGGAAACTGTTAATTTCAAAAATTAAGAACTGGGTATTTAAAAAGATTACCTAATTTCGTCAGGAGTGTTGAAAGAACTAGGCCAACAGGGCCAGCGCCAACGATCAAAACCGGAATAATTGGATCGTTCATGGAGTTCATTGATAAACCTCTCCATTGAATCACACGCTCGGATGAACATGAAGAATTTATAATCAGTGTTTTCGTAATGTGCAGTCGATTCAACCTCCTTGCAGCCTCTAAAATCCCCATTCTGCTCACTCACACACACACACACACACACACACACACCAACACACACACCATGAGCCTTGTAGAGTGTGAAAGCTTGGTAAAGGAAGGAGCGACGTCGTTCGCTTAGCCACCGTTAGTTCGTTGTTTTCATTTGGAGAATTGTTATTCACCCCGCAGTTTTACTCAATATCCCCGCATTAGTATTTATAAAAAAATGCCATCAATTGAAATTACTTTATTACCCTCATTAATATGTTGTACCCCGCAATTGAGTTTGTTCAATAATATTGCTTACTTTCCACCACCACCGAACCACCGATTCCTTCCTACCAAAAGTCAAACAAAATCCACGATCAAAAATCGGAATCAAACTCAAAATATGGGGAAAATTAAATCTAGGTTTCCAGGTCGAAATTAAAACTAAAATAAGTTTTAAATTGATTCCAAAATTCAACCCCAAATTTGGATTTCTGAATCAAAACAAACTATGCAGCATACCTTGTGTACAAGTTGACAGATAACGCCTATGGCTTCCAGTTGACAAGTTATAGCCGTGGAATTCTACCACCAGAGGTTTCCGTTGGGCTGATTGCTGAGGAAAGTAAGGTTCGATTTGCTATTTTGGAAGCTGAAAGTTGGAGGCAGAGATACAATAAACAAGTTAGAGATGTGTATGTGAATTGTCCGAAGGAGAGAGAAGATGGGTGGCTCGAGGTTGAGTTGGGTGAGTATTACAGCAATGGCGAAGATGATATGGAAGTTAAAATGAGTTTTAAGGAGGTGAAGAATTGCAAAAGAGGACTCATAGTTCAAGGAATAGAGATCAGGCCAAAGGAGGATCACTAAAAATATTTCTAGGTCTGAGGAATTTTGAGTTTGATTTTTTTGATTTTTGATAAAAAAAAAAAAAAGCAATTCAAGAACCCTAATTTTGTGTGTGGGAAGAGAGAGATAGTGAAGGTGAGGGTGATGGTGATGGAGGGAAGGGGAAGGGGAATGGTGGGCGACGGTGGTAGAGGTTGGGGTGCACAGAGAAGAAGGTAGAAAGAAAGGGGTAAAATGGAAATAACAGTGGTACATATAATGTTGAATGTTTATTTTTTTGGTATACTTAGCAGTGTGGGGGTATTGAGTAATGATGCGGGAGCGAATAACAATTCTCTTTCATTTGATAATCTATAATCTATACATATATAATAACAAGATCTTGGTAAATTTTTTGCCATTGAGGGGCATTTTTGTCATTTCACATGGTGGCAAAATTGTAATAAACAAGCAAAAAATGCGAGGTGGCAATCTGTCAATGGCTGCTTTTTTTTTTTTTTTTAAAAAAAACCAATTTGGACACGTGTCGGTTGTTTGTGGAGGGGCATTTCGGACTTTTCATTGGCGCGTGTAGCACACGCGCCGACAAGGGCAAGTTAACGCTGTCAGTTTTTTTTTTTTTTTAAAAAAAAATTGTGCCACGTGGCGATCTTTGATTGGCTGGAAGGATTTCAAATTTTTAAAAAAAATTCCTATTTCTTTGACCTCAATTTTTTTATAATAAATTAATTTTTAAAAAAAAAAAATTACACCAAAATTCATAATTTTTTTTTCTCTTTAAATAGAGACTTCTTTCATTTGATTTGGATACAGAAAAAAAACCCTCATTTTTAAATATACCTCAATTTTTTTACAATAAATTATTTTTTAAAAAAAAAAATTTACACCAAAACTCATAATTTTTTTTTCTCTTTAAATAGAGACTTCTTTCATTTGATTTGGATACAAAACAAAAACCCTCCTTTTTAAATATAATTTTCTTAATTATCCTTTGTTAATTTTCCTTTCTCATTTTTTAATATATTTTTAGTTACAAATAAGTAAGTGTGAAATATTTTATTTAATTCTGAATGATAGTAATATTAATTGATGATGCAGGAATTGTGCTTATCAATAATCCTCCTCGTGGCAAGATTAATCACCTGGCTCCTTGACCTGAAATCAGAACCCACGACTAGCCGGATGTATCTCCGGCGAAGACACTCGGGCGTGAGAGTAAGATAACGGTATATTATAGCTCTAAATGTATTGAATAATGAACTCAGAATACAAAATGGCAGTTACCTTTCACCGTTTGGTAGTGATGAAGTATTTATAGACAAAAGTGATGTATTTTTGGGAGGCGACATGTGCTCCGAGATTGTAGCGGCGGCTACTGGTCGTGGGCACGTGTCTATAACGGTCCCCGATTTGTAGGGATGTGGTTATGAGAATTGTTTAACCAATATGCCTGCAAGTGTCGTGTCGTCACTGTTAATTTAGGTCGAGGTCGCCACTTGTGGAATGGTCGACCCGACTGTCGTGCAGAGCATGGTTCGTACCCGAATTGTAGTATGGATCACGAGGTCGGACTAAGTTAGGTCGGGACCCGGTAGGTCGGACCACGGGCTTAGTCGACCGATGTTTGAGACGGGCCTTGGGCCTTGTTACGATTGGATCGCCTCATTGAGAATGTGGGTGCCAATGCTATCTGTGAGTAGGCTTTACTTGCTTAGCCCATCTTGACACTTTTGGTATGTTCAGCTGCCCCCAACTTTCGAGTGGACTTTGTCGACTTGGAAGTTAAGGAAGATTTTTGATGAGAACTATTTTAGTCGTTGTGTCGATACTCATTCCGAGGTATAGTCGACTTTTGATGACGTGGCACCATCCTGATCGTTGGCGATGAACGGTAGGAGATGAAGGAGCGCCGGTTTTAGTAATGATTGCAATTCTGACGCTTGGAACCCCTTCTCGGAAACCGTTTCCGCCATTAATATGGAAATTATTTTTGAATTTTCTTTTTCCTTTCCAATCTTGGAAAATATAAATTGCACATTCCTTCTCTCGTTTAGAACTTTTACCGTTTTCAAGCTCGAGAATCTCCGTGAAAATAGCGAAGAAGCAGCTTGAGTTAAATTGGGCTTCCGTCTTCTAAGCAGAATGCCTTCCTACTCCGACCTTTGCAAAGGTATTTCTCTCCCTTCTTTCTTTAGGGCTTTAATTTCGTTCTATCTTTGATTTCTCGCCACGGCTAGAACCTTTAGTAGCGAGCCAGAGCTTGGTATGGGTACCGCACCGTTAACCGTAGGGTTTACAAGAATGTGAACGGTGAGTGGAGAGAACCGTCTTTGGATGAATGTGCCTCCATTTTAACCAAGTGGGAATTAAATTTTAGTGAGATAGGTTTGCCCATTGTAGGGGACGTTGAAAACCCGGTAGTTGATGATTCAAATATCGTCACCTTCCATCTATTCCATGAACCGCTCGACCATATTACTTTGTTCTATGTTAGGGATGTCCTCAAACCCTCCTTCCTTAGGAATAGGATAGGCTTTCCAGAGTCTAGGTCGCCCTTAAATAGGTCGACCGAAATTATTCATAGGCCCGACTCCCGTTTCTCCTTCTTCTTGTACGTATATGGCAACTCAAGGCGGAGCTACAAAGATCTACTTCCTCTCGGTCCCTTAATCGTTGACGCGTTTGATGATACAAACGTGCCAGAAAGAATGAGAGGGGTTATGTTCCTCAAGGGCCATTACGTGGAAAGAAGAACCTCGCCCTCTAGGTATAGCATGATTTGGGATTTCGTGAGGTAAGTAAGGAAGATTATAGGGTGACCATTTATACTCGTAAGGAGTTTATGAAATTGTTCAGTGTCGTCATTCACTAAGGATGCCACTAGGGTAGCCTTCTTCTATGGTCAATTCGTAGCCGGCCTCAGTTGCCTCTTGATCCCTTTGTAAATGAGTTTTTAGAATGTGCCAATGCTCTTCCCCTTCAAATTTCTGAGCCAATACTTGTAGGGTCCTTGTGTGCTTTGCTATGGTGTGTAGATTCCTAGGGTATGAACCTTGTATGAGAGTGTTCAAAGAATTTTTCAGTATAAAGTATAGTGGAGAGGACCTGAGCATCAGTACCCCCTCTAAACCTAAATCTCCCAAGCTCTTCACCAACTTCCCAAGTAAACATAAATGGGCCGGAACTCGCATGTTGTTGTGGTAGAGAGTAGATTAGGATGGGAATTCCCATTGCCCAATGATGAAACAGAAGCCATAGATGAGGGGAACTATTGGGAGCCAACCTGGCATCTTAACTTGTATAGGGCTTTATGTCGATTAGTTGAGAGAAGACCCATTAGCTGGGAGAGTCTGCTCACCACCAAGTATAATTTCATCCAGGCTGGGATGATGTCTGGAGATGAAGTGGTAGAGCCCCTTATCCCTGTGTCGAGAGGACAAATATATCCTGACTGGGTTACTCATTCCCTGGGGAGGTTTGGAAATTTGTGTCAGCGTTGCAAGAAGACGGAGAACTACTGCAAGGATAACGGGGAGCACGCCGGTGGTAAGATCTCGTTCTGCAACCTTTTACTCGTCTATTGCCTGCTTGTCGATCTGACAACATAATAGATCATTTGTATTGTGTCCCTTTCTTAGCTCGTCATTTGTTAGCTCGCGTATAAGATAATTGAGTCGTACATAGTTTGCTCGTACATAGAACTTGTGCTCGTATGTAGAACTTGTGCTCGTATGTCGATCTAACACTTTGTTGTTTTGATTTTGTTGTAGTTCTAACACCCGACCAAGAAGCAAACATGGGTCGCATCGTGGGCGTCTCTGATAAGAAGAAAGCTAGAAAAGCTCATGGAGCTGCTAATGCTCGAGCTCATAGACAGAGGGAAGCCGCGTTGAGGACCAAACTTTGCCGTCCAAGGATAACATTGGGATGGTGCCAATGGAGGGGATTGAAGAAGATGACCCTTTCCGAGTGGTACCCACCCACGGACACTACCGATGGGGTGACGAATCCACCAAGTCGGCTAGAGCAAGTCTAAACTCCGACCCAATCCAGAGGTTGATGCCGCGACTTCGTGGGCCGAGACGACAGGGCTAGTCCCTTAGACGTTGTGATTGTCGAGGATGACAACATGGAGGTCGATGCGCATGATCGATCACTAATTCGAGAAAGAGGCCGCGCCCGAGAAAGGGAAGTCACCTTCGAGCCAACTACCTCTACCTCCTCCAGCCTTCTTCTCGCCCCAACCAAGAATCTATTCAATACATGATGCAGAGGTTAAGTGATGTCCCTCCTCTCGAAGGAGTCAATTGCCACGAGTCGCCGCTACCCGCATATGAACTTGGGTCGTGATCGTGAGAAGAGCCGTGGATGTGGGTCCGCTAGCTCACTTTGGCCGATAAGGGCATAACACCCGAAGAATTCTCGCCTGGTCCTGGCTGGCTCATCATGAGGTAACTTCTCACTTTCTCTTTTATTTTAGTCGCTTACTCCTTTACTCGATCAACTTGAATTTCGAGCTAACACTTCTTTGTTTTCTTTGGAATGCAGAACCTTACCATGATTGAGCAGGTCAAGAGCTCTTGGAGGGCCTCCATTGAGAGGGAGAGGCAAGCCCTTCAAGATTATTCCAAAAAGGCTAAAGAGCTTGCGGATTTGAAGGAGAAGTACAATGATCTGGACAACTCATATGAAGCTAATGAGATGGTGAAGACAAAGGCCCTGTCCGACCTCGAAGCTACAGAATCCAAGCTCAAGGAAGTGGAGACGGAGAAGAATGCTGAGAAGAAGGAACTGGAGAAGGCCAAGACTGAGCTAGCCACGATTAACAAGCTTCTGAAGGAGAAGGATGACTTCTTACTCGGGCTGCATGAAGAGCATCGACTTGAGCGAGAGAAAGGTCAGAAAGATCTCCAGACTGCTGTTGAGAAAGCTGCTAAGGACGCTGCTGAAGCCGCAGTCGAAAAGTTCAAGGAGGGGGATGAATACTACAATGCTATTGTGACCAAGGCACAAGACTTTCTTGAGGTCGGCAAGAGGCACATGGCCCGTCGAGCACTGGTGGATCCCTCGCCTATACGCTACCATCGAGCAATTAGCTCGTTGGTTTTCCGAGTCCCAAGACGACATGGCAGCTCGCCAAGGTCATTCGCTTGTTCCCTATCTCGAGAACGACTTGGCCTTTATTGCCCAGAAGATGAAGAAGATAATTGTGAGAAGTGGGAAGCTCCCCCATTGTTGATAGAAATTTTGATGTGGTTTTGCAAGAGTTGGATGATGCCGCCAAGCTATGGAAGAAGAAGATGAGCAGTTTATTCGTAGTCTGTAAACCTTTAGACCCTCAAAGAACAAGGAGAGAATGGGGAAGGTCGAGCCGCTATCGACGACCGACCCGATCTTTGGCTTTGGACCTCGAGTCATTTGTTTGAATTGTAATGAACAAGTCTTAAACAATGTTTTGCTTTTTTGTTTTGAAATTTATTTGAATGCCTTGGCCCAGCTTTTGGGAGGCAAGATACTTTTGTAAATTTATTTTGCCTAAGTCTTAGCCCGCTTTGGGAGACTAACCTCTATCATAGCTGACCTTATTTATTGCATGTTGTATGCTTTTTAAAGTAAACGTCGAGCTAGATATAGATAGGACGAATGAGTAAACTTGAGCCTAGAGGTGACTTGATCTTTATTAGTCGACCTCAGACTTGCTTAACTTTTTTGTGAATGAGATTGACTATGAGTCGAACCTGCTCACACTATTGAAGCTGACCTAGGGTCTAGCTAATTAGAACAAACTGACTAAGAGTCGAGTTAGTTAGAACGAAGTCGACTAAGAGTCGGACCTGTCAAATGGATAAAGCTGATTAAGAATCGAGCTAATTAGAACAAACTGACTAAGAGTCGAGTTTGTTAGAACGAAGTCGACTAAGAGTCGGACTTGTTAATTGAACAAAGCTGATTAAGAATCGAGCTAATTAGAACAAACTGACTAAGAGTCGAGTTTGTTAGAACGAAGTCGACTAAGAGTCGGACTTGTTAATTGAACAAAGCTGATTAAGAATCGAGCTTGTTAAAACGAAGCTGACTAAGAGTCGAGCTTGTTGGGGTTATTGTAACACTATGCTTGATGGAATGAACTGCGCTTTTCATTGAAGTATAGAACATGCTTACATCAATTTGACAATAGAACTACCACAAACTTGAACTTGGAAACTGAAAACTAAAAGTAGTATTTAATGAGGTGAGTAGCATGCCAAGGATGTTTCAACTCGTCACCTCCGGGATGAGCTATCATGTAGGTTCCTTCCTTGACGACTCGAGTGACTACATATGGACCTTCCCAGTTAGGAGATAGCTTGTTCGCCGGGTCCTTCTACCCGTTGCCTCAATCTTTCTCAACACATAATCTCCAACTTGGAACGACCTTGCCTTGACCTTCTTGTCGTGTGATAACTTTTAGTTCGTCGCTTGTAGTTGACCATTCGGAGGTAGGCTGGTTCTCGCTTCTCGTCGATCGTGTCCAAGTCGATCAACCCGTTGGTATCATTCTCGCTCTTGATCAAAGAAGGTCACTCTAGCAAGAGGGAATCCGAGCTCAAGCAGTGCCATGGCCTCCGACCCATATGTGAGAGCAAAAGGGGTTTCCCCGTAGGCCCCCGAGTGGTTGTACGAACCGCCCAAAGAGCAAGGGGAGTTCGTCCAACCAATTGTTTCGCCGACCTACGAGTCCAGCCTCTTGAGCGAAGATAGAACAAGTTTATTTGCCGCCTCGGCTTGCTCCATTTCCTTGAGGATAGGCAACAGAAGATTGCCAATGCTTGAATCCTACCCGATTCATCTCTCGCTTCAAGGATCTGAGAACCGCAACCGTTGTCGACACTATAGCTCGAGGAAAACCAAACCGACACCAAATGAAGTCATGAATAAAGTTGATAGCATTTTCCTCTCGTGATGCGAGCTAATGGTTTGGCCTCAACCCATTTAGTGAAGTAATCTATGGCGACGATCACATACTTGCAGCTTCCTCAAGTGAGGGAAGGGTCCAATCAGTCGACGCCCCACATGTCAAATGGCCAAGCCGCGATCACGTGAGTCTCGCTCTGTTTGTAGGCACATGGGGAAGGTTGGCAAACCTTTGGCATTGATCACATTGCTGAACAAAGTTGTGAGTGTCGGCTCTCGTGTGTGGCCGATGAGTACCCCAAAGTTATTAACTTGTCGCCAAGAGTCCTGGCCCCCGGGTGTCCACCACAAATTCCACTATGCACTTCGTATCAATAGGGCGACCTCTTGAGGGTGGATGCACTTTAGTAATGGTCGAGTATAAGATCTTCGAATGTGTCGCCTCCTTGAATGACATACCTTGGAGCTTTCTTTTTGATAGCTCGAGCCTTCTTCTCGTCATCCGGCAGCCTCTCCACTTTCTATGTATGCCTTCATTTCCTCGATCCAACACTTCTCCCGAGTCCAATTTCTTGAGGGATCATCTATGCATTGAATTTTTACTCTTTCATAGGCCGGACTTTCGAGGAAGGAGATAGGTTCATCATGTGGTTCATCCGAAGTGGCTAGTTTCGAGAGGAGGTCACTAGCTCATTGTCTTCTCGTCCTATTCTCTCGAATCTCCTGTAATTCCAAATCTTTTATCGTTCCTTCACCAAGTCGCAATATTTGATCGGCGTGGCACTAAGCACCTCGTACTCGCCTCGGACTGGTTAACTATCAATTGTGAATCACAAGAAGCCATAATCTTAGTTGCTCCAAAACACTTAGCGTACTCTATAGGCTAGCTATCAAAGGCTTCGTATTCGGCCCGGTTATTGGAAGCATCGAACTTGAACCTTAGTGACTCCTCGTACACCGTCCCGCATTCTGGGTTCAATTAGCACTATCCCGCCTCCACTGCTATTCTTGGTCGCCGACCCGTCCGAATAGACCTTCCAACAATCGTCGGGTAGACTGATGGCGACCTGGGACTCTGACTCCTTCCCTTTAGCCTTTTCTTTTGGAGCTCGCTGCTCGTCGTCTTCCTTGGTGAACGTAAGCTCGACCAAGAAGTCTGCTAAAGCTTGAGCCTTCAGTGCTTTTCAAGGTCGATACTCAATGTCAAATTCGGATAGAGGGCAATTGACCAATTGAGTAGCCCAGGCTGAACTCTCGGCTTGTGCAATATCTTCCTTAAAGGAGCATTAGTAAGAACCACAATTGGATGAGCTAGAAAATAAGCTCGCAACTTCCTTGAAGCCACTACTAGAGCATAAGCGACCTTCTCAGCATTGTAGTATCGGCTCTCCACATCTGATAGGGCCTTGCTGATGTAGTATACTGGTTTCTGCTGACTTTCATCCTCTCTAACCAGGACTGCTGCCACCGACCTATCTCCTACAGATAGATATACAAATAAAGTTTCCCCAGTGGTCGGGCTACTCAACAGAGGTGGAGTAGCGAGGTAATCCTTTAGATGTTGGAACGACGAATGGCATTCGGTCGTCCACTCAAAACTTTTCGTCCCCTCAATGCTTTGAAGAAGTGGGAAGAGATCTCTCTCGACTTTCGATATAAAGCGACCAAGTGCTGCTACCCTTCCATTAAGTCGCTGCATCTCTTTGACACTGGTGGGAGCCTTCATGTCGACTAAAGCCTTGAGTTTTTCTGGATTAGCTTCTATACCCCGTTGAGATACCATGAACCCAAGGAACTTTCCAGAGCCTACACCAAATACCCACTTGCTAGGGTTGAGCTTCATGTCGTTTACTCTTAAATTGGCGAACGTTTCCCTTAGGTCGACCACGTGACGTCCAGTCTTTGTTTTGATGACCATATCGTCGACGTAGGCCTCCATGTTTCGGCCAATTTGAGAAGCAAAGACTTTGTTCGCCATCCTTTGATAAGTTGCCCTCGCATTCTTTAGTCCAAATGGCATCATGTCAGTAGCAGAGATGCCTCCAACCGCTTGAAATGCCGTCTTGATTATGTCGTCCTCATGCATCTTAACTGTGGTAACCCGAGTAAGCGTCGAGGAAGCCGAGGGTTGAGTGACCAAGAATGGAATCGACTAGCTTGTCGATTCTAGGAAGGGGATAGCTGTCCTTAGGGCAAGCAAGATTGAGAGTGGTGAAGTCGACGCACATCCGCCATTTGCCATTTGATTTCTTTACCATGACCACGTTGGCCAACCACGTTGTATGAGTGGCCTCTTTGATTATCCCTGCATTCAAAAGTTTTTGTACCTCGCTTTTATGGCTTCCTCCTTGTCGCGAGCAAAGCTTCTCAATTTTTGGGGTCTAGGCTTTATGGTCGGGTTGACTTCCGATCACGTGAACAGCCGACCTCCTCCTTGATTCCCCTCATGTCTTCCACCCTCCATGCAAAGACATCATTACTTTCCTTGAGTAGATCGATGATTTCTCGCTCGCTCCTCAACTGATAGCTGCTTCCCAATTTGAATTTTTTGGTCGGGGTAGGAAGGATTGGTGATTACCGACTCTAGCTCATCCACAGCTTCTAGCTCTGGTCCATCCCTGAATTGTAGAGTCTCAATGATTATCTCCTTAACCCTTTGTCTCTCCTCGGCCCTCAGGTGTGGAGCTTCTTCTGCTATCATATCATCTAACTTGTCTGCAACCTCGCTGGTGGTGGTGGTGGCCCCCGAGTTATTGTCGAGCTGGAGGCATAGGTTGCCTATGATGACTTGGTCGACCATAACTACATATGAATCGACCGCAGTGGTGTTAGAGTGATGTGTCGACTCAAGCATGACCTCGTCATTTGAGCGATAGGTCGACTCTTCCACGTCGGTGATTGTTGACAGTCTGGTAGTTTTGGTGACTGATTGAGACAACTTTAAATAACCGTCTGCGGTCTCGATTCCTAACTCCCTTTTCTTTCTTTCTCTGAGAACATGATCAAGGTAGGCTCGAGTTGTGCCTTGTACACACCCTACTCCAGCGGGTGTAGGGAACTTGACTCGCTGATGAGGGATCGACGCCACCATTCCAAGAGCGACCTGACCTGGGATACCAAGTATAGCGGCATAGTCACTATTTACATCAATTACTATAAATTGTACCTTTGATACGATCCTGAGGGGGTGTTGGCCTAGGTCGACGTCGAGCTCTATCTTGCCTTTTGCATCAACCCGATGATTGGTGAAGCCCTCCAACCTACTATCATATCTCTCCAACTGTTCATCATTAAGACCCATTTCTTTAAAAGTTTTGTAGAACAAAATATCCTTGCAGGCCCCCGTGTCGACTAAGAGTCTGCTCGTCGTACATCCGTCTATGAGACCTGGGATGACGAGAACTTGCTCTCTAGCCGCCATGTTAGTAGCCAATTCATGGGGAAGAAGCCGATCACCTCATCTCTCGACTTCTCTTCTAGGGGGCACACGTGGGGCTTTATTGAGTTGGAAGATTTTGTGCTTGATGGCCGTGTTGCTTGCTTGCTCTGTAATGACCCCTGTGTTCAATCTAGGCCGCCTCGGTCCTTCGTCCACTGCTGGACCGCTCGCCTCCACCGGCTTGAGGTCTTTTCACATAAGCGTCGAGCCTCCCCTGGTCGACCATTCTTTGTATAATGCGCTTCAAACCCAAACAATCTTCTGTGAGATGACCAGTGTCCTTATGGTAGTCACAATATTTGCTATTGTCCCTTCTAAATTTGTTGCCTCAGGTTCATCGGGACAGAGGAGCCACTGACAGCGTTCATAATCTCTCGTTCGACTCACCGTAAGGGGAGTGAAAGCCTCGGGCACTTTCTCGCCTGCCCTAGTCCTGTTCTTTCCATTTTTATTGTTTCCTCCATTCTTGTTGGAGTCCTTTTTGTCATCAGCGTCCTCGACCTTGGGGCTTTTACCATTCTTTTTCTCTTTCCTTTCCTCAGGAAGAGCGACATTATACACCTTCTCAAACAACTCCTGTCGAGTTGTTACTGTACGAACTGTGAGTTCATAATCCATGTCTGCCGAGGAAATACCGTTTCAGAAGCAATTAATGACTTCCCTATCAGTGAGGTCTTCCTCTATCTTATCAACCATTTCCTTAAACTTGGTGAAGTAGCTCATCGAGCTTTCATTCTTCGCCTGCACCAAGTTATTCAGATCGGTGACGCTTATCTTCCGAGCTCCCGCAATGAGAAGCGATCCAAGAACTTTGTCCCAAGCATGTCCAAGTAGTGATGCTACCCGCGGCCTGCACCGTTGAACCAAGTTAAGGCCGCCCCAGCGAGTGTGCTTAGGAGGGATTTGCACATATTTTCGTCCTCATTGGCGACAAAACACATGGTGGCTTCCAGATGTGCTATATGACTCCTTGCATTGGTCGACCCCGAATACTTCTCCAGAAGTGGCAACCTGAAAGTAGGAGGAGGCCGACTATCTCTGATTTCTTTGGATAAAGGTCGAAGAGCAAAATCAATTCGTTCGACCTTTCCAGCATCCTTTTTCTTCTCCTCCTCCCATTGCTCAAACTTCTTTTTCATCAATAACCATTCCCTAGCATCGGGTCTTTCATCTCGAGGAGGGCGCAAAGATTTGACTTCCGGCCTTCACTTCTAGGAGTCACCCGCCTACTCCTTCGTCCCCGTGGGAATGAGCCCTCTCGATCGTATCGAGATCTGCGCGCCTGTCACTTCCTTGTGGCGACCTGCGCCTATAATCTCCAAATGGCGACCGCGCCTTTCCTCTTACGGGCGACCTGCGCCCATTCCTGTCTCTATGAGACCCTGACCTCTGCGTCCTGGCTGGCGAAACCTGTCTGTTTCTATTGGCTGTTAAACGCGTCCTTAAGTCAGACTGAGCCTCTTGCTCCCTGTTTCTGTTGAGGCTGGCCCTTAGGTCGTTACTGGGCACATGAACGACCGTGGGAGCACGCTGAACTATCCTGTTTTCACCATTCTGCCCCACTTCTTCATTTGGCCTCAAACTCCTGGCCTGTTGCCCATTAGAAACCCGAGTGGGGGCCACTCTCTCGTAGCGTATGTCACCGTTTCGCCTCCTCCACGGCTATCAAGTCGGCCGTAATGCGGGCTCGCTCCAACATCATCTCCTTCTTGCTCATGGGGTTGGTGGAGGGACCTGCCTGTTTCCAACATTAACCCGAGCCTGGACGTTTTGGAGGAGGCGGAACTCCTTGCCCATCCATATGCCTTTTCCCTCTTCTCGTGTCGAGCCCAATCCTCGGCCATCAAGCAACACCGGTAGAGCGGGTGGCTCTACACCGTAGGACGATTCGGTGGGGAGGAGGCAAGTTCAAGTTTTCAGCATTTGCGTTTGTGTTCGTGTTGTTGTTGTTCACTTCTTCATGCCCAAGTGAAGCCTCAGATACGTGTCCCTCTGAAGTCACCATTGTTGCAGGTTGATAGAGTTTTCGAGGTCAAGTTTAAAGCACGATTCCCCGCAATGGAACCAAACTGATGCTGCAGGAATTGTGCTTATCAATAATCCTCCTCGTGGCAAGATTAATCACCTGGCTCCTTGACCTGAAATCAGAACCCACGACTAGCCGGATGTGTCTCCGGCGAAGACACTCGGGCGTGAGAGTAAGATAACGGTATATTATAGCTCTAAATGTATTGAATAATGAACTCAGAATACAAAATGGCAGTTACCTTTCACCGTTTGGTAGTGATGAAGTATTTATAGGAAAAAGTGATGTATTTTTGGGGAGGCAACATGTCCTCCGAGATTGTAGCGGCAGTTACTTGGTCGTGGGCACGTGTCTATAACGGTCCCTGATTTGTAGGGATGTGGTTATGAGAATTGTTTAACCAAATATGCCGGCAAGTGTCAGGTCGTCACTTGTTAATTTAGGTCGAGGTCGCCACTTGTGGAATGGTCGACCTGACTGTCGGGTAGAGCATGGTTCGTACCCGAATTGTAGTATGGATCACGAGGTCGGACTAAGTTAGGTCGGGACCTGGTAGGTCGGACCATGGGCTTAGTCGACTGATGTTTGAGATGGGCCTTGGGCCTTGTTCTGATTGGATCAGTCTCATTGAGAATGTGGGTGCCAATGCTATCTGTGAGTAGGCTTTACTTGTTTAGCCCAACTTGACACTTTTGGTATGTTCATTAATAATTTTACTAATCTTCAAAATAATGAATGTAAAAATAAATAAATAAATATATTTTTGATTGGCTGGATGGATTTCATATTTAAAAAAAAATCTATTTCTTTTACCTCAATTATTTTATAATAAATCAATATTTTAAAAAAAAAAATTTACACCCAAATTCATCAAAAAAATTCTCTTTAAATAGAGACTTCTTTTATTTGAATTGGACACAGAAAAAAAATCCTCTTTTTTAAATATAAATTTTTAAATTATCATTTGTTAATTTCCTGACTCATTTTTTAATATATTTTTAGTGAAAAGTAATTAAGTGTGAAATATTTTATTTAATTATAAATGATAATAATATTAATAATTTTACTAATCTTGAAAATAAAGAATATAAAAGTAAATAAAACTGGTGGGATATAGGATAATTAGTTGGATGGGATAATATAAAATGAAATAAAACTGGTGGGGTATAGGATAATTAGTTGGATGGGGTAATATGGTTATTGGGTTTATTTTATTTCGATAGATCAAATAATTTATTTAATTTTTTTACAAAAATTTTTTGAAGCATAGTAAATAAACTATTTATAAATTTCTTGAATATCTATCCGTCTAAAAAATTTGTGCATTTATTAAAGCGAATACCGGGAAAGATGACCATCATTTTTAAAAGTTTTATTGAAGTGTAAGTCATTTCATATTGTGGCATAACTAAAAATAGTTGAAGCAAATTTGTCGTGACATGCCGTGATAGGGAAAATTGGGCGTGTGTCGTATTCGCGTCGATCGAGGCACATTTACGCAGAGATATTTTCCTTTTAATTTTAGTGAAAAGTAATTAAGTGTCAAATATTTTATTTAATTATAAATGATAGTAATATTAATAATTTTCCTAATCTTGAAAATAAAGAATATAAAATTAAATAAAACTGGTGGGGTATAGGATAATTAGTTGGATGGGATAATATAAAATGAAATTAAACTGGTGGGGTATAGGATAATTAGTTGGATGGGGTAATATGGTTATTTGGTTTATTTTATTTCGATAGATCAAACAATTTATGTATTTTTTTTAAAAAAAAAACTTTGAAGCATAGTAAATAAATTATTTATAAATTTCTTGAATATCTATCCGTCTAAAAAATTTGTGCATTTATAAAAGCGAATATCGGGAACGATGGCCATCATTTTTAAAAGTTTGATTGAAGTGTAAGTCATTTCATATTGTGGCATAACTAAAAATAGTTGAAGCAAATTTGTCGTGACATGCCTTGATAGGGTGAAAATTGGGCGTGTGTCGTATTCGCGTCGACCGAGGCTCATTTATGCAGAGATTTTTTCCTTTTATTTTGTTCGGCCACTTGGCGGCGTTTCATTGGCTTCTTGAATTTCGAATTTTTTTTCCCATTTCTTTGACCTCAATTATTTTATAATAGCTTAATTTTTTTACACCAAAATTCATTTAAAATAAATCTCTATAAATAGAGACTATTTTTATTTTATTTGGACACAGAAAAAAAAAACCTTTCTTTTAAATATAAATTTCTTTATTTTCCTTTCTAATTTTTAAATATCTTTTTAAATATAAATTGCTTAATTTTCATTTCTAAGTTATTTAAAAATAAATTAAACTTTGAAGCATACTAAATAAAGTTTTAATAAATTTGTCAAATTTTCTATCCGTCTCAAAAATTTGTGTATTAATAAAAACGAATATCGGGCAAGATGACCATTATTTTTATAATTTTATTGAAGTGTATGTCAATAAATGATAATAATAATAATAATAATAATAATAATAATTTTACTAATCATAAAAATAAAGAATATAAAATAAAACAAAAGTGTAGAATATAGGATGATGAGTTGAAATGGTATTGAATTTTTATGAATAAAACCATTGTGTATTTATAAAGTATATAGGGTTATTTAATATAATAATAATCTATATCTATATATATATATATATATATTGGGGAGTGTGATGAGTGTGGGTTTCAGTTACTATTTAATAAGTGGGATGGGGTAATATGGTTATTCTGTTTATTTTAGCTCGATATACCAGACAATGTATTTAATTTTTTTTAAAAAAAAATCTTTGAAGCATATTAAATAAAGTATATAAGGTTATTTAATTATAGATTTTTGGCTGAAAAGTGGCGCGTGCCATACACGCGCGTACAGAAGCGCGTCTACGTAGGTTAATTTTTTTATTTTTTATTTAAATGGGGCACTTAGTGTCCGTTCATTGGCCGATTAGATTTCAAGGTATTTGTATTATTGTTTTCCTTTTATACTATGACTATTAATAAATTTCAAAGGTCAATATTTATTCATTGTTGGCCTTCTTTTAAATTGATACTATGTCATATGTCGTTTTCAATTATATTTCACATTAAAAAAATTTCACAATCCCAATGGTCCCAATATATTGATATGTAATGATGATCTTCCTTCCTCTTTCGAAAGTTGCTTTTACAATGTTGTCTTTTAAAGCTGTGTTTTACAATGTATAAAAATATTTTTCTCATTTAGTCATTTTATTTAATTTTCGCCTTCTTAAGCATTAATAATTCCCCGTGCATCGCACGGATGTATCACTAGATTTATTTTAGTGTCATTCAATCTGATATTTGTATTGAGAATATAATTTTCCTTTTAATTAATTTACAATGTATACAAATATCTCTATTTTCTTTTGTATTTATTTCGATTTCGATAAGTTATTTGTTAATAACTGTCCGTGCATCGCACGGGAGTCAAACTAGTCTATAACTAAACTAGAATAAGCCCGTTAAACTAGAATAAGCCCGTGTTCGATGACACGTTTTTTTGTTTTTTTTTTAATTAAGCCCGTATTTGAGGACACGTTTTTGTCTTTTTTTTTTTTTTTTTTAAGGCAAAATGGGAAAGGGACAAATGTATGAGGGCAAAATGGAAAATTCGGCACATGGTACTGTTCATAGTACTGTAGATAGTGTAGATAGTGGAGGTGTGTTTTATACTATAGATAAAAATAAAAGTCGAGGGGCAAAGCACTTCAGCACACTCACCCATTTTCTACTCAAACAAGAACATGAACTAAATAGAGACTAGATTTATTTCCCCTAATATCATTTTCTGAATACACCCCTTTTAAATACTTGTACACCCGAAAATACCCCTAATAAATAACTTAATCCTTTAATATTATGTTTCAACACTTTCTTCTCAATCCTTTTCTCCCTCTTCGTCGCTCCCTCTTCCCCAAAAATATCCACGCCATCTGCTACAAACGTTGCCGCCGTCGTCGCCTCCGCCTCTCTCTTTCGCCTTGATTGATGTCGTCCCTCCTTCTTTATCCATGATCGTCGCCATGGATAAAGAAACCGAGAACGACCACGCTGACGACTAAGACATAGAGCAGTTGCGCAACGCCACCACCGAAGCCGGGACAGATTTATCGCTCTTCTCGACCTACTATCTCTCGCTTTCTCTCAAATCTGGAGCCCCTTAATTTCTGAATTCCTAAAACAATTAGGATTTTAAAATTAGAAACTGAAAGCTCCTTTCTAATTCTCAAAGTTTTGTATCAATTATATTTGAAATATATGGTCTAGCCGCAAGAATGATTTTGTTGATTTTTAAGAGCTCAAATCCATGATTTTTTTTCTCAAAAATAAAAATAAAAAAATCTCTGGGAGTTAATGTTTGATGAACAACAACTAGAGGTTATTGTTGTATAAATATGAATGTAACCACATTTTGCAGAGGTTTCTGGTGTGAATGGCACTTCTTCAGGTGGAAACGCTACCGACCCAAATGAAGCTGGTTTGGTTTGCAACAACTTTTCGGTCGTTTCGGTGTTATTGTGCAAGAAAAAGGGTACGTGATTCTATAATACTCCCTCTGTCCCAGTTTAATTTAAGGTTCCTACTTTTTCATTTGGTTCGTTTCATTTCAAGATTTTCTTTCATAAATGGATAGTTTTGAATATATTTATACCCTTATAATTTAATATATTTACAAAAAAAATCATTCGTTATACCCTTATAAAGTTAACATATTTACAAAAAAATCAATCATTAACTTACTATTCCTTCCACTCATTCTCTCTCCTATTAAATATTAGTAAAAGCTCGTGTCCGAGGACACGTGTTTTTTGTTTTTTAAATTTTAAATTTTTTTTTAAAGGGCAAAATAGAAAAGAGACAACTTAGTGAGGGCAAAATGGAAAATTTGGTAAGTGGTACTGTTCATAGTACTGTTCACAGTACCACTGCCATTTATACTATAGATTTTTAACTTTTACATTCTCTCTCCTCTAATCTTCTATCCATTTTCAATAAAATCAATCATTAACTACTATTTCCTACCCCACATTTAACTTTTATATTATATCTCCTATATTCTAAGCAACACAAACAAATTTTTTTCTTAAAAACGTGAAACCACACCAAGGAAGGAATCTTGGTGTGGGACGGAAGGAGTATATATTACTCCCTTTATCCCATTTATCCCACTCGAAGATCTCATGTCAATTATTAAGCTTTGATAACGCCAAGCTTTTCAGGGTCAGGAGCGGTTCAAGGATATCTGGTTAGGATATTTTGGTGGTTCGTTTGTACCTAGATCACAACACAAAAGAGCACCGTTAAGGTCAAAGTTGGATGTTACTCCAACTCAGGCCCTCGGGTGTGAGAGTAAGAATACTGAGTAATAAGGCTTTGAATACCTTGGAGTGTGTGTGTGTGTTTTGGGTTTAAGAGTAATATGGCTTACTCAATATATTTGGAACTTACCTTGCCCAAGGGGACAAAGACCTTCTATTTATAGGCAATGTAGTGGTGCTTGTTGATGTAAGCAATGAGATCAGCCCTAGGGGGCACTTTGGTATTTGACCGCCTACACGTGTCCGCAGCCTAATCGGCCCCGTTAGGGAGGGAACATTGACCGTCAGAGGGGCATGGCCGAAAGGGACATGAGCCGTATAGATGGCTTCGCGCATTAAATGAAATAGTAGGCGCTCGACCGAGCCGCATTAAATGCGTGATGGGGAGCCGACAACTTGCATGTCGAGCCGCAAGCTAACTTGCTCAAGAAGACTTGATATTAATCGGGAAGCACATACGTGCCGCGGTCAACATCGTGGCCGCGGTCAAAGGTATTTGACGCGGCACAGATGGAGCGGTCATGCCTCCTGCGGTACGGGTCCTCGCGGACATACACTGCGGCACGGACCCAACTGGCCATAGGTCGTGCGGGCATGTACGAATATAGCGGTCAGATCCTTCCTGTCTTTGATAGGATTAATGCGGGGAGGGACACTGCCTCGACCTCAAGTGGCCTATCTCGTCCGCGGTCTTCCCCCACCGGTCTAGGTATCGCCACGTCACCGGTTCCTCGGGACTGCACCGAGCGCGGGCCCGGTCCAGTAGATCCGGGCTCATCAATGGCCCCTAGCTCTGAGTGTGATTATTTATGGTCTGAGCGAGGAGGTACTAGAAGCTCGATTGGATTAGACCGCGACTTTGGCGAGCACCAGTGTTAGCGTTTTTGTTGGTTGTTGCTTCGCCTCATGGGCCTATGGAAACGTTCGGGAGGCACCAGTGAGAGACACGTGGCCCTCTTGCATGCCGTGCCTCCCCAATCAGTGGGCCCCTGGCGTATGAAAAGACGGGCGTGGTACGCATGCGGGTACGTGTCGGGCCATTCAAGGGGGGCAATAAATGCTTAATCGACGGAATTTTCGAATTTTCAAACGTTTGGAGACGGTTCAGGGTTCAAGGCATGGTTTGTGGGCTAATTAATACGGGTTAATGGGTTAAACCGTATAGGTAGGCCTTATAAATACCAAACCCTTAAACCTCAAACCCTTTTACCGTTTCCAAAACCTTCGTAGAGCCTTCGAGAGAGAAATTTCTTGCCGCGAATTCAGTGCTAGTGTCCTCCGAATCCAACCTTCCAGCTTTTCTTCGTAAGTAATTATTGGGGTGCTTCCTCTTTATCTCTTTCTGTTTTTCTTTTTCTGGGTTTTGTAAAATGGCTACTCGTGAGTTTGGACCCCGCCGTCCCATAGAATTAGGAGATGGATCCACCCCTGATACCTTTGCCGTTTGTAAACGGATGGGGGGAATCTTTAGGAAGGTAGGCTAGTGGATAAGGCTATCCCCGCATAGTTTTTTGTATTTCGTGAGAAAGATGATTTGGGGGCCGTTCGTCCCACCCCTGGTGGGAGGCCAAGAGGAAGTACATTTATAACCGTGATGTACCGGTGTTGGGGGATCACCGTAGGCTAAGAAATTTTGTGATGGGGTTTTGTGCGTGTGTTTCGCGAGAGAGATCGTGCTTTGAACGCCGTTGAATTAGTGAGGAGAGCGATTCGCGTTCCCGAAGTAATTTGTGATCGGGAAAAGTGTGAACCGATGGATCCCGAACAAACCAATGATTCGCGGGCACCGGCACGGACTCCGAATGACCCTTTAGATGTTCTGCCCCTGAGGACCATATTTCCCAATGTGCCCGCGGCCCCTAATAACCCAATCGATATGAGTAGCAGCGAGGAGCTGGAGCCTCTGAATTTTGAGATGACTGGGGGCGGAGAGAATGAGGCTGAAGTAACCTCTGCCCGTGGTGATGCCACCGATCTCTTTGGCTTGTCGAGCTCGGAGAACGAGGAGGATGACCGCGAGGTTGGGGATAGGAGGGGTGCGGGGACCTCCCAGAGGGCTAATGAGACTACGAACATAGTTGATGCTTTTTCTGACCCTGACTCCGAGGAGGAGATAGTGGTGGCCCCTGCCCGAAATAAAGGCAAGAGGCCAGCTGCTGAGGTGAACCCTGGTCGTGGCCGCGGTAAGAAAGCCAAGGAGGTGGCTTCTATTGACTGGGAGGAGGACATCTATGAGGTCTACAACGTTGACCGCAACGCCTTCCGTGTCCGCACCCTTGGGCATGTCCATTTGAAGGATAAGGATAAGCTGCGGCCAGAAACCATAGCAGATGTTCGCGAGGACAACAGAGCCTGCGTCTTCTATGGGGCCCAGCTGAGAATGGCTTGAGGCCGCCTTTGGACCCCTTCTTTTACTTCTTCCGAGTTCAACCACCGCCCGCCCACGCACTCGACTCCTAACGCCATCGTGGCTATTGTTTCCTTCATAGCCGTTTGCGTATTCTTGGGTTATGAACCTACCCCGGCCGGGCTTTATGCCTATTATCAGAACCAAATCAGCCGGGGTATCCTGAGCTTGAAGGCTAGGAATTACTCTACCAGGACCTTCTCTCCCCTATCGAACAAATTTGACCAATGGAACCAGAGGGATATTTTGGTCATCGAGTCTAGATTTGGTTGGCCCTTCTCCAAACCCTCAAGCCCAGTCCCGATGAAGGTGGCCGCTAGTAGTTATCCGGACCCGTCCTCTGCCGACAGGATGCGCTGTGCCTTAGAGAAACATCTGGCCACCTATCTCGACCACGGGGAGGAGCCCGTTTATGATGTGGGTTCTATCGTTGAAGACGAGCCTCTCTTGATCTACTTGGGGGTGGCTCCTCGCAGGGAGGGCGCCTCACATGCCCCAGAGTAGAAATAGAGCCCTTGCCCCGTGACCCTGATTGGAGGGTGCACGAGCACTACCAATTTGAGGCCGACTGTAGGACCTGTATGCTGGGCGCTGAATGCGATCCTCCAGAACTCATCGGTCTCTGATTTTTTTATAAAACTGTTGCTAATTTATTTTGCCTTTGATTTTTCGAACTGTCTTCTAACCATTTTTCTTTTCCTCCAGAGTAGATCCAGAAGAGTACATTTTCTCGACGGCCCCCTAAGTGCCGCTCGATGAAGGCCAGGAACAACAAGGCCAATAGGAAGCCGCCTCAAGAGGCAAAATGAATTGGGAGGTGTCCAGCAAGGACAAAACCGTGCCCGTGATAAGCGTAAGAAGCGGGAGCCTCTCGTCCGCTCCCAAGGTTATCAACACCACGGAATCTCGCTCCACTCCCCTGTGGTCCTCCTCCAGCCCAACGCCGTCCGAGTTCCCTCTCCAGTCGCACTATTTCTTCCGCCATCACGTGGATTCCCGAAAGAGGAATGAAAGGGATGGGGAGGAGGGGCAAGGACTCAGGAAGCTTCAGAAAATTGGGGATGCTCCTCCCCGGACTACCACTGCTCCAGTTGCCGCCTCATCCACTTCTCCCCCCCCCCATTGGGGGGACAATCTGCTCGGTTGCTTACCCGGTGGCCCCTCTGACCACCCGCGAGGAGACTCTGGCCGTCAGAAGAAAGTTATCTGATGTGCCCGCTGTAACTGGGGTGGACATTTACACCCGGAATTCAGCCAATGCCTCAGGTGGGGATCGGCCGTGAATCGTCTCTACTCCCCGGACTTCTACAAAAATGTGGTTGCCGAGGAGAATGCCTCTGCCCTGGTGGGGGATATAGGCCTTGCTCTGACCGAGGTAGATAATCGTTTTTCTCTTTGCCTTCACCCTTTCCCCCCCCTTCAATCTTTGTCTAACTCTTACTCTCCCTCCCCATAAGTGAGCAATAAATTGCTGCGGCTGTGGGAGAGCTGCGATAGCTTGTCCGCCGATGTGGAGAATAAGACCTCTATTTTGGCGCCCAAACTCCGCGAGCTGGAGCAGGCTCAAGAGAGGGTTGGGACTTTGAACTCCCTTATTGATGCCAAGGATAAAACCATGTCCACTCGGGAGGCCGACCTGAAGGGTTTCCAGGATAGGGTGACAGAGTTGGAGAAGGCCCTTGAAAAGGCGAAGAGTCGGCGGGATGAGCTCCGCGGGCATAAGGCCGAGTGGGAGCCTAGGAACAAAGAGCTCGCGGCCAAGCTGGAGGCCATGAAGGTGACAGTGGAGACCTTGGAGAAGAAGGTGGATGAGCTGTCCGAGCAACTGCTTCCATACAAACGGTTGGAGGCGGAGGGGAAGTTCGCTCTGAATGATGTCCGCAAGGAGGCGGTGGAAGAATATAAGAACTCCGAGGAGTTCAAAAACTGGCTCATTGCCGAGAATCTGCCTCGCATGAGGCCGGGTCCCACACGATTCGGAACTCGCGGCCACGGCAAGTTTTCTCGTGCGTGAGTTGGCCGTGATTGGCTCGCTTGTTGCTACGATGCCGAATGCCCGCCCGGCACGCGTTAGTTCCTCCGTCCGAGGATGAGATTAAAGGTTTGGAGCTATCCGCCGCGGCCTCCTTGCCCCCGTGGCGTAAGTAATCGCTCACCCGATCGGCGAGCCGGATGAGCCGCGATTTGGGAGAACCCGATATCACCTGGGATGCCCTTACTCGCGTTCTTCCGTACGGGGCTCGCCATAGGTGATCTTTTTCCTCGCCGCGCAGCCCCTCGCTCCGGCCTCTGCTGAGCCCTCCTCTGACCCTACTACAGAGGTGCTCGTGACTAGCCTTCCCTCTCCAACTCCAGCCAGAGAAGCGGGCACATAGGGTGCATCCACCGAGGACCCCCAGGACCAAACTTCTTTAGTATAGGTCTTTTTGTTTCTTTTTGTAATAGATTAGGACCCTTGTAAATATTGATCTTTCATTAATACAAGAATTTTTCTTCCCTTGGCTCTTGCATTTGTTTATCTTAATTGCTTGTCTTGTAGGCTATTTTGAGTAGTTAGCAACTTTTGAGCACCTTAGTACTTGCCTTCTTGCTTCTTACTTTTTCCACGTTTTTGACTAACAATTAAATTTTATACTCTCCTTCAGCCAAAAGCTTAATAGGTCCTTTCGCCCGCATTTTTTGAGTTTTCCTAACTCTTTATTCAAAATCCTTGAGGTTTTTAGTGAGAGTCGCCCTATTTCTCTCGTGGATCGCGTTTGTTTAGCCTTGTGGCAAATTTAGGGTCTTGACCCCGCTTGTCTATTAGCTTTGTTAAACTCTTTTGATCACTCCCATTCATTTACACTTATTCCCAGCCTTGCGAGCCGTGGTGCAAGTCAAAAGTAACCAAGGCAAGCTACTTTCATAGGGCATGTAGAAGGTGGCCGTGAGGCTATTGTCTACGCATCGCAGGTAGGAGCATATTTAGCATGAGGCCCTTTAACCTACCGGCAACCGTATCCCCTTATTGGAGGTTCACGCTGACCCTTTATTCAAAACCCTCGAGGTTTTTGTGAGGGTCTTGTGGCGATCTGGTGAACGGGCTTATATGTAGGCCTTTGTCACATACATGCATACGAGTAACGGCCCTAACGAGGACCTTCGCGCACTGAGCGGGGCGAACTTTCGGTCTTTGTCCCCGCTGGCATCTATATCCACTTATTTTTGGTGGTGTCACACGGGCAGGACGGAGTATCCTCCCCGCGATCTAGTACGGACGTAATGGCCCTCAGCACACATATAGGCTTGCGGATCTTAAAGGATCTTTGCACATCGCAGGTAGGAGCTCATATGTTGGCTCTTTAACCCATCGGCATCCGTCATGCGGACATCCACTTTAGCTTTTGAGGCTGGTGGGAATAGGTTTTTGCATCAAAATATGATGATAACTTCTCACTTATATATATATAGGGGTCCATACTCCCTCTAAAAATTACAAAGATTTAAAAAGAAGTATCTTTTAAGGTGATCGCTATTCCAAGCGTGCTTGAGCTCTGCTCCTTCTCTTGATCGCAATATGTAGGTACCCTCCTTGACTATTTTGGTAACCTCATATGGTCCCTCCCATTTCGGAGACAGTTTATTGAAACCAGGTTGGGCCCCTTGGACCTCTACGCTTCTAAGTACCCAATCTCCAATAGAAAAACTCCTCCTATTCACCCTTTTATCGTGGTGCTTCTTCGCTTTCTGTTTGTAGTTCACCATTTTTTCATATGCCCGCTTTCTCTTTCCTTCGAGATCGTCCAGGTCACACCTTCTGTTTGCCTCGTTTTGAGACTCGTCGAAGTATGTGACTCTGTACGAGGGTAGGGCAACCTCAACTGGAGCCATTGCCTATGACCCATACGTGAGCGAGAAAGGAGTTTCTCCTGTAGAATTTCTTATAGTTGTGCGGACAACCCATAATGCGGTCTGGAGCTCGTCCAACCATCGTCCTCCTCGCCCCTCCAAATTTTTCTTTAGGGCGGTCAGGACTAGCTTGTTTGCGGCCTCAGCCTGGCCGTTTCCTTGAGGATAGGCAACTGCAGATTTGCGGTGTTGTACTTTCATTCTCTCACACTCCGCGGTGAACTTTGCGGAGAACTGAGTGCCATTGTCTGAAATTATTGCTCGGGGAACTCCAAATCGGCAATAGATGTGGTCGTGGACGAAATTGATAGTATTCTCCTCGGAGATGGTAGCTAAGCCCTCGCTTCGTCCATTTAGTAAAATAATCCACGGCCACAACAAAGATACTTAATGTTTCCTCTAGCGAGCTTGGAAATGGTCCACTAAGATCTATTCCCCACGTATCAAACGGCCACGATGGTACTACCAAAGTCTGCTCTGTTGATGGTAGTCTAGGAATGTCCGCAAATCTCTGGCACTTATCACACTTTCTGACGTACTCTTGTGCATCCCTCCTCATCGTAGGCCAAAAGAAACCTTGGAATTTGATTTTGTCTGAGAGAGTGCGAGCACCCGGATGTCCGCCACAAACTCCTTCATGGACCTCATAGAGTAAGTTGGTGACCATGTGAGTTTTGACACATCTCAGCAAAGGCTTGGTGAACGATCGTCGAAATAGTACCCCTTCGAGGACAAGGTATTTCGCGGACACCATTCTGATGGCTCTAGCCTTTACTGGATCCTCGGGGAGGGTCTGTTTCTCGATGTAATCCTTGATCTCATCTACCCAGTCCCTTACTCGATCCTCAAGATTGTTTATCTGAATTCGATCTATAGCAGGTCTTTCTGTGAACTCAATCTGGCAATCTGTTTCTAATTCTTCAATTTCTTGATCGGTTATTCTGGAGAGGAGGTCAGCTTCCACATTATCCTCTCTCATGACTTGGTTCAGCTCATAGTAGGTGAAATTTTTTATGAGGGTTTTTGCAAGGCCGCAGTACTGAGTTAGTACTGGGTTGATAGTATCATACTCCCCCCTAATTTGATTAACTATGAGCTGAGAGTCACTATTGATCTCTATATTCTGAACTCCCAAGTCTCTTGCCAATTCCATGCCTGCTATAATCGCTTCATACTCAGCCTGATTGTTGGATGCCTCGAACTTGAACCTTAAGGCCCTCTTAAATTTCTCCCCGCAGGGTGCGATCAGAAGTATGCCCGCGCCACTAATTAGCTTGCTCGCAGAGCCGTCCACGTATAAAATCCATACCTCCTCTGGACGCTCCCTTGGCTGTATAATTTCTGTGCTCGGGCTATTGGGACTTCTTCGCATTCCCGCCCGCTTTCTTTTCCTGTGTCGCCGTCCGCCATTCCGAATGATGATTCTCCCACAAAATCTACTAAGGCCTGCGCTTTGATTGTCTTTTTCGGGAGTAGGTGATCTGGAACTCAGTGAGCTCGATAGACCAAGCTAGCATTCTCCCCGAGGACTCTGATTTGTGTAAAACCTTTCTAAGCGGGGCCTCAGTCAGTACAGTTATAGGGTGTGCAGAAAAGTAAGCTCTTAATTTTCGAGCAGATACAAGCAAGGCGTAAGCTAACTTTTCTATATTAAGATAACACCCTTCTACGGCGGACAACGCCTTAGATACATAATAAACTGGTTTTTGGGAGTTATTATCCTCCCTTACAAGAACAGCATCTACTTGTAACGATGTTGAATTCCAATTCGCGGAAAAAATTCGATTTTTCGTTTCTTTGAAAACCAAATAAAACCGGAAAAACAGAGTCGCCACGCCATTTTTGTTTTAAGGGCCAAAACTTTGAAAAATGCCCGAAATGAGAGATTTAGGTTCGGAGGTCACGTTACACGCCGGGAAGAACGTTAGTGTTCACCCGGAATGCCTCATAAAACGAGTCTTCCAAGCATAAAAACCATTTGTGTGTGTGTGTGTGTGTTACTTTGGCCAAAATAAATTGAAACTCAGAAAAGTAAAAATTGGGAACTATTTATTAGACTTTGAACAAATCCCATGATTTTTTATGTGATTTTTGGGTTGAGTTTTGGGACTCAAAGGATTTTTTGAAGTTGAAAAACATTTATGCCAGAATGAAAAAAACAGTAGACACTTGACTTTGAAATGGATTTAAGGGCTTTAAAACTTCATAATCTGAGGAAACTCAGAGAATGAAAGTTGTTCCAGACACCTTAAATAAGATTTATGTGAAAGAATTTTCCATTTTGGAGGTGATTTGAGGGACCAAAACCTTCTGAAAATCTCAGATGTGGAATCTGGATTTCCAGAGACTGATGAACTGACCTTTAAAAGAAAAATTTGAAAAGAGCATACTGTACTTGATGAGCAGGAGCAGCTTGCGTAACAGCCGGGTGGAGAATTTGATGAGGAGCATTTGACCTTGTCGGACTTCCCAACCGGAGGGGCGAGGTAGAGCTTGGAGGATGTTGTGAATACGGTAAACCTGATGAAGTGGTGATAAGAGCCTGGTGGCCCATGTTATCTTGCAGTATCATAGGGGCAAGTGTGCTTCGAGGATTGGAGGAAGCAAGCTGGCCCCCTCTGAACCATGGAGCCTGAGAAGCGAACTGTCCCAAAATGGCTTGCGGAGCCATGTCAAACTGCTGGGCTTGAGAAGTCGTGAACTGACCCATTCCGAGATGATGACCCAAACCAGACTGATGTTGTGAAGTAGTAAACTGACCCCTTCCAAGCTGTGGGGCAAAAGCCAACTGATTCAATCCTGGTGGTGAGACCTGAGAGGCACCGGGGGCAGTTTGACCTAGATCGGACTGTTGAGGAGTATCGAGCTGTAAAGGCTGAGATGTACTGAACTGACCAATTCCAGACTGATGGCCCAGGCCAGACTGAGGTTTTGGAGTAGCGAACTGACCCCTTTCGAGATGATGACCTGAACCAGACTGATGTTGTGAAGTAGTAAACTGACCCCTTCCAAGCTGTGGGGCGAAAGCCAACTGATTCAATCCTGGTGGTGAGAGCTGAGAGGCACCGGGGACAGTTTGACCTAGATCGGACTGTTGAGGAGTATCGATACGATGAGGCCAAGAGGCAGGCTGAGTGATAGGCTGGGGGATGCTTGGCCCATTAGTAGTTCCACACGAAAGGGAACAGGGCATTTGATGGTAGTTGGCATGCCCGGGAGGGTAATTAGTTTCAATCTTCGCATCAACCGTAAAGGTTCCATTAGGGTTGCGAACAATTATTAGCCCCTGGGTTCTGATACCATTCAATAACTGACTGATCTGAGCCTCTTGATGTTGTCTTATCTGTTCCAACATCTGATTCCACTGCTCGGCATTTTGCGGATTTTTGGGGTGCGGAGTTGTACGTCCCCCACAGTTCTCCTCTGAGTTGGCCATTCTGAAACTTTGAGCTGAAGCGAAGGAGGAAACTGGTGAAGTATCTGACTCCGGAATGACTGAGCTGAGCAAATAATGACCCGGGGTCTTGATCCAAACTTTGCTTACTATGGAAGGCACAAAAGGGTGTGTTTCAGACTTGGGAAAGCGGAACAGGTTGGTGTTTGGGCTTAGGGCTCATGCAACATGCGATTATTTGTTTAAATTTACTTAAAACATGTTTTATTAAACCTAATCGGTTGGAAAATATTTCTCTTCTTTTTCGCAAACTACTCTGGATCCTGGATCAGTGGGCCCCATCACTACGTCTATAAGCCCCTCGTATTCCACCTGTATTTCGACTTCCCAGGGTGGACCGGCCAGGGAGCGAGGGTCACTATGGTGGCAAAGCGGGTCCCACCGATCGAAAATGAAAATGATCCTAAAAGTCTGGCGGGTAATCGAGTCTTAACGAGCATTCGATGTAAATTACGGACAAAGCTGACGTCAAAAGTCGAGATCATGTCCGAGGGCTCGACAAAAAGTCGGCATGGTTCGGACTGATAAATGTCCACAATTGATCTTGACTTGTCGTCAATTAGGTCGTAATTGGGCATGAAATAATCGTTAATCCTTGATGACTCAGTGTCATGCTGGGAGTCAGTGTATAATTTGTGCCGCCGAGTCAAAGTCAAGGCGCCAGTCAATATCTGGTCAAAGCCCGTGACGGAAAACCGGCAGGACTTCGACTGATTAGGGTCCCGAAAGATATTGACTCGGTATGCCGACTAAGGCTTGAAAGGAAAGGTCTATACACAGACAGGGCATGACACAGACCAAACTAAAAACCAACCGGGTCTCGGACAAAGTGTGTCACGGACAAGTGCATGGTCGACACGAGGCTCCATGGGATGTTTGGGTAGTCCCGTACTTGCACCGAGAGGCGTAATAAGACCAAACGGGCCGCGACAGGGATTTCCCCGGGTTAGGGACGTAGTGTGCAGTGTAAGGTCAGGTGCGCTTAGTGTGGAAGCAGTCTATCTTCTTTTTCTGAGTAAAATAGAAATTTTCGGATGTGTCTTAAAAAGTATGATGCATGCAAAAATGATTTTTTTTTGAAAGATGACTCTTTTTTTTTTTGAACTTTTTTTTTGAAATTTTTTTTTTGAAAGCAAATAACACATAAGCACATAATTCAAAATTCAAGGCAACGAGTCCGACGGTCAAAATTTTGACTTTTTCCGAGGCGGCCAAAACAACACGAAAATGTGAAAAATCAACACACACCATAAATGATTTCAAATGCCGGGACGGAAGCTTGACCCTCAAAAGCTTTTCTTTTTTTTTGAAAACAATGACACCGGTACGTGGGATTGTTAAACCATAATTTATCCCCGACTCGTGTCAGGAGGCGATAACGGGAAGTTTAATGGTTTCCACCAATATATCAAATATCATTTTTTTAAGATAAAGCTTATAAATCCCCAGCGGAGTCGCCACTGTAACGATGTTGAATTCCAATTCGCGGAAAAAATTCGATTTTTCGTTTCTTTGAAAACCAAATAAAACCGAAAAAACGGAGTCGCCACGCCATTTTTGTTTTAAGGGCCAAAACTTTGAAAAATACCCGAAATGAGAGATTTAGGTTCAGAGGTCACGTTACACGCCGGGAAGAACGTTAGTGTTCACCCGGAATGCCTCGTAAAACGAGTCTTCCAAGCATAAAAACCATTTGTGTGTGTGTGTGTGTGTGTGTGTTACTTTGGCCAAAATAAATTGAAACTCAGAAAAGTAAAAATTGGGAACTATTTATTAGACTTTGAACAAATCCCATGATTTTTGATGTGATTTTTGGGTTGAGTTTTGGGACTCAAAGGATTTTTTGAAGTTGAAAAACATTTCTGCCATAATGAAAAAGACAGTAGACACTTGACTTTGAAATGGATTTAAGGGCTTTAAAACTTCATAATCTGAGGAAACTAAGAGAATGAAAGTTGTTCCAGACACCTTAAATAAGATTTATGTGAAATAATTTTCCATTTTGGAGGTGATTTGAGGGACCAAATGTTAGAACATGGATTAATAATATGTGTTATTTAATTCCATATGTTATAATCATTTAATAATGTTAAAGTATAGACCAAATATGTAGAATTCCATTAGGTGTAAGTACCATTAAATGATGGGCATAATGGTAACTTCTCACCGCCTTCTTTACGAAAGGGTGTAGTCCCTAAATGAAGTGCCCCTTCTCTATCTATATAAAGGCTATCCATCAGCCATTTAGAGACACTTATTCATTCACTAAATTCAGTCACAAATCTTCTCTTTATTCACTAAGAAGATCAAGTGTGGGCACTATCATTTAGAAGATCTACTCTTCCCTACTTCGAAGTTCTATCTCCCTACTTCCTTCTTCTACTCAAGAACAAAACTAAGAACAATCATGGAATCACAAGATACACGCTTCCGTCTTCTTCTTCTTCATCTCCTTCTCTTCTTAATCTAGTTGTGAGTCGGTTTATGGTTAATGGATCGTTTATGTTCCAACAATTGGTATCAGAGCCTGCTCATATACTAGATTGAGTTTGAGTTTCTTGTAAAGCCTCATGCTTTTATTTCTTGAAAAGATTCCATGTTCATCATGTGTTCTTGAATTATTTTCATACTCTAATTAAGATTCTAGAGTATTATGTTACTTCTAAATTATAAATTTACTCAAAAGGCTTTCAATTCTTAATGTAAAATTATCCCATTTTGAACATAGCCACCATCATTGGATGCGTTGTGAGTTTGTTCAAATGCATAGCCACGCATTTAAAAATGTGATGTGAGTATGCGGATCTACTTGCTTTGGTTGAATATTGATTCACCATTAAGTTAAGAATTGATAGTCTAATTGGGTGTTATGCCTCTCTAATTGATTCAAACCTGTTCATAAAATGATGACTTTTCACCAATCTGGACAGTGGGCACGAGTCGTGCTATTGGGCACGAGTCGTGCCCTTTGATTCCTGTCGTTTAAATGGTGACTTTTCATGTTTCTGGGCATTGAGCACGAGTCGTGCCTTTTGGCACGAGTCGTGCCCTTTTGGTCATTCGTGCTCACGACTCGTTTCAAAGCTCCCAAGTCGTTCTGATTAAAACCAAGCACTTCATTTCCACTCGTGCCCCATTCGTGCTCGTGGGCACGAGTCATGCTCTGGCTAGGGAAGAGAGTTTTTTTTTTGAGTTTTGACCAGAATTTTGTGAAAATTTGTTAGTAAGTTATAGTATCTGGACACCAGTCGCGCTTCGGTGGTTCTTAGAGTTATCAAACTTTAGGAATGGACGGGTAGAACAAAAGGATTACTATCTTTTATTAATAAATTTCATTAATTACATTAAGGCCCTATGTTTTCGATTAATTATATCCTTAACATTTTGGACAAAGTTAACATGCTTGTTTTCTAAAGGAGACCTTGTTGATTAAATTCAAACTTGTTAAAAGATGAATGTAAGTATTAATATGTGATAACATGCTTGTTTCCCAAAGGAGACCTTGTTATTGACTAAGTATTTGCATTCATGGGGTAATAATTGAATAAAACATTTGGTTATTTTAAATATTTTGTACCATCCCAAAGGAAGGCGAGTGTTTAAAATAAATTGTTTGTATTCTTTATTGCCGGGTAACAAGTACCTTAAACTTTAGGGCAATTTCTATACTTGAACCGGCCCAAAGAAAGGCAAGTATTTAAAGTGTATTGTTTAAAGCTATTTGTTTACCCTAAGATAAATCAAATTGTGAGTCAATTCGCAATCCAAAGATTAGTCTTGATGTCATATTGATTATCTTTTATTATGATGGAATTCATTTTGATATAATTAATCATTGTGTAGTTTCTTATATATGTTTTGTTTCATTCTTGTTCTTCTCCTTCAGATTTGATTAATGCTTCATCCGTAACTACTGCCATTAACAAAGTACCTATGCTTAATGGGATTAACTTTAAAACTTGGAAAAATAATATAACGATGATCTTAGGCAATATGGACATCGATCACGCATTAGGGGAATCAAGTCCCGCTGCTCTCACTAAAGGAAATTCCGTTATAGAACGGAAAAATGTTGAGCAATGGGAACGGTCCAACCGCGTGAGTCTAATGATCATGGAAAATGCAGTTTCAAAGACATTTTTGGACAATGTCTTTGAGATCGAAAATGCTGAATTTTTCCTTGAATTCTTGTGGAAACTTGTTTCCATACGGTACAAGGGTGAGGAAAATCTTCGGGAGTACATTATTGAATTATTTCAACTTTCGATCAAACTAAAGGCACTTAAGTTAGAGATTTCGGAAGATTTGCTCGTGCACTTAGTTTTGATCTATCTTCCTTCTCAATTTGGTCCTTTTGAAGTGACCTATAAATGTCGAAAGTACAAGTGGAATATTAATGGATTACTTTCACATATGACATTAGAGGAAGATAGGTTGAAATATCATAAATTAGAAAGTACTCACTCAGCATTTACTTCTTCTCGTGGGATTAAGAGAAGAGGGAAGGAAATTGCGGTTGCAAGTAAGAAGCATAAGGGATCATTTAAAGATCATAAAGTCAAGAAATGCTTCTTTTGCAAGGACCTTACTCGCATGAAGAACGACTACCATAAGTATCGCAAATGGCGAATTCAGGATGGTATGTCATTTGGTCTTGTTTGTACTAAGGCAAATTTGGTTTCAATTCCTTAATATACATAGTGGTTGTATTTGGTGTGACAACTCACATTAGTTCATGTATGCAGGGTTGCCTGAATTACCGAATCCCCAGTGAAGATGAGAAATACATCTATATGGAAGCTGGAAATCCGGTTGAAGTTATAGGCATAGGGATTTTTGTTAAGTACTGGCTATTATTTTGTATTAAATAATACATTTATTGTACCGTCATTTAGGCGGAATTTGATATCAGTCACAGTATTAGATCGGGAAGGTTATTCCCGTTCATTTGGTAATAATAAATGTGATCTTATTTTCAATTCTGAGGTTGTCGGTATTAGTACTTTATCTTAACAATGACAATTTTATTTACTTCAAACAGTAAATACTATTAATGAGTCCCATAATAATGAAACCAAAACTAAAGGCACTAAGCAAAAGTTATCAAGTGAAAATTCTTGTATTCTATGGCATAGGCGTTTGGGTCATATCTCCAAAAAGAGAATTGATAAAGCTTATGTCGGAGGGAATTCTAAAAACAACTTGATACTCCGGATAAAACTTTTGCATTAAAGTGTTTTAAAGAATAAATTTACAAACATTAAAGGAAATAGAATTTTGAGAGTATCAAACGTCTTGGAACTAATTCATATGGACATTTGTGGACCATTCATTAACCCTTCATGGAATGGTCAACAATATTTCATTACGTTCATGGATGATTACTCTCGTTATGGATACATTATTTTCTTCATGTAAAGTTTCAATCATTGGACGTTTTTCAAGTCTTTTAAGGCATAAGAAAGACTATTAAGAACGTTGAATCTGATCATGGTAGTGAAAACTACGGACGGTATAACGTATTGGGTGAATAACGTCCGGGTCCTTTATATTCGCTATTTTGAAGAGTGTAGGATTGTCCCTCACTACGCCATGCCGGGCAAACCTAGCATAGTATAGTAGAGAGACATAATAGAATCCTTAAGGATATGGTAAGAAGTATGTTTTCTTGTACTTCTTTACCTCACTCATTATGGGCGAAGCATTAAAAACCGCAGCTTATATTCTCAATAGAGCACCTTCAAAAGCTACCGACAAAACCCCTTATGAGTTATGGACGAATAAGAAACCGTCCTTAAATCATCTTCATGTATGGGGGTGTCCAGCAAAAGCTAGACCTTATAGGCCTAATGAGGGCAAACTGGACCTTAATACTGTTAGTAGCTATTTTATAGGGTATGCCGAGAGATCTAGGGGATATAAATTTTATGACCCGAAAACTAGAACATTTTTCGAGACTGGCAATGTTAGGTTCCTTGAGGATGTTGAATTTAGTGGGAGAAATAGTAATGATTTTGAATTTGAAGAGTTAGAGGAACCACTCTTTATTCCTCAAACTTTAGTTCCTGTTGGAAATCAAGTAATTGTACCTGAAATTCAACAAAGAACATACAATTCAAAATAATATAGAGACTCCCGTAAATAACGGACAACATGAAAATGTTGGACATAATGAAATTCAACAACCTCAAAATGAGGATGAACCGGTGCCCTTAAGGAGATCTACTAGAGAAAGAAGAAATGTTATTCCAGATATTTATGATATGTATCTTGCGGAGAATGAGGACACTTTAAGTTTAGTGGGAGATGATCTAATCACCTTCCATGAAGCCATTAATAGTCCTAATTCTCATAAGTGAATCAATGCCATTAATGAGGAGTTAAAATCAATGAAAGACAATGACATTTGGGATCTTGTCCCATTACCTGAAGGTGTAAAACCTATTGGTTATAAATTGATATTTAAAACCAAAAGGGATTAGCAAGGTAATATGGAAAGATATAAGGCACGTCTTGTTACTAAATGATTTACTCAAAAGGAAGGCATTGATTATAAAGAAACATTTTTTCTAATATCTTCTAAAACCTCTTTTATGATCATTATGGCATTAGTTGCACATTATGATCTTGAGCTTCATCAAATGGATGTTAAGACAGCTTTTTTCAATGGCAATATTGAGGAAACTATCTATATGAAGAAACCAGAAATGGTGACTAATTCGGATCAAACTAGTCAACTGGTTTGTAAACTTAAGAAATCCATTTATGGGCTTAAGCAAGCATCTCGTCAATGGTACTTAAAATTTAACCAAATTATTCTTTCATTTGGCTTTGAAATGAATTTTGGTGAAGATTGTGTGTACCATAAGTTCAGTGGGAGTAGATTTATAATTCTGGTCTTATATGTGGATTATATTTGGATAATATTTTTCATGCTAGTAATGATAAGGACCTTCTAAAAGAAACTAAGAAATTTCTCAAACAAATTTGAGATGAAAGATCTTGGTAAGGCATCTTTTGTATTGGGAATCCAAATTCATCGTGATCATTCACGAGGTATTTTGGGATTATCGCAAAAGAGCTATATAGAGAAGGTATTACAAAGGTTTAGCATGGAAAATTGTAAACCACATGACACCCCTGTCTCTAAGGGAGATAAATTCAGTTTAAAGTAATGTCCTAAAATTAATTTCTAATCCAAGTATATGGAAAATATCCCTTATGCACCGGCAGTAGGAAGCTTAATGTATGCGCAAGTCTCTGTACTGCATTGCATCTTGTATTTATTATTGGGATGCTTGGTCAATACCAAAGCAATTCGGAAAAGAAGAACATTAAGTCGCATCCAAAAGAATGATGAAGTACCTATAAAACATTAAACTACATGCTTATGTATATAAAATCGGATCATTTTGAGATCATTAAGTATTCCGATTATGTTTTAGTGGATGCAAAGATGTCGAAAGACATCATATGGTTATGTCTCTTGTTGAAGAGAAATAAGTATAAAATGAACAAATAGATATACAACTTATAGGATCAAACTCCATGTTATTGGATCCATTTTGTAAAGCGTAATCTCTTTTGATGTTTCACGAGCATACTGCTCATATGGGTGAAACAATTTTGATAATGCTTAAATCAGTGGGAGTTTGTGTTGTTTTCTATTTCTTTATGTTGTTTTTATTTATATTGATCTCATTTGGTTAAGTAGGACTAGTTGGAGAATATATATATGCATTCTTCATATATATTCATTAATATTCCATGCTACATATCTATACTTAATCTATGTCATTTAGTTGGATATATATATATGTGATTAATGTGGGTTTAGTTGCGAAACAATTACAACGACTGCCCTTTAGTCCCTATACTTATAAGACTAATGGACGGGATTGTGTTGGATGACAATAAACGTGCACATAAGGGTTGTCATTCATGTTATAAATGATTAAGGAATTTATTTAGTAAAAGATACATATTAATATTAATTCAAGTGGGAGATTGTTAGAACATGGATTAATAATATGTGTTATTTAATTCCATATGTTATAATCATTTAATAATGTTAAAGTATAGACCAAATATGTAGAATTCCATTAGGTGTAAGTACCATTAAATGATGGGCATAATGGTAACTTCTCACCGCCTTCTTTACGAAAGGGTGTAGTCCCTAAATGAAGTGCCCCTTCTCTATCTATATAAAGGCTATCCATCAGCCATTTAGAGACACTTATTCATTCACTAAATTCAGTCACAAATCTTCTCTTTATTCACTAAGAAGATCAAGTGTGGGCACTATCATTTAGAAGATCTACTCTTCCCTACTTCGAAGTTCTATCTCCCTACTTCCTTCTTCTACTCAAGAACAAAACTAAGAACAATCATGGAATCACAAGGTACACGCTTCCGTCTTCTTCTTCTTCATCTCCTTCTCTTCTTAATCTAGTTGTGAGTCGGTTTATGGTTAATGGATCGTTTATGTTCCAACACCAAAACCTTCTGGAAATCTCAGATGTGGAATCTGGATTTTCAGAGACTGATGAACTGACCTTTAAAATAAAAATTTGAAAAAAAGGAGTTTTACTCACGAAAAAAATAAAGTAAAAATATGTCTGGAAATCTCTGGATGTTGGCTACAAAAAGTGTTTTGTAGTCAACACCAAATTCCAATTTTATCTGTGTCCAAAAAATTATACCATGGACAGAGGTCTTAGAACAATGCTACTGGACAGCAACTTTCTTAAGAAGAAAAACATGATTAAAAAAGGGGGTTTTGCATCCATGCTTGTCCCCATTTCTCTAGGTTTTGATTAGTGATCACTTGACATTTTAGTGGTGAATCAACTATATCAAACCATCATTGGGGTACATTAGGACTAAGCACTTCATTTGCTTGGGAAGGGGAATTTTATCCTTTGAAAATGGAGATTTGATGTATGAAAATGGTTTTTTAGGGTTTTGAAAATGCATTTGCAAGAAAGTAAGAACACTTTGGAGATAATGTTGATCCTTGTAGAAGATCAACCATGGAGATGAACTTCCATGGTGATCTTCTTGGATCTAGGGCAAGAAGATGAACAAACTACATTTTGGAGTTTGAAAATGCATGCATGGATGAGAGATGTTTAGGGTAAGGAGAGGGAGGTTATACCTATCTTCCTTGTGTTTGTGTATGAAGCTTGAATATGTGAGTGTTTGAATTTGAGAGTGAGTGGGATTTAGGAAAATAATTAAGAGAAAAAGGTGACAATTCTAGAGAATTCTCACTGTTTTCTCCCTATTTTCGCCAAGGTGCAGTTGTGAATTGTGTTGTGGCTCCTTATTTCTGTGATTGAAGGGATAAATTTATAGGCCTCTGAAAATGCCATATATGTCCGCGCGGATTAAACTGGAAGCGTGCACTGTTCATTAAATGCAGCTCCAGGCTTTGGACACAAGGAATATTTTTTTTAAAATTCAAATTAGGCAGCCAGTTTTTGTTCCAGCAGCTTCTATTTTTGGGTTTTTGACCATTTCTTTTGCTTTTTTGATTCTTTTCCTTGGTTTATCTTTAAATGGCAATCCCTAATCTACCCTTGCTTGGTTAGAAATGTTAGGAATTGTTAGAAATGTTAGAAATGTTAAAATTTTCGTTAATTTTCTAACGAAAATACTAACAACTCAAATTGGAGCACTTAAACTACTGCTAGATCGATGCTTGCTAAAAACGAGAAAAAGCTCTTCCAGAGGCACCGGCCGCCGAAATAGAGGTGGTGCCCGAGGTATGTCTTGACTTTTTCAAAAGCTTGATGGCATTCTTGATTCCATGCAAATTCATCAGGCTTCTTCCCCCCTTTTAGAGTTTTGAAGAAGGGGAGGCATCTCTCTGCTGACCGCGAGATGAAGCGGCCAAGTGCGGCGATGCGACCATTGAGCTTTTGTACATCCTTCACACAAGCAGGAGGTTTCATGTCCAACAGGGCTTGGATTTTTTCTGGATTAGCCTCTATCCCTCTTTGATTGACCATGAATCTGAGGAACTTGCCCGCCTTGACCCCAAAAGCGCACTTAAGGGGATTTAGCTTCATGTTATTGCGGCGCAAGTTTTTGAAGGTTTCCTCCACGTCGAGCTCGTGGGAGTTTTCCTTAGTCTTTATAACCATATCGTCAATGTAGGCCTCAAGATTTCTGCCTAGTTGGTTTTTAAAGACCAGATTGACCATTCGTTGATATGTGGCTCCTGCATTTTTTAGCCCGAATGGCATCATTTTGTAACAATAAGTCTTGCCCGCAGCGATGAAAGCAACGGAGCGGACATCTTCAGGAGCCATTTGGATTTGATGGTAGCCGGAGTATGCATCAATGAAGCTCAATACTCTGTGGCCGGCTATAGAATCCACCAATCTGTCTATGCGAGGAAGAGGGAAGCAGTCTTTGGGGCATGCCTTGTTGAGATCCGTGAAATCAACACACATCCTCCACTTGCCGTTGGATTTTTTGACCATAACCACATTGGCTAGCCATTTTGGGTAGGTAATCTCCTTTATTATCCCCGCTTTGAGTAATTTTTCCACCTCTTCCTTGATCGCCATTTCTTTCTCCGGAGAGAAGTACCTTGATTTTTGATGAATGTTCTTGAAGGATGGGTCATCATTGATTTTATGGAGGATCACGTCCTCGCTGATTCCTTGCATATCCTCCACCCTCCAAGCGAACACATCACAATTTGCTCTAAGGAACTCGATGAGTATCCTTCTCTCCTCGCAGTGAATTTCCAGCCCAACCTTAACAGTTTGCTCGGAGAAGTGGGGGTTGATTACCACCTCCTCGAGCTCGTCGTTAGGTTGAAGGTCGCTGATTTCACGATTGTGCAAGGAGTCAATGATAATAGTTGGGGGGTTGACCTGAGCTCCGGTCAGTGTTGCCATAGAGTATATGACATCGCGGTCAATCTCTCCCTCAATTCCTCGATCAATGTATCCTCCCTCAATAGGGGCCAACTGTTTGGATTTTCTGCTCGTCTTGAGCTCCACCTTAGTGGAATGGAAAGAAAGCATGCCAATTGGAATGGGTGGCGACACAAGTGCTAGGGCCTTCCCTTTCTTTGTTTTGTCCTCGCCCTCTATCTGCGGGCAGGATGTCTGGCCTTTATCTGCCTTTCTCTTCTCCTCGAGTGCTCGGAGGAATCTCCCGGGCTGGTTCTTGATGGTAGCAACCCCGCCCGGGGTGTTAAATTTCACCCTTTGGTGGGGAACGAAAGCAACTATTCCCAATTCGGCCTGAGCAGTTAGGCCGAGAATGGCATTGTATTGGGAAGGAAGATCGACCACCATGAAAGTGATTTTGGCCGTCTTCTGCATGGGTTTTTTCCCAATAGTTACTTCAAACACAATCGTCCCCTTTACCCCCACTGCGTGATTTGTGAAGCCTTCCAGCATGCCCGCATAAGGAGTTAGGTTAGCCTCGGTCATTCTCATGCTAACCAACGTGTGGTAGTAGAGGATGTCTCTGGCCGCGCCCGTATCAATTAGGACTCGGTGTATGTTGGCCCGGTTTATCTTCATTGGGATGGTAATGAAATTTGAGTAGAGTGGAATAGGGAGGAGGCAAGTTCACTCTTTTTGAACCCTATTTCCTGCTCTTCTTCCGGAGTCATGGGGGGAATCAGAAAAACTTTCTCCAAAGTGCGGATTTGAAGGGAGAGTTGTTTATTGGAGGGAGGCTCCTCGCCAATGAAATGAATGTCATAATCCTCCAGATCATCATCATAGTTATCTCTCTCATTCCTTTCGGGGCCACGTGTATTTCGTGCCCGCTGCTGGTTATTATTGTTGGGGGCATTGTTGTTGTTCCCTTTAACCCACTGGGTCAGCTCCCCGTTATTGATTTTCTGCTGGATTATTCTCTTTAGTTGGAAGCAATCTTCAGTACCATGCCCGTGGTCGTTGTGATACTCACAGAACTTATCCCTACTCCTCTCATTTGGTTTTCTGAGCATTGGAGGAGGAGGAGGAAAATCTGAGGCTCTCATTATTACAACTCTTGGCTCGGTGAGCTCGGTGAAAGGTGTACTATCTACTGCCTTTCGGAGTTTGTCTGACCCACGGCCTCTGTTTTTGCCCTGATTATTGGTGCGGGCAGGCTCCGGGGTGGTCTCCTGGACTTGGCTTATTCTCTCCTTAGCGGAGGCTCGGGGAGCAGGCACGCTTGGCTCTTCGGCAGATGCTATGGCCGAGGCTCTTTCATACATCTCCTCCACGGTTTTTGGTGGGCTGGAGGCAAAATTCATCTTGAGGAAAGAGGAGGTGAGGCCGCCCTCAAAACAGAGTCTGATATCTCCTTCCTCTAAGTTTACAATCTCCTCGCTCACCTTTCTGAACCGAGAGATGTAATCTTTTGTTGCTTCGCCCGGGGCCTGCTTGACACGGACAAGGTCTGTCTTTGGTCTAGCGGGCACACCAGCACCAGCAAAGGCATTAAGAAAGATGCTCCTGAACTGGTTGAATGATTGGATGGACCGAGGTTTGAGAGCCAGCATCCAGGATAGGGCCTTGCCCGTGAAGGTCGCAGCCAAGGCTTTGCACATCACGGACTCATCCGAGGAGAATAAAGCCATTTGTCCCTCAAATCGTCCCATATGACTCTTGGCATTTTTGGAGCCATCATAGGTGTCCATCTGGGGGGGCTTGCCCCTCTGAATAGGTGCCCGCGCAATTTTGTCGCTGAAGGCGTCCATGGTGCGACCACATTTCTGGGCGGCCTTCTGATGGGTTTCCCACATCTTTTGCATGAAATCCGCAAACTCAGGGTTCTGACTATCAACCTTCTGCTTCTTAGCTCGTGGAGTCACGGCCTTCTCCTTGGCCGGAGCCAAGGGTCTGGCTTTGGACTTCGCACGTAGATTGGATTGGGCCTCTTCTCCAACCTCCTCGCTATCTTCCACTTGCACCACCGTGCGCTTGGCAGGCTGTCCGCGCTCAAGGGTTGGTTCAACCCGATTTGCCCCCCTAGCTTGACTGGCAAGTGATTTAGGGGGAGCTCGTTGGGAGAACCTTAGTGACCCCGAGGGAACCGGAGCCCTCCGATTGGCCTCTATCTCAAACATCTCCACCGGGCGTCGGCGATGGCCGTGGCCTCCGCGACCGCCTTCTCCTTGGAGGCCGGGATTTACGTCCTTCTCGGGATTTGCTCAGGGAGAGTTGAGTGTTTAAGGCGATATTTTCGGAGGAGCTTGGGGGTTTTGGGCTATTATTTAGGAGGGCTTGGGCTTTTTCGGCTCGGGCCTCGTCCGTCGGTTTGTGTATAGCTATCTGGCGGGAAAGGGTATGAGCAGATCGGGAACGGGCCCCCATACGGTTAAAAACAGAGGTCGTAGCCTTTCCCTTATTGACATTAGAAGGTGAGGCCTGGTTATCCTCCTCTAAGGTCAAATGACCAGCGTTTTGCAATATTCTAGACATGTTTGAAAGAGAGGGAATATGACTGAAAAGGAGAGCTTTTGACAGTCAGTTGTTTTAGAATACAAGGTGTATCTGGAAACAAAGATTTTAAACGGAAAAAACTAATGAAAGTCTCTCTTCCCGACAATGGAACCACTGATGACGCCAAGCTTTTCAGGGTCAGGAGCGGTTCAAGGATATCTGATTAGGATATTTTGGTGGTTCGTTTGTACCTAGATCACAACACAAAAGAGCACCGTTAAGGTCGAAGTTGGATGTTACTCCAACTCAGGCCCTCGGGTGTGAGAGTAAGAATACTGAGTAATAAGGCTTTGAATACCTTGGAGTGTGTGTGTGTTTTGGGTTTAAGAGTAATATGGCTTACTCAATATATTTGAAACTTACCTTGCCCAAGGGGACAAAGACCTTCTATTTATAGGCAATGTAGTGGTGCTTGTTGATGTAAGCAATGAGATCAACCCTAGGGGGCACTTTGGTATTTGACCAGCTACACGTGTCCGCAGCTAATTGGCCCTGTCAGGAAGGGAACATTGACTGTCAGAGGGGGCATGGCTGAAAGGAACATGAGCCGTGTAGATGGCTTGGCGCATTAAATGAAATAGTAGGCGCCTGACTGAGCCGCATTAAGTGCGTGATGGGGGAGCCGGCAACTTGCATGTCAGAGCCAGTAAGATAACTTGCTCAGTAAGGCTTGATATTAACCGGGAAGCAGACATGTGCCCGCGGTCAACATCGTGGCCGCGGTCAAAGGTATTTGACGCGGGCACAGATGGAGCGGTCATGCCTCACTGCGGGCGTGGGTCCCTGCGGGACATACAATCTGCGAGCACGAACCCAGCGGTCATGGAGTCGTGCGGGCGTGGATATAGCGGTCGGGATCCTTAGGTCTTTGATAGGATTAATGCGGGGAGGGACACGGTCTTGACCTCGGGGCCTATCTGTCCGCGGTCTTCCCCTCCCGGCGGTCCCAGAGTCTTGCCCACGTCCATGGTTCCTTGGATCGAGCCAGAGCGCGGACCGATCCAGTAGATCCGGGCTCATCAAGCTTATATTTCTACAAATTTTTCAACTTTTCTCCTTTATTTAGCATAAGGATTTCCGTTTCAATAATTAAGGTTAAAATCCCATGCGAGTAAAATACAAGGAGTGGTAGGATTATATCCCTAGACTTATTAATTAATGAGAATTGTTATTTATCCCGTAACATTACTGTATATCCCCGCATTATTAAATTTATACAAAAAATTAAACATTTAACATTAGATACACCAACATTATTCCTATTTTACCCTTTGAAACCCATAAATAATTACCCACCTAAATCAGCAACACACCCATTGATCTTCTCCCCGACCAATCTTCATCTTCTCCGGTCAACTCCTCATCTTCTCCGGCCAATCCTCATCTTTTTCGGTCAAACTTTTCATCTTCTCCGACGAATCTTCATCTTTCCCGTCAAATCTTTTTTGTGTTGGATGTTTCAATATTAAGTTTAAGTTTGAACATCCATTGTAACAAGTAAATGACGAGCAATTAAAGACTTGGAGGAGACGCCATGGTAGGGACGAAAGAAAGAACTATAAGAAAAATTAAGGATTTTTTTTTGTTCGGTAAAAATCGACCAAACAATATTATCATATTCGGTCATCAATGTCCAAAACATTACTCATTGTCCGGTAAATGACCATCTCTCTATTTAGATTTCTCATTATAAATTGCCGGGAAGATTCAACATTGATGGTTCGAAATTTGCCGATGCGATCGAGGAATTTTGTCGTTGCGGCGGAGAAAAAGACCGGAAAAATATACGAAAATCTTCATTTAGGCATAATAATACTAAGGGTAAATATGATTATTTGAATTTATGAAATTTTTATAATAATTATCAGGTCAGAGTATCTATAATATAAATCACAACATGCCACCTCACCCATGTGAACAGTACAATAAATAGTGTCAAATGTCAAATTTTTCATTTTGCCCTTATTAAGTTGTTCCTTTCCCATTTTGCCCTTTAATTTTTTTTTTAATTAAAAAAAAAAAGCAGCGTGATGTTACCAAATGCCTTATGACTTTTACTACTAGTTTAGTAATATTGCAGGGGGAATAAGCGATTCTTTTAATTAAAAATAATTAAAAAGAGGAATAAAAATTTAAAAAATCTAGACGCCCTTTCACAAAAGGACCGTCTCCAAAATTACGCTCTCTTCCGTCGCGACGTCGCTTCTAAACACTTCGGAGAAAAATATCTCAAGCATCGCCGCCCGCAGTTTCTCTCTCTACTTATCCCTCCGATTCATTTTTCCGGTAAGCGCTCGGAAATCTCAATTCTCACATGAGAGAGAAGGTTACATACTCAATCGGAAACTTGTAGGGTTTCTTCTTATCAGGTCTTTTGAATTCTTTGTTTCGCTCGTTTGGCGTGTATTCAATTTCTCTAGGGTTTTAGTTTTATATCTTTCTGGATTCTAGAGATTCAAGTAAACGATAATTTAGATACCCGATTGGTTATGTATGCTATTCTTTGTTTCATCTATATATTCTTCTGTATCGGATCTGTTGTTGGTGTAACGGTGAGGTATGTAATTTAGGGTTTTTAGTGTTCTTGAAAGTTTAAAAATTTGATTTTTCTGTTAGGGGTTTATACCATTTAATAGGTTAGGGTTTTAGTTGGTAAGGAGAAAATAAAATTAAATTTGAAGTAATTTTTTTGTTTGTTTAATTGGGGGCGTTGGGTATAAGATATATGCACACGTTTATGGCGGCAGGAAGGCATGGTGGCTACCGCGACATTGAGCTTAGGGAGCGTGACAGTGAATTTGAGGTTTCAAAGAGGGACTTTGGTTTTGACAAGGGGATACAAAATGGGGAGCGGGATTATGAGATGAGTCGGAATCGAGACCGGGATAGTAGGGATAAAGGTAGGGTTAGACAGAAGGATATTAAAGAGAGGGAGACAGTGAACGGAAGTGTCAGGCCTGGTTCAAATAGAAGTAATTCTGGGGGCAGTGGTAGTGGGGATGGTGGAGGTACGAGGAAGAATGACTATCCAGTTAGATCTGTTGATCGAGAACCGGGGGAGTTGTCAAGTGAAAGTGGTTCTGATGAGGCTATTGATTCGGAATCAAGGGTTAAGCATAATGAGGGCCAGAAGTTAGAAAATGGGACCAAATCACCTTTGTTGAATAAGAAGAGAAAGTTTTCACCAATTGTATGGGATAGAGATGACAAAGAAGTTAGCAATGTATCTAAGAGCAGATTTTCTCCCGCAAACACTAGTCTCCCTCCTCCACCTCCACTGCCGAAGTTGTATCGTCAGTCACCTAACTCAGTTCCTACTGGAGGTGTAAAAATCTCTCCAAATGATAATAATAAGATTCCAAGTGCAGGGCCATCTCCTGTTAATCTTCCAATGGATGTTGGGTTGCATGATTCTGCTTCATCTGAACCTCCCGCTGTTTTATCTCCTTCCCCTTTTCAGGAAGAGCGTGTGGGGTACAATCAGAACGTGGAACAACATGAAGATGAGGATTATGTGCCAGCGCGAAATATAAGAGCATCTAGATGGGCAGATGTTGCCCATTCCCCTGCTCATGAATTTGAACTTTCTGATGCGCCAGATTATGATGAGATGCAGAAAAGGAGAAAGCAGATGCCCCCTTCTGGATCAGGTGAACCCAGGTCGCGGAGGCAGTCACTCAGTCCTGAGGCCGGGGAGCTGAAGAGAGAGGGCTCTGAAGGCATTAGGGCAAGGTCATCTGAGTCTGATGACAGTGATTATCGTGTTCGGTCTTATAGTAGAGACAATTACCCGGAAAATGATTTGGACAGGAATGATTACATGGAGATTGATGAAGAACGCAGTAATAATAGTGCTGCTGTTAGCCATTCAGATGCAGATTCAGAGGATGAGCGTGACTCTCCTGGTAAGCCAGAGCCTGCTGGTCCTCCTCAAAGAAGTGTTAACATGCTTCAGGGTTGTAGAAGTGTTGAAGAGTTTGAAAGGCTTAACAAGATAGATGAAGGCACATATGGGGTTGTTTACAGGGCCAAGGATAAAAAAACCGGGGAAGTTGTTGCTTTAAAGAAGGTCAAGATGGAGAAAGAAAGAGAAGGGTTTCCTTTGACTTCCCTCAGGGAAATAAATATTCTTCTTTCGTTCCACCACCCTTCTATTGTGGATGTTAAAGAAGTAGTTGTAGGGAACAGTCTTGATAGCATTTTTATGGTAATGGAATACATGGAACATGATCTGAAAGCACTGATGGAGACAATGAAACAGCCCTTCAGTCAAAGTGAAGTGAAATGCCTTATGCTTCAGCTTCTTGAAGGTACTAAGTATCTTCATGATAATTGGGTTCTTCATCGTGATCTGAAGACATCAAATCTGCTTTTAAATAATCGTGGTGAGTTGAAGATCTGTGACTTTGGATTGGCTCGACAATATGGGAGCCCATTGAAACCGTATACTCATTTGGTGGTGACTCTGTGGTACAGGTGAGGCTTGACTATTTGGTAAATCTTAATCTTTTTGCTCATCATCTGATACTGTTATTGCTGCTTAAATATATTTTTTCACCCCTTTTGATTTCATCTCAAAGGTATTTGCGATTTCATTCCTTGTACTGCTTTGTTTAACTGAGATATGTGTAGTAATTGCTTATGTTTCCAGAGCTAGCTGCTATGTTTGCTAGTTTAGAATTGGGATTTTCTTTGGCTCATGCATATATCATAAATGTATATTATGCACTTGCCAATATTGTCGTGAACCTTGATCAGATGCTGGAGATATGTTTATAATGGTGATAATGATTTTGTAACTTGACATATAAACACCTATGCTTCAATTATGTTTCACTTCGAAATGAAATGGCTTTTAATAGATTAGTATGGGCCTTAATTGAAAAAAATATGTGGACACAGTTGCATGATATCCTTTGTTGTGTTTCACTTGTATATTTTTTTTCTCCTTTTCATTTTATAAACTGCAGAACTCTTTTCTTCTATAGGGCACCTGAACTTCTGTTGGGAGCAAAACAATATTCTACGGCAATTGATATGTGGTCGTTGGGCTGCATCATGGCTGAGTTGTTATCAAAGCAGCCACTATTCAATGGAAAAACAGAGGTTGATCAACTTGACAAGGTAATCGATTGACCATGTTTATCCTGCGCCTGGTTTAAAAATGTCCCTCTGTGCCCTAATTACTATAATGGTTCTTACCCTTGAAAGTCTTGGTTGGGCTGTACGATTGCAGATTTTCAAAACCCTCGGCACGCCCAATGAGACAATCTGGCCAGGGTTTTCCAAACTTCCTGGAGTCAAGGTGAACTTCGTCAAGCATCAGTAAGTGGCCATTTTTACTAATTTATTCTACTTTTTTACGACGAGGTTCACATTTTCTTATTTTGCCACTGTTTTCCCAGGCTTCCAGCTTTGGGTGATTTTCTGGTCTGGCTTTCTGGCCTCAATTGGTGATATATTGAGCTGTGCCACAAATGTTTTTGTTTCTATTAACAACCGACATATTTGCCTCAGGTATAATCTATTGCGTAGGAAGTTTCCAGCCACATCTTTCACTGGCTCACCAGTTCTATCTGATGCTGGATTTGACTTGCTGAACAAACTTCTAACTTATGATCCGGAGAAGGTACAATACAGTTAATTTCTGTGCACACTATAGTGTAAATGTTATTTTCTGCTATTTTAATAGAACTTGATGAATGTGTTTTCTTAAATGTCCAGAGGATATCAGCTGAGGCTGCCCTTAACCATGAATGGTTCAGTGAAGTCCCTCTTCCCAAGTCCAAGGATTTTATGCCCACTTTTCCTGCTCAGCATGCGCAGGACAGGTATACTAACCTACAAACTACTCCCTCCGACCCAAACTGAATGCTAAATATTCTCTTTTGGGGTTATCCAAAATAAATGATCACCCCCCTTTTGGAGAATATTAGAATGACTCGTGTCCACAAGTTTTTTGGGGGCCAACATTTAAAGCATCAATATCCACTATATGGCTCATATTGGTTTCCTTAATATGTGTGCAAAGTCAATGTAGCACTTATTTGGATTGGAGGGGGGGGGGAGTCGTATTTTTGATCTGTTTGTTTTTTATCTAGTGATCCTTATACTGATTTTCAGACGTGCTCGGAGGGTAATGAAGAGTCCTGATCCTTTGGAAGAGCAGCGTCGGAAAGAGTTACAGCAAGGAGAATTAGGGACTGGCGGTTTGTTTGGCTAAGAAAAGTAGTTCTAGGAAGCTTTATATCTTTGCTTTAGTTTATGCAACACTCATAGATTAAATTGGTTGAGGTGAAAGCTCATGCACCGTGGAAAATTGCTTGTAAGATGATCATCCATATGCTGTTTTTTAGCAGGCACCCTTGATGATCTGGGTGGGGAGACAACTTTTGCCTCTGCTTTCCGATCAAATATATAGCAGGTTGACTTCTTTGTTCAAGGTGTGGCTTAAGGGCCTTCCTTTTTAGAACAATTTCAGTTTGAACTGTGTATGTAACATATTTTAGTTGATACCTTGTAACAATTTTCTTAATATCGGTTTTGAATACCACAAAATTGTCGATTTCTTTTTTTCTTTAGTCATCTACCCTTTTAATGTTCGTATTGTGTTTGCAAGAGGTGGTTGGTGTAGCAAGGAGAGGGCCGATTTTGCTTTTCCTTGATGAAGTATTTGACAGAAAGTAATGCAGTCTGAAGGTAATTTTTTTTTAATCTAGCATTTGTGGTATGTAGTCAAGGATTAGCATGCTAACCTTCCTTTTCTTCTTTTCTTCTTCTCTTATGTTTTATGTATTTTCCCATATGTCGCGTTGTGGAATTTATCCAAATGCTAATGGTTGTAGTACTAATGACGTAGTTGTTTATCTTTTTTTGCTCTTAGGTGTCCTTGTTAAAATAGTGCTATGCTTCCATTGACATTCTGTATTAGTTAATAAGTTCGATCCAAGATTAATGGAGGTAGTTGAAAAGTAGAAATTCATTTGCGGGGGATACATTGTTATACGATTGCATTCCTTGAGCAGTATGCCCCAATTTGCGCTCGTTACTGAAAGTCCATGGTAAGTCTAGTTAATAGTTTCTGATGTCAAGATATATTTACGAGATGTTTTTAGGACCCATGGGCGAAAAATAAAAGAAATTAAGTACCAAACAGAAACAACTTAAACCATGGGTTATCAGAGGTGATGTCATGCAAGTACGCAGGACTGGTTTTGTCATACTAAGGCTCCGTTTGTTTCGCGTAAAATGACTTCCGGAAAATGATTTCCTGTAAAATGTTTTCTGGAAAATGAGATAAACATGTTTTTGTCTGTTTGGTAATGAAAATGTTTTCCGGAAAATATTTTCATGTGTTTAATGAAAATATTTTTCGATAAAAACACAATTTGAGATAAGTTGAAAGAGATAGGGTGATGGAGGTGGGGTGGTGGGGTAGGAGGTGGATGGGTGTGGGGTAGGGGTAGGATAGGGCGGTGGGGGAAATATAAAGGGTAAGATGATGGTAGGCTAGGGTGGTGATAGGGTAGGGGTGGGGTAGGGTGGTGATAGGGTAGGGGTGGGGTGGGTGGCTAAGAGTAGGGGAGTGGGGTTGGGTGGGGGAGTTGTTAAAAAATAAATTAATTTAATTATGAGTAAAAAAAGGTTTGACCGTGGGAGGGTGGTTGGTGGTTGGTGGTTGGTGGGTGGGGTTGGTAGGGGTGGTGAGGATTGTTAAAAAATAATTTTAATATGAATAAAAAAAATTGCTAGGGAGTGGGGGAGTTGTTAAAAATAAATTTAAAATGATTAATTTTTTTTTTTTGGACCCGACGGGTGGTGGTGGGGGGCAGGGGGTGATGGTGGTGAGTGGGGCGGGGGTGAGGTGGGGGGTGGGGGTGGTGAGGGGGGGGGGAGGGAGCATTGTAAAATCTAATTTTAATATAAATAGTTTTTTTTTTTGAGGGGATGGGGTAGGGGGTGGTTGATTTGGGGTGGGTAACGTGGGGTGTATGAAAAGTTAGGTGTGTGTTTGTGTGAGGGTGTTACCATTTTTCGGAAAATGTTTTACTTAGGAAAAATCCGTAAGTCAATTTACTTGGAAAAGTGGGGAAAATATTTTCTCCATTTTCCGGTGCTTACCAAACACCGAAAAATGGGGAAAACGTTTTCCGGAAAACATTTTCCCCCATACAAACAGAGCCTAACTAGAAGGCAGCATCTTGTAATGTGCTGCTAAGAGGAAGCACATGAAGCACATATTGTTGATTATAGTTGAAGTTCGGACCAGGGCTTGGTTGATGAAATAACAAAGCCTTCACTCTTCGTCTAGTTCATTTCAGTGCCAAGGAGGCCTTCAACCATATCTGATCAAGAACCTAGAGAAATTTCAAGTCTGTCAAAAAGGGTCTCATCCTTAGCATGCTCTCTTAATATGGAGTTACATTGTAATATTTCAGTAACATGGAGCTTTGTATGCGTTTGCTTTTCACGTTGTGGTCATTTTTTTTTTTTGCATGGTTTGTGGAGCTTTCATTGTGTCAAAATTGAGTATAGAATGGAATATCGAGTTCTCTATTTTATTTTGTTTTATCTTTCCGCTGGGATGACCGGAGATTGATGCTATAACTACTATGTGACGGTCAGCATGATGGGATATGTGAGAATCATTGATTTACATAATCTTATTGTTGTAATTAAGTGTCGTTCCTTCTTAATCTTACTTGCTGACCCTAAAGTTGAGCTTAAGCATGGACGGAAATGTCTATTTGCTATGAACTTATTGATTTATATATACTTTTATGGCGGTGAATGATGAAAGGCTTCAGGATATCCTGGACTCTTTTGACATTTGTCTGCAAATGTCACTGCAGTATCAAAGGCAAGCAGGTTGAGAAGGCTACATGCGCACACCTTGGAACTTAATTATTTCCGGTTAATTTCAGTTCTGCAGATAATGATTTTGTTCCTCCATTCATGGCGAGGTACTTCACCATCCTTTTCTGTTTGCTTCTAATGCTGCTCAAACTGCAACATCATAGACTTATATGGATGGCTGTTTGTAGAGGCCTTTGTCCCCCCTTGTTTTATGATCAATGGGGAAAAATATTTAGTAATTGGGAAATATCAGTTCAGCACTCGTTGACCCCCCACCCCGGGTTATGTGTGTGTTCAGTATGCATTTTGTTCTGTTGGGGGTGATGTTCTGATATTTCAGCATATGTAAAAGTTCATGCCCAAGATAAAAGGAGATATGACAACCTACTTGACAACCCTATTTTGAATGAGAAGATATAACATTGCTAGGCTGTAGTTAGCATCTAGGAGAGTTATTATCCATACTTCTTAACAATCGTTTGGACGGATGAATTGTAGGTATAATCTTGGTCGCAATGTTGCAAATGGCAATGCAGTTGTTAGTACGTTGTCACATTATTACTAGGAGAATTAGGATTGTCAGGTTATACTTGTGGGCTGGTTCGTGTCTACTTTGGGTTCATTGGGTGATACTCCCTCCGTCCCACAGACTATTCAAGTTTTTCAATAACATATTATTATTGATATAATTATCCTTGATGAATAACAACTATGTTAGAAGTTCATTAAATGAGACTTAACTTTTTGGGACAAACAAATATAGAAAGTAGGAACAACATTCCGTGACAGAGGGAGCTCCAAAATACGATTGAGAAAACTGGAAATTGGGGAGGTGGTGGTAACTGTCCGAGTTATGGGTTGTGTGTCATTTAGTTTACTTTGTTGCGGTTGGCTTCTGATTTTTGTAGCTGCTACTCCCTCCGTCCCACTTTTTTAGATAACTTTCGATCAAAGTTCTCTAGAAAAAGGATGCTGCCACCATTCTAATTTCCAGAAAGAGTTTCACTTGCTTCATGTTGTCCGTATGATTGCTTCTATGTTGTTGTAGCTAACTTCCTTGAATTTGCCATTCGGTGGTATTCTGGCGCTGTATGATTCTTGAAGCAGATCTTGCGGTGTGACAGACTTGATGAAAATGTCGAGCAGCTCGTATTTGTTGTGGTTTGTAAGAAATATTCATATTTAGACTTTAATGTTAAGCGGTCTGAGTCCTGGGCGTTTTGGGATTTTTCGTGTCCACTCGACTCGGAGGATGGGTTCAATTCTCTCGTTTTTAAACTCGGGAGCGGATAGATAGAGAAAGAAAACCATTGGGCCGAATTGCCAACAGAATCTTTTTTATTTTGTTGGGCCGAATTGCCAACAGAATCTTTTTTATTTTGTCGTAATCCTTCCTTCCTTTTATTGAATTTGATCCAATTGTTTGTCTCTATTCCATAATAATTCTTTTATTTGGACCTTTTCCTCTTTGATAGATGATTTTGAATTTTTATTAATTTTGATTTATTAATTTGTTAAATAAAATAATTCTTTTGAATAAATAAAAAAAAACTTATTTATGAAACTCAATACACAGCTTGATAAATGAGCCATGTCTAATTCCGATTTTACTTGCGAAACAATTATAACTTTATCCTTTTTTTTTAAAAAAAAAAAACAGTTCTTTTGAATAAATCAATCAACTTAGGCTCCGTTTGTTTGAGGGAAAATATTTTTCGGAAAATAAAATCAACGGAAAACATTTTTCGGGTCGATGGAAAATGAACTTGATTTCTAAGAAAAATGACTTTTTTATCTCTATCTAAGGAAGTTGTTTTTAAACATTTTTCTCATTTCCTTTGTTTGTATTGATTTTACCTTTAGAAAGTTACTTTAATGAAACTATCAAACTTCGAAAAATGTTTTCTTAGTGTTCACCAAACATTGGAAAATGTTTTTCGGAAAGCATTTTCATTTTTCGAAAAATATTTTTCAAGAAATCATTTTTTTGGGGTTATTTTCAAACAAACGAAGCATTATTATTCTTTACCCTCGTTATCTTTCATTTTTTCGTATTCACGACACTTACACATATAGTCCTTTCGTTCCATTCGAAAAGGTACATAGTTGTTATTGCACTAAAGTTAAGGAAAATATGTAGTGGAATAAGTGATGTGAATGGAAAAAATATGTAATGGAATAACTGATGTGAATAGAAAAAATTATGTAGGAGAGAGAAAGTTAAGTGAGTTCCTTTTTTGTGTGCTTTTTTGAACGAGACATCCAAATTGAAAATTTATGTATTTTTGAATGAGAGGGAATACACTTTTTATTAATTTTAGTAAAAAAACATAAATAAAAATTTTATGCTGGACGGAAAGAGTATTTCTTACGTACAACTGTTGTTCTAAAGTGTATCTATATACTCCCTCCGTCCCACCCATTTGAAGCTTTACTTTTTGTCAAAACGGGCGTCCCATTAAAAACTTCATCTTTTCTAAAATGATAAAGAATTTTTAGTATTCCACCCACTAATTCTCTCTCCTACATTACTTTTATACTCACAACACCAATCAACATTACTATTCCCCCACTCATTCTCTCTTCTATTTTTACTTTTATATTCATAACACTTTCTCTACTAACCTTTTTTCTTAATAAATGGGAAGGAGGGAGTATATATATTTTTTTTGAAAAATGTTTTATTTTTAAAAATTAATAATAATTATAAATTAATTATTATTAGTATCTTTATTTTTCTAATTTGAGAGATTCCGTTAATTTCAATACAAGTTAGTAGAAACGACTGCTCTGTAACGGCACACCTCTGTCCCTGTTCAGCAATGGCGGAATCAATCTCTTCTTCTTCAATTGATTCCAAAAGCGGTTTCTGTTCTCAAACCAAAGTCTACCACAGCCTCCGTCCGCCGGCGCCTCTCCCTTCAGAAACCGCCTCCCTCTCCGTCACCACCTACATTTTCTCCCACCTCCGCCAAACCTCCTCCAGCGCTTCCCTAATCGACGTTTCAACACGCCACCGCATACCTTACTCCGAGCTCGAGCTCCTCGTTAATAATCTCTCCGCTTACTTACGAGTTCGAATTAAGCTCTCCAAAGGCGACTCTGCTTTTATCCTCTCCCTGAATTCCATTCATCTCCCCGTGCTCTACCTCTCTCTCCTCTCAATCGGCGTCGTCGTCTCTCTGGCTAATCCGGCCGGCTCGATTTCCGAGATTTCTCGCCAAATTGAGTTATGCAAGCCGGTCATCGCTTTTGCTTCGTCGGAGGCGGTGGCGTCCAAGCTCCCAGTGCTTAAATTTGGTCGGATCATTCTCGATTCTCCTGAATTTGAGTCAATGATGACAAGTCAAGCTGATAAGTTTGATCCAGTTGACATTTCACAATCCGATACGGCGTCAATTATGTACTCCTCAGGCACGACGGGAAAAATCAAAGGTGTGTCCTTATCTCATCGGAACATAATAGCTACGATTGCGGGAGCTCTTTCATCTCGCCCGGAGAGAACGTCACCGGTGGTGACCATGTGCACGGTGCCCTACTTTCACGTGTTCGGCTACATGCTATGTCTGAGGTCAGTGGCGTTCGGGGATACCCTGGCGACGATGGAGAGGTTTAACTTGAAATTGATGATAAAAGCGATTGAAGAACTCAAGGTTACTCATTTGGCGGTGGCGCCGCCGCTGATTGTGGCTATGGCAAGTAAGGATGGCATTGTTGACGGATTCAATTACAGTTCTCTGGAAGCTGTTTACTGCGGCGGAGCTCAGCTCACCAATGCTGTGATTGATAGATTTAACCGACGGTTTCCGAAAGTAGTTATTACTCAGGTTAGTCCAATTTTTTTTTCAAATTTATTCAAATATCAAGAGTAATTTTGAAAAATATTTAGACATTCATTATTCATTTTGGGATATTGGGAGTACTTTTTTGGTCTTTTGGAACTTTCGGCCGCTCGACTTTCGTCCCTCAAGCATTCTCTGACTCAGGCTAACCATAGTCAAAGTAATTGATGCAAGTCAAAGTGATCGATACACGAAGGACGAATTGAGTTGTACGAAGAGCTAATGAAAACTATGAAATTAACTGATATGTATAGGGATATGGATTGACTGAAGCTTCAGGAGGAGTGTCTCGACCAGGAGGTCCAGATGAGAGCAAGATATTAGGAAATGTGGGGAAGCTTATATCAAATTGTGAGGCTAAGATAGTTGATCCCGACACTGGCGTTGGGTTGCCTCCCCTCAAGCGAGGCGAACTATGGGTCAAGGGACCCTTCATTATGAAAGGTACAAAACCATGTTTTCCCTTTTTAGATTAAGTCATTCATCAATCAATACAATGGGAAATACTTTTGTTGGTGAATGAATGGAAATGGAAAAGATTAGGCCTTTGTATACAAACTTACGATATGCAGGTTACTGTAGGTTATGTTGATGACAGAGACGCAACTGCTGAGATTGTTGATTCTGACGGATGGTTAAGAACAGGTGATCTGTGTTATATTGACAGTGAAGGGTTCCTATTTTACGTGGAACGTTTGAAGGAACTAATCAAATACAAAGGTTACCAGGTAGATGATGATGATTCATGTTCTTCGCGTTTGATTATTTCTTCAACTTTCTCAAGAAAATTTTATCAATTTTTTTTATAATGTTTTACGCTACATTCAGGTTCCGCCAGCAGAGTTGGAACATATTCTCCAGTCCCATCCTGATATAATCGAAGCAGCTGTGATTCCGTAGGTGTCTTAGATTTACAGATTACAGTACAGTCTTAATCTTCAACACCTGCAGCATTATCTAGTACAGTCTTAATCTGCAACACCTGCAGCATTATCTGACTTTTTTTTTTTTTTAAATTCCAGTTACCCCGATGAAGAAGCAGGCGAAGTGCCTATGGCCTATGTGGTTAGAAGACCCAAAAGCACCATTGATGAATTGCAAATAAAGGATTTTGTTGCTAACCAGGTACGGGGGTCCTTACGTCTTATGCTCTCGAATTCAATTTTATGCTACACCATTTCTTTTCGTTGTTTCGTTTATCGCAAAATTAAACAAAAATGATGATTATTATTAGGTTGCTCCATACAAGAAAATAAGGCGGGTTACTTTCATTAATTCCATCCCGAAAAATGCTCCTGGCAAGGTGCTGAGAAAGGAGTTGGTCAAACTTGCATTGTCAAATGCTACTTCTAAGTTATAGACTTCCCCAGGCGCTCATCCAGGATTTTGAAACAACGTGGGCTTAGAGTCGGTGACTTAGGTAAAAAAAAAAATTTTTTTTTTTGAAAAATTCTGAGATCTGAAGTGGCTAGATCCGCCCCTGCCCCCATCTCTACTTGAATCATATCAAGAACTTCATTTTGAGGGATTAAAAGGGTAAAAAATGTCATTTCCGTCGTCAAAATTTGTAATATTATTAACTTGAACACACAACTGCACATATTAAGCTCCTTGATGTGCTTGGTTGGGTTTTGGGTATGGACACATTTTAGAATGTGCTAGTTGGTGCTTCACTGTTTTTTTTTTTTTTAAAAGAAAAGTTCTATATTTGGAAAATGTTCAGTTGTAAATAGTGCTCCCTCCGTCCCAAAATGAATTTCTAAACAAGATTAAAATTTACTCTCGATCATTAAGAGAAAATTTGAAATGTTTTTTGGACATTATTTTTTTGGAGAGAGGGAGTAGTGTATAATATGCCTTTATTGTAACTATAATATTCAATGTACGCGAAATAGCTCTAATTCAATTGGCATCTGTTATCCCTTTCCATATGAAAAGATAGGGGTAAATACATAAATATGTCTCTGAACTTAGATTTTGGATGCAGATATATCCCTAACGTTGATAATTGGCATCCTTGCCCCTAAACTCATGTAAAATGAGAGTATATTTGCCCTTTGTTAAAATTTCGTCCAAAATTTAACGACTTTGTGACCTAAATGAATCAAAACGAAGTTGAAGGGGTAACTGTGAATTAAAGGGTTGAACTTATTCAAAAATAGTCCTCACTTATTGATCTTTTCTCATGTTAGTCACTAGCCTTTTTTCACCTTGGCAAAAAATATTTTTATTATTAAAATTAATATTTTTAATTATTATTTAGCATAATTATGATAATATTTAATCAAAAAAATATTCAGCATGATTTTTTTGAGAATAATTATGTTAATAAAAGAATTAAAAAATATTTAAAAAAAATAAAAAATTAAAGTTTATCTCTGATTAATTATTTTACGAAAACCTTTTTTTTCTCTAACTAATTCTACTTAATATAATTACTTTTAATAAATAATTTAATTATCTTTTTAAAATTACTTAGAAAATACTCCCTCCATTTCAGTAAGGTTGTTACATGAGGGTTGAAGCACGTAAATTAAGAAAGGGGAATAATGAGTGGTTGTGAGGAAGAGAGAGAATGAGTGGAGAATAATGAGTGGTTGTGAGGAAGAGAGAGAATAAGTGGAGAATTATAAAAATAATAAAAAGTTTCCTTTTTGGGTAATGTTGCAACTTAAGTGAAATGCCGAAAATGACAAAATGTTACAACCTTAGCGGAACGGAGGGAGTATAACAAAATTTACATATTACAATTAATATATTTTATATTGATATAAGAATATATCATAGATTGCCAAATATAAAAAAGACAAAAAAAAAAAAAAAAAAAAAATACCCACATATATAAGTTTATCATCTTCATCTTACCTCACCACCCCTTCTCTCCTAGTTCGGCCCTCCCATACTCTTATTTTCAAGTTCGGCCCTTCCATTTTTGTTTTCTTTTTAATAACTGGTAACTTATACTATATTCATATATTAATATGAAATATATATTTTTTCTAAATAATTTTAAAAATATAATCATATTATTTAGTAAAAATAGATATATTAAGTAAAATTTTTTTTTAAAAAATAAAGGGTTTTCATAAAATAATTATTAAGAGATAATATCAGTTTTTTTAGAAAAAAATACTCCCTCCGTCCCGCTAATATCCGCACACTTTTCTTTTTGGGCGTCCCGCTAATATCCGCACACTCCCAAAAAGGAAACTTTATATTAATAAAATATTCACCCAACCCCACTCATTCTCTCTCCTACATTATTTTAATACTCACAACACCATTATAATTTATTACACCCTCCACTCATTCTCTCTCCTACTTTACTTTTACACTCACAACATTTTATTAAAATATCATATTCCTTAATTCCCGCGCAAACAGTGTTAGTGCGGATATTAGCGGGAGGAGGGAGTATTTGCTAAAATTATTAACAAGAATGAAAATAATTATTCTAAATTTTTTATTAAATATTATCATGATTATTCTAAATAATAATTAAAAATATTAATTTTAATAATAATTTTTTTTTTTGCCAAAGTAAAAAAGACTAGTAACTAACATGAGAAAAGATTAATAAGTAAGGGACCTATTTTTGAATAAGTTCAACCCCTTAATTCACGGTTTACCCATTCAACGTCGTTTTGATTAAGTTAGGTCCCAAAATCGTTAAATTTTGGACTAAATTTTAACGAAGGATAAATATACTCTCATTTTACACGAGTTAAGGGGCAAGTATGCCAATTTTCGACGTTAGGGGCATATCTGCATCCAAAGCCTAAGTTCAGGGCATATTTATGTATTTACCCAAAAAGATAGTCTTATTTGACTTTTGATAGTTAATACAAGTCAACTTTAACCAAATATTAATGTGAATATAACCATCCCAATAAAATTTTAAAATACTTATTGATAAATCAATAAGACCAAATATTAATGTGAATATGATTATCCCAATAAAATTTTAAAAATAATTATTAATAATTCATTAAAAGTTTACTTGTGTTGACCCGCAAAAGTCAAGTCAAATGTGCCTAATAACAGTACAAAGAGAGCTTCAACAAAAACAGTCTGACACAGCTCAAAGATATTGAGAAGTTTGTCATATAGATACACTGTTAGGAATACCACGACCAGTAACCCCAGGACCTGACGTCGGTAACAGAAGTTCATAAGGTGGAACTCCGGCACCATTTCTGTTCTTTAAACTCGTATCCTTATTTCTCTTATTTATAATCTTCTCTATCTCCTCTACCTTAGCGGAAAATTTCTCGAACAGTTTAAGAACTTGAGGATCATTACCCCAATGGCTCTGCAAATGGTGCAACTGACCCAAATATTCCTCGTCTGCCGAGTGAGTCGATAATGTATCTTGGACGGCCATTATCTTCGTAGCTTGGAGTTGAGTAGGCAAAGATGAAAGAAACGTACGTTGAGGGTTATGTAAGAAAATCTCGTATTCAGGATCTTCTTCTGTAGGGATGAGTTTCCTCATTAAGGTAGGACGATTAGGTACATATCCACCAAATGGGTACTGCCCGAAATTTATAGCTGCGTGCTGACCGGAAGCGGTCCATATGATTATTGTCAGTATGCCCGATAAGTCCTCCTTAGTTTCGAGTTTTGGCCACCATGGTTCGTTTCTTTTGTCGTAGTGACCTTTGTTCTTAATCTCAGTCCACCAGGCTTGGAGTTCGATATCAGATGTTATGGAGTTGGGTTCGGAGTAATAGTAGGCTACGTAGGGTTCTACTAGCTCTTTTATGGCGGACCATACAAGAAGGCCGTCGGCTGCATAAGGGTAGTCTTCAATCAAAAGTTTTAGCCCATGAGGTTTTGAAGGATCCTCAACAGCCATGCCCCTGAAAATTTCACCATGAAAAGAACAATTTGCTCATTTGACCAACAACGATAAAGCCTTAATCCCAAAATGATTCGGGGTCAGCTAACATGAGTCATGATATGGAATCATCAAATAAATGAGGATGATGAAAAGGAATAATTGTAAGGCATGTATACCTGCGAATTAAATCTGCTGGCAATGATTCCATATCAAATCGCCAACTCTTGTAGCCTGCGGAGCTTATTTCCATGGCATATTTTCCGGGACTAAAACAAGCCTCAATAATCCCACCTCCGTTTATCAAATTTTGTCTTGCAATTGCGTTTATTTCCAGTGTGTAGCGCATATGAGGGTGGAGAAGCTTGAAAATCGGGTGCATCGAGCTAAGCTGCCTATGGGTGGCAATTATGTAGGCTTCCATGCAAGCATGAGTCCTCAACCTAGAAAAGGTTACTCAGCACATTAGAGATGTCTCATTGTAGGCAAAAACACAGCTACTAGGTGAGATCACAAAGCTCTTTTATAAGCGTGAGGTCTCAGGTTCAATCCTTTCCCAGAATAAATGAAACAAAGACTCTCCGTCCCAAAATGAATGTCTAATTTTCCAAAAAAAAAAAACTGCCGCAAGATGAATGACCACTTTTTGGGGTAGTTACTAAATCATCCATCATTAAATAACAAATTTTAATTCACAATGCAATATAGTGAGATCATTAAGGGGTTTTATGTAATGTTACTAAAAATGCTTAAATTCCAACTTTCTTAAATCTCCGTCAAAGTTAAAATTGGGCATTCATTTTGTGACGAAGGGCGTATAAACACAAGAACTACGACCTCTTGTCTCCAAATGAATGACCAAAAAAATTTCAAACTTGCTCTTGACCAAGAGCAAATCTGATTTTTTTGGGTCATTCATTTTGGGACGGACGGAGGGAGTATTATCTTACCAATGGTTCACTAGCTGATGAACGCCAGCATCATTGGAGCAAACATGAGCTTTAGCTTGCTTCCACATCCAGTGAGCTGTGGCATCATGTCCATGGGTGAAGACACGCTTATTTGATGAAGAAGAATGTTTGGGAGGAAGTGAAAGCTCAATAACTATAGGCTTTAGTACACCAGTACGGGTGAGGAATAAAATCGTCCTCGAGGCATAAGCTTTCCTCCCCGGCAAGGTATTCATCTTCCCAATAAAGGGTAATAACATGTCATGGTAGTCAATTATAAACAGTCTCTTCTTCTCAATAGCCTGATTAAAATTCGATCTTTAGTAGGAGTTAGGCAAGAAGAGAGACGGACATCTAAAGTACTTTGTTATTAGTTACCTCTTCAATCGTGATTCCTTGCAGTTCTGCTGATAACAGTTCCTTCGTGATTGCTGATTCTTGCGGACCATAATCTGCAGGGTCTAACTTGCTTAAAATAGGGAATTCCTGTAAAAATACACAACAACGTCATGATGTCCCTAAAGAATGGCATCAAATAAAACATTAGGTCCAAAGAGCTTCTGCTCTAGTGGTATCTGGTAATCTGTAGGGGTTATTTGCGTGTCTGGTCATAGACTAGGCTGTACCATGTTTCTGTAATAGACTCCGTAGGGGGTTTGTAATAGACCACTACGCAGTTGATCAATATGATGGAAATTTCCAGGCTTGATACAAAATATAAAAAAAAATTAGGCGGTGATGAGTTCAAAGTCATACCCTCAATACTTCAATGTTAACTGGATTAACCCCGGCCAAAGCCTGTCTAGCAAATTCATTGTCTCGTGTCCATGCGAACATGTCCCCTAAAATTAGAAAAAGCAGGTTAGGAAAGACCATTTGATGCTTGGATCATAAAACTAAGTTCTTGAATCTTGAACGTTAAAAAACTTATCACACGCACTTCTAATGATGGCTGGGATTTCGTACTTCAGTAACCTATCACCAACGGTCAACACTTGAGTCAACAACTTTGGCATAATCTGTTTCTTCTGCACATCATTATGTTCGTCATTTGGCAAAACAACTCCATCAATGTAGAGCTTGTCTATCTCAGAAAAGCAACCAAAGGAGATGTCTGAGCTAGACAGACTAGCAGCAATCAACGGAATCAAGTTGTGCAAAAGGGATTTCAACCTTCCAGCAGCGAAGGTATTCTGCTTAATCTCCTCAAAGGTTTCGTCTCGAGGAACATATACTGGATGGGGTTTTTCTATTCTACTCTCCGAGAGCGGATCTGTTTAAACAAGAGGAGTAAATGCATAAGGATGGATGATCCCGCGAAGGAAATGAAAGATGGTATTCCCTCCGGTCCAAAATAGCAGTCGCTTTTGGACAAAAAATAATTGGTCTAAAATAATTGTTGCTTTTGGGTCAAAAGCATTCAAATTGTTTTTCTTAAAACTTGTGAAAAGTCCAAAAAAGACGACTTTTTTCAACCGGAGGTAGTAAAGTTTATAGTAACTATCCGATGTACCTGACTTGGTAGGTGGTCTACCAGTTCGACAACGCCTTGGGTAAGGCCGCCCAGGGACCCCTCCTAGGACTGGCCTGACTAGTTCCTCACCCTTATCAGGATTGCCAAGATCATTATAAGGGGCATAGTCGTAAATCCTATCGTGCGGCTTCCTCACGCCTTTCCCGTTACCCCGAACACTCAACAAATCTTCTCGTCTAAGATCTTTGAGGCCAGGCGGGGTTTTTGATGGTAAGCATGTCTGGTTGAAATCAAAATAAAGTCTTGGTATCAAATAACGATATTAAGCAACTACAACAACAAGATTAACAATACAGCCTTAGTCTCAAAATGATTTGGGGCCGGCTAACATAAATCCTCATGTAGAATCGTCAAATGGTCATTCATTTTGGGACAAAAAAGGTCATTCAATTCGGGAAGGAGGGGATACATTGTTACAAAATATAGCTTCTTACTTGACTTTTGAAGATAATTCGACTTTCGGGATTATCTTTTCGTGAATGAATCCAAGTATTTGCCGGGAAAACCACGCGACCTTCACTAAAACCATGAAGGACAATCTGCATCAAATGGAATTCCTTGCCATGGAAATTTGTAACGAGAATAGCTCCAGGATTGCCAAAGTCAGATGGGACTGTCAAAGTAGCTGCATATTCCACAATGTGGCGATGGTTCGATTGCTTTGGCAACCAACCCCTTGCATAGGACTCTATACTCTTTCCTGACTTTGTCACTGTCAGAGAAAACAATCGTTTCGAATTGTCAGATCTTCAATTGCTAAAAAGAGAGTTTCTCGTTTATCGGTTGAGCAATAATGATGGGTACAAAATGAGTTTACGAAATTTTGGCCACAAACTGAGTTGGCATAGATTGATTGGATACATAATTAACGAGTAGTGGGGCCTACAGTCTTAATATCCAATCAAACATTGCCAACTCAGTTTGCGACCAAATTTTGTGAACTGTTTTTGTGACGGGATGAAAATTACTCTTTCAATTCCAATGTTATGGCTTAATATCCGGTAGCCGAATATACCCTTAGTGCTCGTTTGATTGTCGGATAAGGATTAGCAGTATTATTAATGAGGGGATTATTATAGAAGTGATTAATAATACTTCCCTGAGATCAGTATAATTAGTGAGGGGATTAAGATCTAATTCCAATAAATCGGCTTAATTATCCAGATGCCTAATTTACAACCAAACGCCCTCTTAATAAACCTTATTAATCCTGATGAATGTTATCCCGAGCCTCCTAACCAAATGGCCCCTTAGATTTGGGATTTTAGGATTCGGGGTCAATCAAAAGCTGAAACTAAATTAAACTTCCCCTTATCAAAATGAATGTACGAAAATATTCCAAATTTGATTTTGATCCCTAGCAAAACTATATTTTTTTTTTGGACGTTCATTTTGGGACGGAGAAAGTACCTGATTATACCTATCCAAACATGAAAACACAAAAGTTTTCTGAACAGAGCTCGTCCCAACCCGTTACCCGCTTTAACCGGACTCAACCCAACCCGATTGACAGTCCCAACCCGTTACCCGCTTTAACCGGACTCAACCCAACCCGATTGACAGGTGTGGAAGTACAACCAAAATTTTGGTAGATTCAGAAAGGAATCAAAACTCCTAGGCTTAGCTACCAAAAAAAGTCAACCAAATCCAGCAAGAAAATCATTCATGTTGTGAAAGCTAAAGTCAACAATGAGGACAAATAGGCTGAGCTGACAAGAGTTGACAAGTAAATTAGTTGGAGAAATTAAGGAAAACTGACCAGGATCAATGTCTTCACTAATGAGCTGAATCAAGATCCCTTGACCAATCCCAGTAATGAAAGACTCCCATTGATCTTCAATTTTGTCACCAATCTTCTCCTTCATCTTCTTCCTTATTGTAATCACAGCCTTCACCTCCACCGCCTCCCCTTTTTCCGGCGAAACCAAACCACCATTATTATAAGTGGTCTGATCACCTGTCACAGTACTTCTCTTGCTCTCCTCACTACTTATCACTGCTCTTACGGACAGTTTGTGGCGGTTCCCGGCCACTTGCCGCCGGGAAAGGGGTGCACGGGTGGTGGTCCATGTGGGTCTGTAGTAGTTCCCGGCGCCGGTGATCTGTCGGAGCCGGGAAGTGTGGGTGTTTGACTGAGGTGTTGTCGGTTGAAGTGAAAACATTTTGGAAACACAACTAGTAGCGGTGGCTGGTGGGTTTTACTTTTATAACAATGAGTTTAAATATGAATTCAGTAGTATTGTATTTATATAATCCTTCCTTCTTTGTTACACATGAAAAAAATATTTTAAAAGTCATACTTTAAAAAATAAAATAAAATCTATATATATATAAAGGTTGAAGTGATTTTAGCACTCAATTTTTCTCTCCAAAACTTTGAGACATCACATGACTAATATACCCTTAAATTAGTGATAGCAAATGACCTATTTACCCCTATTCAAATCTGATACAACTAATGAGTCTTTTTGAAATCATAAATTTTTTCATGCCTCATTATTACATTTAATGCTAAATGGGAAATGCTACATTATGATTTAAGAAGCAATCAATTTGGCACAACCTTTGATAACTGTCATTATTCAAATCTGTTACAAATAATGACACTTTTAAATTTTCTCTTTTCATATTTTTTTTTCCTTTTTCTCACTTATTTAATCCGAAAAGTATGAAACCAATACTCCCTATCACTGCCTTTTTTTTCATTAGTTTTTTTCTTCGAATGATGTACTACTATTAGCTAGAATATCAATGTTGAAATAAGAGAATCAAAATTTTATATTGAATTCTTAAATGAAGAAATAAGGCAATAAAAAACAAAAATATAACCAATGAAATCAAAGTTAAAGTATTATTTTTCTGTCAAAAAATACACATGCTCAAATTAGAACATTTAGTAAAATACTCCCTCCGTCCCATTAGTATTAGCACAAATACTGTTTGCGCGGAAATTAAGGAATATGATATTTTAATAAAATGTTGTGAGTGTAAAAGAATGAGTGGAGAGAGAATGAGTGGAGGGTGTAATAAATTATAATGGTGTTGTGAGTATTAAAATAATGTAGGAGAGAGAATGAGTGGGGTTGGGTGAATATTTTATTAATATAAAGTTTCCTTTTTGGGAGTGTGCGGATATTAGCGGGACGCCCAAAAAGGAAAGTGTGCTAATATTAGCGGGACGGAGGGAGTACTTAGAACTAATTTTAAAAAAATATTTTTCTCGGTCTTAAAAAGACAGGATAGTTCTAATTTAATTTTGATAGTAAGTTTGATTTATTTTTGATCAAAAAATTGATATTAACACAACATTAATATCAATAGCATTTTTAAAAGTTCATTTGAGTTATTAAGTTTCATTATTTTCTAGATCAATGTTCAATTAAGTTAACATTAAAAATAAAGTGAGTATATTTTTTTGGAACGGGATAAATATAAGATTACAAAAAGTTGAAGACATTTTACTACAATGTCCTACTACTTTCGTTTTAAATTAAATATAAAAAAAATTGAGATGGGGAGATATTTTTTTTTCAAACCCAGTATTTTTTGTATTTAAATAGTGGTCAATAGCCAATGATTTGGTCTTCACTATTTACAGTATTTACAGACACAAATTTTAAGAATTCACTCTCGTCCTGATTTTTTTCAAGAGCGCACTATGACATTGAGACAACAATTTGGGACACGGGCAAATGAACATGCTATTTTACTATTAAAAATGTCTATAAATACGAAAAAACTATAAATTTTCCATTTGCATAGGCAAATGAACATGTTGTTCGTCGATTTTATCTGTTCACTCACTCATTTTGGTCTGTTTTTAAAATAATCTGTTTTTAGTAATGGTTAATTGTATGTAATTTTGTGTAAGATAAATAATTGTGATGGTTTGAAGATTTTAATATGTGACGAAAGAAAAAGACCGTGGATGACATCACAAATGTTGTATACAAGATTTTTTTTTTTTAAGTTTGTAATTTTTATTACTAATGCCAGGATATATTTTTGTTGTATACTTTTTATTTTAATTTTTTCCTAAACTAACCTTTATAGTTATAGTAACTTTTTTAATTTAATTTCTCTTATTTATTAAAGTTTTTTGATCGTGTGTTTAACACACGGGTGTTACGCTAGTTATTTATAAGACTCATTGTCATACTTTAACTATTTTTTACCTCACTTTCTCTTTCCTACCTCACTTTTCACACTCGTAATAATTATTTCCTCCGTTCTACTTCAAGGATCCTAGGATAATATTTCACGATTCTTATTTTTTTTTAAATGAATAAAGAATTGCGAGTGAGTAGAAGATTAGAGGAAAGAGAATGTACAAGTTAAAACATGTAATTTTTACCCCTCTTTTTTATTGATTTTTTTTTGTAAATATGTTAATATTATAAGGGCATAAAGAATGTTTTTTTTTTTTTTTGTAAATATATTTACATTATAAGAGTATAAGTTTCCGAAACACTGTTCAAAATTTGTCATTTATGAAATGAGACTTTTAATCTGAAACGAATCTAAAGTGAAAATAGAACTCTTGAACTTGAAGTGGGACAGAGAGAATACGTATTACACACTTTTTCTTAATTTCCGGACAAAATCAATTTTATTCATCATTCATTTTCCAATGTGACGTCAACTCTTATACATCATGGACATTATAATAGTGCGTATTGTTTGGTGGACAATAAATGTTGATCATCATCTTTGTCATGTAAAATATTCTATTTTTTTCATGCTATAAAACGACTGTCAATTATGGGCAAAGATTAATAGTACTATATCCAATTCTAATAAAATAAAGAGGCATTTAAAAAAAAAAAAAAACTATTTTAGAAAGATGAAAATTACAAAAAACAAAAACACATAAGTTTGAAATTACAATTTTTTTTTATCAGTTTTGGTCAAACAACTGATAATTTCAGTTATCACTTGTTTACATCTGATAACTAAATTTATCAGTTGTTTGATGCACAAATTACTCTTCAAACAATTGATAACTGAAATTATCAGTTGTTTGATCAAAACTGATAAAAAAAACACAAAAAAAAAAGTTTTTTGTAAAAAAAGAAAAAAAAATAGTTTTTTGTAATTTTCCATCTTACGTGTTTTTTTTTTTTTGTAAATACCATCTTTTTGAGTGAGTTTTTTTTTAATAAACCCTAAAATAAATCTAATTATTTCAATACAATTCTAAAAAAATGTTATGAATAAATCACTTACTTTCTCTATTTCATTTATTGGTAATTTTTTTTTTTATCAGCACAAGTGAATTTTGAGGAAATATTGATAATGTTAATTTAATCATGTTAAAACTTGTTATTTATACAACAATATAAATGTTGGAATGTTTGATATATGTGGTATGGAAGTCCATAGCTCTATGACCTTGTTGTGTTGTGGGTTTGGACTGAATTTGGCCAAGGGAAAACACGTCGGAGTTTCTGCCAAGGAGGGCGACCGCGCTTATGCCAAGGGTGGCCGCGCTTGTGCCCAGAAACTCGATGAGATTTTCCTGTTGCTTAGGGCGGTCGCGCTTGTGCCTAGGGCGGCCGCGCTAGTGACGGGTTTGTGGGTTTCCTGGGCCGAATTTGGACAGTCTTTAAGCCTAAGTAAGACCCTAAAACCCTAATTTACCATATGTATATAAACAATACTCCATCCATCAGAATTTTCAATGAGAGATTGAAGAGAAAATCAATTCTCTTGCTTCCTTTCATTGCTAAATTATTCCTTGTTCATGGAGATTCGTTCGTGAGATTAAAGGCGACTGAGATAGGACCGCCGGCGATTACCTACCTGTGTGCTGATTTGTGGTACGTAGTCCGTGATCGTTTTATCCTCGGAGAAATTTGCCTGTACCTGAGTTGCACCAATTGGGGGCAATATTTTCTCTTAGGACAGTCTTCCTAAGGCGACTCGATCAAATCACGATAAGTTTTCTAATGGTTTGTTTACTTGTTTCTGTCTGTTTTCCTGATCCTGTTCCCTTGCTTTCGATTTTGCTATTGGCTTATTATTGGTACGCTCTTGACTTGATCAATAAATCCCCTACCGTTGATTAAATTATTTGTTTAATCTGTGGTGCTGTTAAATTAATTTCCAACAGTCTAAGAGAAAATATTTTTTTATTGAATCATGTCTGGAAGTACCTCTAGCTCTCCATTTAAGTCCCTAGTTGACACCTCAGATCTTCCGGAAAAGTTCGGTGGTAAGAACTTTAAGCGTTGGTCTGAACGCATGAAGATCTGGCTGTCAATTAAGGGCATGTCTGGTATGCTGTCATCTAAATGTCCCGCTTTGAAAGCCGATGATATCGCTAGTGTGGCTGCTGTTAAACAGTGGAAGGAGCAGGACGATGTTGTTCGAGGATGCATTCTGACAGCTTTGTCGAATGCACTCTTTGATGTTTATTGCTCTGCTCCTCTCACCGTCGTCATCATGGGAGTCGCTTTCCACAAAGTACAGCACCAATGACTCCGGTGTGGAAAAGTACCAAGTGGGTAAGTTCCTGAATTATCGCATGAGTGAGGGAAAGTCGGTTACCGACCAAGTGCACGAACTCCAAATCATTTTGCAATCGCTCAAGGATGCTAGCATGGGACTTCCTGATAAGTTCGCTGTCATGGCTATTATTGAGAAGTTTCCTCGATCTTGGGGGGAATTCGGTATGACCCTCAAGCATCGTACTGGAAGCTTGACACTCAATGAGCTGATGAATGCAATTGCGATTCAGGAGGTGCATAATGGTAACCAACCGAGCGTACCTGTGGAGGCTGCTGCTAATATGGTAACTGGTAAAAGCAAGTTTAAAGGAAAAGGTGTGAAAACTCACTCTAAGGATAAAGAAAACCATGATAAGTTTACAGTTAAGAAAAATAACTTTAAGAAGCCAAAAGCAAAATTGAACTGCTGGAATTGTGGAGAAGGTGGACACTTTTCTAGGGACTGCCCGTCCAAGAAAGGAAAAGGACCACAAGGCTCTGCTGATGACCATCCCGCCGTCAACATGGTGTTGGGTCCGAAGGATTATGATGATCCCGACTCGACGCACCTGGAGTTGACGCTCTCGACCTCGCAATGTTACAAAGTATGTAACCTCTTATCCCGAACTCTTTATCGTCTATGAACCCAACGAGTGGCTAGTTGATACCGGGGCAAATGTGCACGTTTATGCCGATAAATTGCTATTTGTGTCTTACCACTCGAGCGTGGTAGATCAGTGACGATGGGGAACTCTAGTGCTGCAAAGGTGCTTGGGACTGGACGCGTGGACCTGAAGTTTCCTAATGGGCGCATTCTTACCTTGCATCAAGTGTATCACGTTCCTGATATTCGTCGCAACATTATTAGTGGTTCTAGTTTAGTTAGGGAAGGATTTGAGATTTCTTTTAAATGTAATAAGGTCATAATTTTGGATTCTGGTAGTTTTGTGGGGAAAGGTTATTCCTCGGATGGTTTATTTAAAATTAGAGTTGAAACTGATGTTTGTTCGCACAATAATTTTAGTTCTATTGATTATCCTGTTTCTTATTCCATTGAATCTTCAAATGTTTGGCATGGTCGTTTAGGACATATTAATTATGATTATGTGAAAAGAATGATGAATTTAGATATTATTCCTAAACATGCTATTGATAAAAATTCTAAGTGTCATGTATGTGTTGAAGCTAAATCTACAAAAGGTCCGTTTAAGTCGGTTGTGAGAAATTCTGAAATTCTAGATTTAGTTCATACTGATATTTGTGAATTTAATGGCATGTTGACCAAAGACAAAAAGAAATACTTTCTCACATTTATTGATGATGCTAGTAAATACTGTTATGTCTATCTGCTTAATTCTAAGGATGAAGCATTAGATAAATTCATTATATTTAAGAATGAAGCAGAAACACAAACTGGCAAGAAACTTAAACGGTTAAGGTCTGATAGAGGAGGTGAATATGAGTCTAACCCATTCATGTATTATTGCTAAGAAAACGGAATAGTACATGAAGAGACTCCTCCCTACACCCCTCAATCTAATGGTGTTGCTGAACGTAAGAATAGAAACCTTACTGATATGATTAATAGTTTACTTATAAGTTCTGGACTGCCCAAATATATGTGGGGAGAGGCTTTGAATACGGCTTGCCATATTCTGAATAGAGTCCCTCCTAAACATAGAAAGGAAAGTCCGTTTGAACTTTGGAGAGGTCGACAGGCTAGCCTGAAACACTTAAAAGTGTGGGGGTGCCTTGCAAAGGTACTTGTACCCGCACATAAAAGGAAAAAGCTTGGACCTAAAACTGTTGATGCTATCTTTATAGGTTATTCTGAAACAAGCTATGCATTGAGATTTCTGATTATCAAATCTGAAATTTCTGGCATAGATGTGAACTCTATAGTTGAGTTACGTGATGCAACATTCTTTGAGGATGTGTTTCCTATGAAAGACGGACTTCCTAAGGAATCTAACCCAACCACTAATTCCATTCCTGCTCAAGTAGAGGAGCTGACAAATGTGGGGGTTGATTCCAGTGCAACTCATTCTGACGATGAGATTGAACCAAGAAGGAGCAAACGGGCAAGGACCACCAAGGACTTTGGAAGTGATTTCATCACTTACAATGTCGAGGGTGATCCTCTAACCTTCAAAGCTGCCATGGCCACTTCTGATGCCAAGCAGTGGAAGGATGCTGTTAAGAGTGAGATGGATTCTATTGTCTCTAATGGGACATGGGAATTGGTCGATCTCCCTCCTGGTTGTAGCACGATAGGATGTAAGTGGGTCTTCAAAAGGAAACTGAAACCGGATGGAACCGTTGACAAGTTTAAGGCTAGGTTAGTGGCTAAGGGATTCAAGCAAATGGAAGGAATAGACTATTTCGATACCTATTCGCCAGTTGCTAGAATGACTACAATCCGAATGCTTATAGCATTGGCCTCTGTATATGATCTTCCTATCCATCATATGGATGTTAAGACCGCCTTCTTGCATGGCGATCTAGAGGAAGAAATTTATATGAATCAACCGGAAGGTTTTGAGGCCTCTGGCAATGAGAGAAAGGTTTGTAAACTTGTTAAGTCCTTATATGGACTTAAACAAGCCCCTAAGCTGTGGCATGAGAAATTTGATAAAATTGTCTCATCGTTTGGCTTCGTTACTAATGAGTTTGATAAGTGTGTTTATAGCAAAAGTATTGGTGATAGTAGTATTGTCTTATGTCTGTATGTCGATGATATCTTGTTGTTTGGAACGGATATGAGGATAATTAATACTACTAAGGAATTCTTGAAAAGTAAGTTTGAGATGAAGGATATGGGAGTAGCTAGTGTGATTCTTGGCCTTAAGTTGACTCGTTCAACTAGTGGCATAACCATATCGCAATCTCATTATACCGAAAGTGTAATTGAGAAATTTGGTTATAAGAATTGCAAAGTAGCTAAGACTCCATATGATCCTTCAGCTGCACTTACTAAGAATGAAAGTGGAGTACCGATGGCTCAGTTGAGATATTCTCAAATTATTGGAAGTTTGATGTATCTTGCCAATTGTACTAGACCGGATATATCCTATTCGGTTACTAGATTGGCTAGACATACTCAATGTCCAAATAAAGCACATTGGGAAGCTCTTGATAGAGTTCTCAAGTATTTGAAGGGAAAGATTTCCCTTGGGCTGCATTACGGTAGATACCCTTCTGTTCTTGAAGGATATAGTGATGCAAGCTGGATTGCCTTTAACTCCGGGAGTTATGGCTGTACGGGGTATGTTTTCACCTTAGGCGGAGCTGCAGTCGCCTGGAGGTCGACCAAACAAACTCGTTGTCTAGGTCTACATTTGAGGCCGAATTAGTTGCCCTCGACACTACCGGATTGGAAGCCGAATGGCTTCGAGGACTTATGTCCGAGTTGCCCATGGTCGCAAGCCAATGCCCTCTGTACATTGTGACAACACCGCCACAATTGAGAAACCGAAAAGTGTCAAGTACAATCAGAAACCAGGAGACACATCCAAATTAGATTAAAATCTATAAGGGATCTTGTGTCTCGGAATGTGATAGCTGTTGATTATGTTGGTACCAAGGATAACACAGCTGATCCTTTAACCAAAGGGCTAGAATTTGCTCTAGTTCAAAAATCTAGGTTGGGGATGGGTCTGAACCCTGTCTGATTCATACGCAGTAGCAACCCAATATACCTGAGTGGAGATCCCACAAAGGAGATTCAATGTGATAATAACAAGCTGTGGGGTGAGTCGGAGCACCTAAAGTTAGATTGACATGTTACATGTCTGAGTCTATCCCTGAATAGCCTAGAGGTGCTCGTAGTTGCTAATAAAGTAAAAGTTTGGAACTTTGAATGGGATCAAGTCTTTTAGACAAGATGCTAGCAGTACATCTTCTGAGATGCCCAGCTAAGTGAGTGTTATTGTTGGCCGCAATTAGAGGAATTCGGGTTATTCCTTGAAAGCACTCATGATAGAGGATCGGGACGTATGGCTTATAAGCGTCAAGTGTTCGATAGAGGGCCTATCATAGCTTTTGTCGTGTTTGTTACCAAAGAAAGGCCTCTACATCCAAAGGCATCGATTCAAGACACCCGTTCATCTGGTCCTGTGGAGGTTTGCGTTGGATAACATAGGTAGTGGTTCAAGCCGGAAGGTACCATTACTGAAAGCATTACAATGGACAATCTGTACACGTCATATTTCTATGAACTTGTGGGGGATTGTTGGAATGTTTGATATATGTGGTATGGAAGTCCATAGCTCTATGACCTTGTTGTGTTGTGGGTTTGGACTGAATTTGGCCAAGGGAAAACACGTCGGAGTTTCTGCCAAGGAGGGCGACCGCGCTTATGCCAAGGGCGGCCGCGCTTGTGCCCAGAAACTCGATGAGATTTTCCTGTTGCTTAGGGCGGTCGCGCTTGTGCCTAGGGCGGCCGCGCTAGTGACGGGTTTGTGGGTTTTCTGGGCCGAATTTGGGCAGTCTTTAAGCCTAAGTAAGACCCTAAAACCCTAATTTACCATATGTATATAAACAATACTCCATCCATCCGAATTTTCAATGAGAGATTGAAGAGAAAATCAATTCTCTTGCTTCCTTTCATTGCTAAATTACTCCCCGTTCATAGAGATTCGTTCGTGAGATTCAAGGCGACTGAGATAGGACCGCCGGTGATTACCTACCTGTGTGCTGATTTGTGGTACGTAGTCCGTGATCGTTTTATCCTCGAAGAAATTTGCCTGTACCTGAGTTGCACCAATTGGGGGCAATATTTTCTCTTAGGACAGTCTTCCTAAGGCGACTCGATCAAATCACGATAAGTTTTCTAATGGTTTGTTTACTTGTTTCTGTCTGTTTTCCTGATCCTGTTCCCTTACTTTCGGTTTTGCTATTGGCTTATTATTGGTACGCTCTTGACTTGTTCAATAAATCCCCTACTGTTGATTAAATTATTTGTTTAATCTGTGGTGCTGTTAAATTAATTTCCAACAATAAATACTATCAATAATAATTTTTAAACATTCATTAGGATAGTTAAGTCAGCCTAAATTTATTGCTCAGATTACCTTTGTATTGACAATAATAAAAAAAAAAGCTCATTTCGATACAAACTCATCTATTCTGAAGGAAAATTAGGGGTGATCGCGGTTTGATCAAATAGCGGTATGGAGTCGAACCGAGCTAAACTGTGTGGTTTGGTTCGATTTTTAGACATAAGTGGTTTAACTCGGTTTGAGAAATTAACAGACCTTGTGGTTCAACTCAGCTTGTGGGTTGACGTTTCAAAATCGAACCGAACCGTTTAAGATCGAACCACGGTTTGAAACCGTGAAACCATGCCATTAAATCGAAATGTGAAATCAAGCCGTAAACCGAACCATTAAACTGCAATCCTGACCGTCCCTTCAAAGTTTTAGTTAATCTTAGTTAGAAAATCATAAAATGGTTAACAAAAAAAGATTATGGTTTGAAATGCGGTTTGAACCGTGGTCTGAACCGCAAAATCAAATTGCGGTTTAGACCGAACCAAATCGAACCATAGCAGATTGGTTTAGCTCGATCTGAATTTTTTTATGATTTAGTTTGACTTGAAATTTCTCTAAACCGATGCTAACGATTTGACTTTTAAATTTATTCAAATCGAGCTAAACCGAAAATAACGGGTCATTCTACCGAGAGAGATTATGAAATTGCTAAGAAAGTATTTTATTTAGCTTTTATGCTTGTTAAATTAATTAGTAGAAGTCAATACCTAGCCCAATATTCAATATTATTGCAGGTAATTCATTCCTAATCCTATCTGTTTTGAATTTGACTGGGAGTACGTGTTCGGTAAAAGCAAAACCTAATTTGAATTTGACCCGTTGTCATTCAAAATAGTTAGGAGAAAGCTCATACAAATTTCCAATTTTTCATCTCAATTGGGTCACTTAAAAAAATTACAAAAATCGATAAAATAATGAGATAATAACCTTCATGATTTTAGGTCTCACATTTTTTTAAAAAAATATGAATATATAGTTGTTTGTTACGTTTAAAGTTTAAATCTTGTGTACAATTAATTTAAAGTTATCATCAATTTTTAATGTTTTTCAACTTACAGTGTTCATAAAATGAATTTAGTTTATACGAAAATCTGAAATTTATTGAATCGGCTAAAATTCTTCAAATTAATAATTATTAATTTATCGATAAATTAATAATTATATAAATTAATAAATTTCATCTATTCTGACAATATTAATTTATAGAATTTTTACTGTAGGTTTTAGAATGATGTCCCTGGATCACATTTGATTCAAACCAATTGTGAAAAAGAAAGTCAAAACTTGAATTTTGGCAGGAACAGTTGGAACAGAAAATTAATTGGTGATGTAAGAGTGATGTAAGCGTCATGTAGGAGTGTTCCCTTGGGACCAGGAGTATAAGGGGTGTTGACGCTGTCATCCTGACTACCTCGGGCATATCCCACGGTTTATCTCCGCCAGTCATTGAGGGGCCGGTGGCTGATGGTCGAGAACTTAGTTCGGCGAAGCTGAAATCTGGGTATCAAAAAAAAAAAGAAAAAAAAGAAAGAAAGCCAAAACTTTAGCTTAATTAAGTTCATCATAAATTTAGCCAAGGTGAGGTATAAAATAAAAGGTCATAGACTTCAAAGAAGTTAGATCTAGTATTTATTTATTTAATACATTTGCTCAAGAAATTAGGGTTTTATAATTGATTTTTGGTGGTTAGAACAATTCTTTAAGGCTCAAAATATCTGCCTATTGTGGGGAGTTGACTTTGTGTACAAAAAAGGGGACTTTTCAAATTTGTCCAGCTTAAAGATGGCTAGTGTGAAGGGGACTTGTCCAAGTGTACCGTGTGTTTCCTCAACTATCTAATGGGCCTTAATGGCCTTGGCTTTGTGATATCTTAGCGGCTTTCCTTCGAAAAGGTCGCATTTTTAATTTTTCTTGGGAGAATTCTTGTGGTTTAATTTTTACCATAGGTTTCAGGGTTCTTAGGAGCCCCCCGAGGCACATCCGTGCAGTTAAGAAAGCAGCACTGCTGGACTTGCAACCTCAGTGTGGGGAGTTCGAATCTCGACAGGAGCAGCTGAAGCAGCCAATTGGTGTTGTAAGAGTGATGTAAATGCCTCTTTGGCGAGGCATTTGGAGCGGCAATTGGTGATGTAAGAGTGTAAATGACTTGTAGGAGGGCTCCTGGGGCCAGGAGTATAAGGAGTGCCACCCCAGCATAGGGCATATCCGCGATTTATCTCCGCCATCTTTACCGAGGCGGCCGCAGTGGTTCGGGATTAATTTGGCGAAGCGGGAACCCGGGCAACAAAAAAAAAAAAAAAAAAAAAACTAAATATAAGAAACATTTTATCAAACTTTTACAAAAATTAATATTTGTAATGTTAGTGTCTTCGTCTCAAATATGACATTAATTTTTTAGGCAAATGAAGAGTATTATTTTTTAAAATATTCATTGAGACGAAGGAAGTAATGCTCATTTATTTAGACAAAAAATGTAGTATTATTTTTTGGTTATTCATTTTGAGTCGAAAGTAATATTTATTTTTGAAATGAAAAATATAATTTTTTTATGAAGTACATTTTTAAAGTATTTATTTGAGATGGAAAAAATAATATTTCTATTTAATTTTCTTTATTAATGCATAATTTTTGTATTATTATTTTGTAATTTAAAATGAGACGAAGTAACTTTGGCCTGCTGTGGTAATTTGAAATCGCTATACCGTGTAACGATTTCAAATTTTAATTTTTTTTAATAGGATAAATATTAAAATAAAATTGAGCAAATTTAAAATCGCTACACCGTATAGCAATTTCAAAAAAGTTGATCATTTTGACAAATAATTTCAAATGTTAATTATTTTGAGATTTAAATTTTTAAAATGAAATTATTTGAGAAAAGTTTCCAGTGACATCATTCTATAAATGAAATGATAAAGATACAGAAAATATATTATGAAAAATCAGTTCCTAACATTTGAAATAACAAGTTTTTTGGAACTTAAAAACTGTCAGTAAGTCAATTAAAACTGTGTTTATAATTGTGGATTTTATACCGACGAATTACGGTTTACAGTTTTAACTCGTATCAAATTTCCGACTTAAAACAACTACTCCCTCCGTTCCACATTAGCTTACCCATTTACTGTTGAGCACGAAAAATAAAGAGTGAATATATATAATGTTATTAAAGTAGGAGTTATGAGTGAGTAGGAGAGAAAAAGCAGGGTAGAGAATAGTAAGTGGTTACTTGTTGTGAATATGACAAGTGGATCCCATGAATAAAGAAGTATTAAAGAGTTTTCTTTTTAGGAAAATGTAATTTTAAAATGGAACGCCCAAAATAACAAAATGAATAAAATTTTATGGGACGGAGGGAGTAAACTAGATAGTAGGCTGACAATTTGACCGAAAAACAATATTAAAGTTCTAAAAAAATGATTTTTTATTGATTTTATATAATTTCTGAAATAATAAGTGGTATTTAGAGTTCCGATTAGGGTTTTCTATAGCTATAGCTGAGGTCCTGGTTCGAAATCCAAATATCTCAAAGGGGCAAGTCACATCCCATGTTTGTTTATAATAAATCGAGTTAAAAAGCGTGGCGACAGTCGGCCACAGCGTTTAGGTGAGGCAGTCGAGATTAGTTGGGGCCTGGCGGGGCTTAATCCAGGCGTTGGAGAGGCTGGCACAAGCGAGACCTAGACACCCTTAGGCAGGATCTTTTAGAACACTGTAATAAATGAGACAGTATCACCAAAGACACTTCAAACTTCGATTGTCAATCATGTAAGACCTTGTACAATAATGGTTTCAACACCATTTCCATTTTCAACACCATTTCCACTTTATCACTTCACATCAGCTTCTTTCTCCTCCACCTAATTTATCAATATCCTTTCAACTTTTACACCCTACAATGATTTTGTTTATAAAAATTCAACACCCTTCCAACTCATTATCCTATATTCCACCACTTTTATTTTATTTTATATTTTTTATGTTTATGATTAGTAAAATTATTATTATTATTATTATTATTATTATTATTATTATTATTATTATTATTATTATTATTATTATTATTATTATTATTATTATTATTATTATCATTTTTAATTAAAAAAAATACTTCACACTTAATTAATTTTCTGTAATTGCAATTAAAGAAATACGAGAAAATGACGATAATTATTATTAAAAATAATCTTTAATCGCGAAACATTTCGAACTTTGCCCGCATGTGCTTGATTAGATCCGCCTGCAATTCGCGATGAACTTTTGGATCACGCAATTCCGATATAGCACGCACACAATTTGCAAATGCAGGTAGTACCTCAGTCGAGAATGGTTGCTGTGTACTAGACCCACTTGCCTCAGATTGATCATAGTCGGTCTAATTCTGAGAATACGTATCTCGTTCATCCTCAACAATCATATTATGTAATATGAATCTATGATACATGACCTCATGATAGCCAAGTCGTTGATGTCCATATTCGAGCTGGTTCTCGAATGATTTTAAATCGAGCTTGAAGCACTCCAAATGCACGTTCTATATCCTTTCGACATCCCTCCTGATATTTTGCAAATAACTTATCTTGTTCACTTTGAGGAAGTCTAACTGATTTGATAAAAAGTCGGATAAGAAGGGTAGATACCTTCAGCAAGATAATACGCCATATTATACGGACGTTGATTCACAAAGAAGTTGACACGTAGAGTATTTCCTTGTTCAACATCATCGAACACTGGCGATCGATCCAGAACATTTATATCGTTCAATATGTCCAGACATCCAAAAAAAGCATGCCAGATCCATAAATCATGAGGCAACTGCTTCAAGAATAACCATGGTGGTTCCCATATCACCTCTAGTAAATTGACCTTCCCAAGCCGTAGGACAATTTTTCCATTTTTAGTGCATGCAATCAATACTCCCGATCATCCATGGGAACCCCCGCATCTCACTAACATGAAGTATTCTTTGCAGGTCATCTTCGTTTGGAGCTCTCTTAGATCCACTGCTACCAAATCCCGTATTTCCTCTTACCTGACTTTCGTAACGTGGTTGATCTCGGAGACCATGCCACTCTGACATCAAAGTAAAATTGGCACTGCTGCTACTTTTATATAGTTCATGAGCTTTTGTCATTACATCATTCTCCGACCACCTGCTTTGTTTCATACGCTTAGCGTTATCATAAGCACCTATCAATTTGCTCAATATCTTGTTGATATAATTATAATGATTTATGCAGGCAAATTCATCATGGGGAGGGTTAAATGAGCAATGGTCGTTACAGTAATTCGCAATTTTACCCAAATACGTATCGCCTTTCTGATTTCTCCCGATAAAATTGTTTGTACCATATTTAATCCACCCACTAATTAGCACTAAGTTTTCATTAGTGGTCCATTTGGGGCTTCTTTTGCGAGTAGTGGTTGAATCCTCTGCAGTTGGTGCGTCTTCGTGAGCACCGCTCATGCTATCAAGAGTCATTTGTGTTGAAAATTCTGATACTCCAAAATTTTCAAAATTTTCATTTCTCATTGGCATATGAGGATTAGGATTATAATAAGAGGGTCTTTGAAATTGCATCTCATAATATGGATGAAAATTTGGCACAGCGGAAGGCATGTTGAAATTTGGTGGAAAACAAAAATTTGGTATGTTTTGAAGACGTGGTTGGTTGGAAGATTAATTTTCAAATTAAAAATTATTAGGAATGTTGTAGTTAAAAGGAAAATTATCTGAATTTTGAGTGTTGAAATGATTATTATTGGGATCCATTTCACTACAAAGATATTGGAAAATTAACAAAGGAAAATTAACAAAGGGTTCATTTGGATACATTGATTTTGAATTCAATAAATATTCAAATTCTATAGAATTTAAATAAGTTAGAATTTGCTTTCAAAATCATAGCATTTTCATTGTTTGAATAATGTGTGGAATTCAATTGTAACTATATAATGAACTTAAAATAGAAGTTCAGTAATAAGTCTTGTATCTAGTTTAGTCTAATGGTATATGGTTGTTAGTTATTATAAACAACAAGGGTTCAAACCTTGCTAACAACAAAAGTATTAAAAAATTATATTTTTTAAAATAAATAGTATATAGTGGTGGTGGTTAACGGCGGCGGTAGGTGACAGCCGGTGGAGGTAGTTGGAGGCGGTGATTTCCTGAAGCGGCAGTGGTGGCGGAGAGTGACCGGAGGTGTTGGCGGCGCGGGAAAGTGGCTGTAGGTGGCGGCGGTGGTTACCGGAGGTGTTGGCGGTGGCAGCGGTTGCGGAGGTGTTGGCGGCGACAATGGTGGTTGTAGGCGGCGATGGCGGTCGTCGGAGGTGTTGGCGGTGGCGGCGGTTGCCGGAGGTGTTGGCGGCGGCGGCGGGAGGTGGCACAAATGGTGGTGGTTGAAAGTTATTGTGGTGGTGGTAAAAAGAATGTGAGTTGTTATTAATTGATCAAAATTTAGAATTTAAATTATTAGGATTTAAGATGGAATTAGTTTTGTGTAATTGAGTGATTTAAAATTTCAACACAATTTCAATTCCAAATTTTAGTTATGTTTCCAAACAATGAAATTGATTTTGGAAGCCCCAATTCCAATTCCAAGCTATGGAATTGGGGTATCCAAACATACCTAAAAGATAATTAAGAAATTTATAGGAGAAAAATAGGTGTTTTTTTCTTTGTCCAAATCAAATTAAACAAGTCTCAATTTATTAGGGAACTTTTTTTATGAATTTTGGTGTTAAAAAAAAATATTATAAAATAATTGAGGTCAAAAAAATCAGATAAAAAAATCTGAAATTCCATCAACGGACGCCATGTGTCCCAATTAAAAAAAAAAAAAGGCATTTCCGCCTCCATACACGCGCACGCGCCTCTGTCGACACGTGTATGCCACGCGCCATGTCGGCCCAATCCGAGGACGCCACGTGTAAATGAATTCCGCTCCATCTCATTTTATCAACATGTTAGAAAAATTTCAACCCCAAAAATTTATCAACACACCTTGCATTGGTTTCAACACCCAAAATTTTTTTCAACACCCATTTTTCTTATCATTGTAGATGGTCTAATAACTTAAAACATTTATTAATAATAACCTCAATTTAAATATATATATATATATATATATATATATATATATATATATATATATATATATATATATAAACCCATAATGAGTTGTTCAATAAATATATATATAAACCCTTTAATAATATGCTATTAAAGGGCAAAATGGGAAAGAAATAACTTAATAAGGACAAAATGAGAAATTTAATACTTAATACTGTTCATTGTACTGTAGCAAGGAGGGGTGTCATTTATACTATAGATTTGTCCCCATCATAAAAAGTTTGTGGGCAAAAAATGCAATCAATTATGCCTAGAATTTCTTTAATTATATGTGCATTTTACACGAGCTTTTTTTCTTTATTCATAATTAGGAAACGGAAACAGATTATTTATTCAAGATAATTTTCAAATTATAATCATTTCTAGGCCTAAATGATTGCATTATATGCCACGTGTAAAATGCACAAGTAGGTAAAGAATAGGCCTAATCAATTTTTATATGCCCACGTGTAAAACGGACAAGTAGTTAAAGAATTCTAGGCCTAATCAATTTACACTAAAGTGAAGAGAGTATAAAAAATTGGGTCATCCGTTTGTTTTCCATAAAATAACTTATTCTCTTAAAATATTTTTCGAAAAATGAGACAAACATATTTTCGACTGTTTGATAAGAAAAATATTTTTTTAAAAAAAATTCATGTGTTTAATGAAAATATTTTTCGATAAAAACACAATTTGAGATAATTTGAGTGGGGTGAGGAGGTGGGGGGCATGGGTGGTGGTGATGAGTGAAGTGGGGTGGGAAATTGTTAAAAATAAATTTTAAATAATTAATTTTTTTTCCCGGGGAGGGGGTTGGTGGTGGTGAGCGGGGTGGGTAATTGTGTTTAAATAATAAATTTTAAACACAATTCGAAAAATGTTTTACTTACAAAAAAAATCCGTAAGTCATTTTACAGCGAAAAGGGCGTAAAATATTTTTCGAAAAACATTTTCTCCATTTTTCGGTGCTTACCAAACACCGGAAAATGGGAAAAACGTTTTCCAAAAAACATTTTACGGCAAACAAACGGAGCCTAAAATGAAAAAAAAAGAAGATATCAAACTACATTTTCAGAGATTCAAATACTACATGAGAAACTGAAAATAATTTATGTATTTCATGACAAAAAAAATATTCTCAAAACATGTCAAAGTTTCATTCTAGTGCAACTGAAAATCTTAGGCTACTCGCAACCACTAAAAACGACATGGTTGAATCGAAAAAACTGTAGGAAGGAGGAGATATTAACGTATATGATGATCCTCGACATTCCGACAATGTACCGGATTTTACATAATACAAAATCCAATGTGAAGAAAATAACCAAAAGTATAAAGAGGCGGACCTTCTCGTTTCAGGATGAAAGAGCCTTCTGAACTTCAGAAGTCACTTCCTTGGGGGGTTTCTCTGCAGGAAGCTGTGCAACAACACCCTTCTTCTCGTAGTAGCCTATGACCTGCAGTTTGTGGATTAAGAAGAAGCCCATTTAGAACCAAGAAAGGAATCAAACATTTTCTCCAGCTGTCACTTCCACCGGGGTGGGGGTAGGCAGTGGCGTATCTAGGATTTAGAGTGAGGGTGTGAAAAAAAAAATTAGGGTGCAAACTGTAATTTTCAAAAGAAGAGGGATGCAAAGTGTAAAAATGTGAAAGTTATATATGTGAAAGTTAGATAAAACTTTTATCTAACTTTCACATATTTACACTTTGCATCCCTCTTCTTTCAAAAATTACAGTTTGCACCCTATATTTTTTTATATAAATACTCGGTAATTTTTTTTCAAAATGTCAGGTGGGTCATTTGCACTTCCTGGCGCCATACTGTATCCGCCCCTGGGGGTAGGGTAATCATCTTGAAATGACACACTTGTGCACAACTCAGAGAGAGGGGCAACATTAAGTCAACTGTATAACCAATAACTCCCTCTATATTTTACCACTTAAATGTCAAAATTTGAAATTACGGGATTACAAGCCCGTACTTCCGATTAAGATAACATCAGGCAACTAAATGTTACAGTGATCAGTAAATGAGACAGTGTTTGACAAGATAAACACGCTAAATGTTTAAGGATGGTTTCAACGAGTGGGGGAATGCTTAATAGTCAGAAAACAAGTTCTACTCGTATAAATTAAGCAATTGACAGTAAATGATAAATAAATTAATTGGTATACATGTGCTTGCATGGCTTACCTACGGTCATGCTGACGTAAACCATTAGATAAGGGTTTCAAGTGTCCTCGTGTCCCCAGCACTTACTGTTATATACTCAATGCCTCTCAAAAGGAAAAAGAAAACGAGGTAGCTGCAGCTGTTATAATCCAAAGACTTAAAGATGTAGCTTTATTTGCCTGGACCTTCTTCATGAAATTGCACTACCACTATTTTGTCTTTTAGAAATGCGACAAACGAAAATGGCAAGAGTCACTTTTTGGGGGATGGAGGGAGCATCTGGTAGCAGCTATATCCAGAAACTCATACGGAGTACTTACTAAGGCATCATTCATTTTAAGGTTGAATTGGTACAAGCATCTTGATGCCAAACTAGAAAAAAGACTTCATCAACTTCAAACTCATGCTCATGCAAATGCACAAATGTTGGACATTAAGTGTAGAGGTGGTACAACTAAATGTTGCCCCAATAAGTACCTTAGGGCCCTTGTTAAGAATCTACTTTTAAAAAATTTACATTACAGATGCACATCAAAACATGGGTTAGTGTTGGGTTTGTTGCCAATGCACTATGGGGGGGGGGGTACCTAATGCAAATTGCTAATAAGGCCACTTATTCGCAGTTAACCCAACTGCTCAATTCACCATACAAGTTCCTTGATCACGAGTTCTTTTGAAATGAATAGAGCCCTTTTAGGACAGTAAACAAGGACTCTAAAACTAACTTATTGTAGAACATTATAGTAAAATATCCAATATGTCCCTGACTGACAAAAGAGATACTCCAAGTCCAAGTCCATCACGACTATTACATTACGCAAGAAAGAAAGAGAGAAAGACAGGCGGTGTCGAATGAATGAGTGAAGACTATAGAGAGATACGAAGGCACGTACTACATAAGAGAGGTGACTGCTTTGGCGAACTCAAAAATGTGGGTTTTGTATTACAAATTTCCGGTGGCCCCAGAGAAAATTTAAGTGGGTGCACAAATTATAGTACAATACTTCAAAATAAAAATTTATTGCAAAAAAACATTTATTAGGAGTTGAACCTAGGTTTATCCTTGACAAAAGAAGGATGCTTACCACTGTGCTACCAGCTCTACCGATTCATTAAGGTTTACTACTGGTAATATAATATGACTTGGCAGTAAAAAAAATCTTACATTAGATTTTGGGAAGTAACTTGGTGCACTTGCACCCCACTAGTATACCTTAGATCCGCTTCTGCAAATTTCCCTAAGCTCTTGTTTCAAGTGGGTTTATGCATCATAACTATATTGTACTCCTTATCAAGGTTCTAAAAAGCGCTAGGCGGATGCTAGGCGGCGGAGTCGGGCCTAGCGCCTAGGGGCCTAAGCGGGGCCTAGGCGGGGCCGAGAAATTAGACAAATTTATAATATATTTCATAATTTTATATATATATCCAAAAAATAGTGCCACTTATTTTTATTATTTGTCAAAAATAAATAATATTTTTTATACAAAATAAAAATCTATTGCAATTTTGCAATCCTAAAATTTAAATTTGTACAAAGTTTGGAATAAGTTAGTATAAATGATACACATTTGAAATTTATCAATAAAATCTATTATTTGTCAAACCCTAATCTTTCTCTCTCTTCCTTTATCTCCTTCTTCCCATAGTTGTTAAAGGTTAAAGGCGAAAGGCGAGAGGTTTCTAGAAAAGGCGAAAGGCGAGATGGTTAAAAGGCGGCCGAAAAGCGAGCAAGGCGGAAAAATAGAACAAACAAATAGTAAAATAATACATATGTAAGATATGCTAAACAAAGCTTAAACATGTTATGAACAAGAATTTTTCATTAAATAAAGGTCAAAATTTCACATGCAATATCAGCTTAACGCAACTAAAACCCCAAAAAAGAGAATTCTAAAACAAAAAACACATTGATGTTCAAATCAGTAAACAAGTAGTCGTTTAAAATCATGAAAATAAAATTTAAACCATGCTAGAAAATAGAATAATACATGAAATATACATGAAATTAAGGTAATATATAATTTCAAACGTATAATTCCATACCTAGAGACTTAATTTAACATAACGCACACGCCTATTATACCTTTTGAAAAAGGCGGACGCCCCACGCCATAACCAAGAAAAGTGTCGCCTAGGCCAAAAAGGCGCACAACACCCGCCATAAAGCCAAAAGGCGTTCAACCCCTAGAGGCGCCAAAATGGCGATGCGGGCGAGGAAGGCGCTAGCCTTTCACAACTATGCTTCTTCCTTACCTCTACCTTCTTCATTCAAGCTGCCGCTCTTTCCCTCTCCGCCACTGATAACACTTCAAACCTCTCACTCTCTCTCCGCACCAATTTCCCCTCCGCCCCTTCCCTATAACTCTCCTACAACCCCACCACTACCACCACCACCGCCACTGGAGCATCCACGGCGGCGCCTCTTACTCTCACTCTCAAGTCCGGCGTCAATTTCTATGGTCCAACACTCCGGCAATTTCAACCCACCACCTTCGGCAATTTCAGGTTCTACTCTTCTTACTCACCGACCACCGTCGCCGCCCCTGAATCGTCTCCACTTCCTCCTTTTCCTTTGGCCGCCTAATCCCCGCCTAGGCATCGAGCGCCTAATCTGGCCGACTTGAAGAAAATCGCGGCGGGAGGGTGCCGCCTAACGCCTAGACGCCGCCTAGGCGGCCGCCTAGGCCGCGTTTTAGAACACTGCTCTTTATTAACTCATTACTGTTATAACTTTTAGCAATGTCTTCTAAATTATGCACAAACCCCATGCATTTGTATGCATATAATCAGATATGATCACTTGTGGTGTCTAAATTTTGGACAAAATTTAGCCGAGTCCGCAGATCCTGAAATCAATATTTTGTCGAATCCGACCTCTGGACACATTCCTGCATCCGACCCTTCACTCGAGTCCTTGTTACAAAGAAGAGACCTAGTAGATACTAGTGACTGGTCTGGCTGTCCATCTATCATCTTATGAGGGTAGAAACAACTACTTGTAAAACTGTAGAATCGTGCATTCATGGTAAATAGTCCAATGATTAAGCACATACCGGTTTAGTTTGCCTGTGGAATGCCTCCAGCCTCGACTTGAGAACTTCTGCAGTGTCGTCTTTTCGTTGCATTAGCGGCTCTCCAGTAACCTTCATAAGACACAAAAATCCAGTTCATGCACAAGCATAGGTTCTTCAAGTTCAAGTTGCAATGTGAGAAATGTGAAGCCTATCAAAAACTACAAATGGCAGACCAACACCACTACCCTAAAAGTACAGTAGAAGTTCCCATAAATTTGTTTCGGACACAAAGATGTCCACACATTGCACAAATGATACACATGAAACAAACCAACTAAAGGCACTGAAGCATAATTTATGCACACAATAGCATATACATTTAAGTTATCATACTTCAGTATCATAAGTATCAACGGGGTGCGTCAATCAGTTTCAAAACTACTATAAATATGGTAAATCAACCATCATTTCTTGAAGCAAGAATGTAAACCTTCTCTGAATTGAGAATTCAAAGCCCAGTCTTTAAAGGATGAGTAAAGGCATAGAGCGTGGACAAGGTTGTACACTGTCGTCAGTTGACATATAACAGAACATGGTCATGTGTTGGTTACAAAGTGCATCCCTTCAAGTGGAGCGCGTCTCTACCATGGTTGGAGGAGCTCAGGCCCTCAGGGTAGCTAAAAGATGGTTCGTTAAGGATATAACTTGATTATGTTTTTCAATACAAGTACAAGGTAGAGAAGATGTCTCATCAAATGTTCGAGCACCAGCAGCTGGCCTAGTAGTACCAACTACTTGAAAGACTTTAAAAAAAAAGAGGGAGGACCTATACTTCTTACAAAGTCAAAGTGGTACCCTTTGGTTGAAGCCTGAGTTAGCCTTACTAGTGTCAATTTTACAATCTAAGCCATTAGCAAAAATTAAAGTCGGTAATGTGCATGTTGCCAGCTCAGATAATTGTATACACAATTACTCATCTATGAAAAGCTGATAAATTTCAAATCAACTCACATCATCAACACCGGGAACTTTTGGAGGGGCAAACTTTGTGTGGTAGCTACGACCACTTGAAGCATGGATCCATCGACCAGTAATCCTCTCCTCCAATATGGAATCATCAATTGCAAAGTTAAGAACCTTATCAATTTTAGTTCCTTGCTTGTTAAGCATCTCATCAAGCTGCATGAATTGAATGGAAATGTTGTTATAGAATGAGGAGGTAAAGCACAGTAGAATACAGAATGCAAGGGTGACAAAGATATAAAAAAGAAAGCAGACCTTTTCTGCTTGAGCAACAGTCCTTGGAAAACCATCGAGGATAAATCCTTTTTGACATGACGGTTTCTTAATTGCTTCATCGATTATACCAACAACCAGGTCATCAGATACAAGCTCTCCCTATGAAAATGAGGAGAAAAGTATTATCCAAAAGAACTAATACACTTTTACCAAATCAACCGATTAACAAGCCACTGGAAACCATCATGGAAATGAATAAATTAAACCGACTATAACCACATATAACAAGGATAATTCTGAGACACACACCTTCTCCATGGTCTCCTTAGCTCTAATTCCAAGAGGAGTTTTAGCCGCAACAGCTGATCTCAGCATATCACCAGTTGCCAAGTGACACAAGCAGTATTCATCCTTGATAATGGGTGATTGGGTACCTTTTCCTGACCCAGGTGGACCTGCCATTCATACATATCCTCAGAATTCTGGTCATGACATGATATGAAATGGCCTGTCCATTGACAAGCTCAAAGTGAGAAGCTTATAAGGACTGGGGACCCCAACAATTTTTCTCACCCCTTGACAAGAGCTCACATTCCAAAGTCTCCTGATTGTAGAGGAGGTCCCAATTTTGATATTTTGATAATCGTCTACTCTCATTTTTAGGGTCTAATATTAGCTTTACCACATGGCTCAAAATGTTAGGGATAGCCCTGGATAACAGACTAGTCAGTTTCCCCAAAACTACTCATAGATCCGGTACTCAAGATTCTAGCATCATTGCAAGCAAGCCTTCAAGTTGCTTAGATGAATAATATTTCAAAGCAATCATGTTCTACAATTATTGAAAGTCGGTTAAATGATTAATATGGAATTAAGAAAACAAAGAAATTTAAGCTTGTTCCATTGCATAAACTACGATGAAAACTTGAGATAAGCAAATAAAGAAAACGGAATGTTAACGCTTTTTGTATTGACTTGGTAGAAGCAGTCAACAAACGTAATTCCCATCCTAACTCCAAATCATACCTAAAATGCGACAAATAAAAATCAGCCTTCTCCAACAGGCTCGTAAATACCAAATGCAGATCTTTACTAGGATAAAATCACCACAAGTTTCAGATTTTTTTTCTAAAAAACGTTTATTTGAAGTGAACGAGCTCTGTTGATAGATATCGCTACATACACACTAGAATACTTTCCCACTATATTTGCCCACATGCACCAGTATTAGTGTCGCTGTCACATAAGATCCATCAAATCAACAACCTGAAGCTATCAATTTTAAAATCCCAGATTTCCTCAGAACCTAAAATTTACAAAAGGATTATCAAAAACATATGGCCAAATGACTAAGCTTGCTTGTTCATGATAGCAGCAGTCAAAGTCAAACATACACCATAACACTCCAACTTCAAAACATACCCAAACTGTGCCAAACACTAAATTCGATCATTTTTTAAGCAGATCTCAAACAAAATTCACCTAGTCAACAACCTCATTCAACATCAAATAAAACCCTAGATTCTCCCTGACTAATAAATTGACACATTCTAATTTTACTTAGTAGTAGATAGTAGATACAGAATTACAATGTGAAACTAAAATGTATGGATTCATGGAAAAAAAAAGTAATCAAGCAAAATTACCGACGAGGATGAGGCGCTTGTCGGGCTTGGAGGAGCATTTCAGCCGGCGTAGAAGCTCCGTCATCATATCAACCGACGGTATATCCTCCAATGAACTTGCCATTGGTCGTCGTTTCTCGGTCTCCGGCTGCCGGTGCGGCTGATTTAACAACAACGATTAGGTGTACCAACCGAATCTAAATTGGTCGGTTTATATATTGTGGGACGGATTTATCAAAGGTTCTTCAAGGCTTTGACTCTTCTTTTTCCAACCACACTTCGATTCGATATGACCGTTTTGGCCTTTTACCAACTCCCTCCGGACCAAATTTCATATACTCCCTCCGTCCCGGTGAAAGAGCCACAAAATTTGTCCGGCACGCAAAATAAGAAATGTGATGTAGGAAAGAGAAAAAGTTTAAATGTTGTGAGTATGAAAAATTAAATAGGAGAGAGAATGAGTGGGAGGTGATGTAAGAAAGAGAATGTTGTGAGTGTAAAAGTAAAGTAGGAGAGAGAATGAGTGGAGAGAATAGTGATTTAAGGTTTCCTTTTTGGGAAAGTGGCTTTTTAAATGGGACGCTCAAAAAGGAAATAAATGGCTCTTTCGCTGGGACGGAGGGAGTACTCCCTACTCTCCTCCGTCCCGATAATTGCTTTAACTTTTTTGGGCGGACACGCAAATTAAGAAAATTGGTGATTGGAAAAAATGTTGTGAGTGTAATAATAAAATAGGAGAGAGAATGAATGGAGGAAATAGTAAATTTGAAAAATGTTGTGAGTGTAATAGTAAAATAGGAAATAGAATGAGTGAGTGAAATAGTAAAGATTCTTTACTATTTTAGAAAAAGTAAAACTTTAAATGGGACATCCGTTTTGATAAAAAGTGAAATTATTAATGAGCAGAAAGGAATATAGAAATAGAATGGTTATTATGGACATGGATGGATGGCCAAATTGAAAATGTTTGATTTGTCAAAATAACACTTTCCTAAATAATTTACTTATCCGGGAAAATTACCGTTGGATCGTCCTTCACCCTCCCTGGCCCCGTAAGTGAAAAAATCAATTAAGATAAAGATTTTATAATTTAATCACCTAATTTAATATCAGAATCAAAATTTCATCTAATTCATCATAACCTTTGTGATTTTAGGTATCTTTACCATTGATTATAAATAAAATATACCCTTATTTATGATTATTATAAAGTCATCGTAAATACATTTAGGAAAAATTCCTCTTTAACCACATAGCTCAAATCAAAACCCATCAAAACCCAGTCCAAATTTAAAAAGACAATCCCCTTTTATATTTCAAATCAAAATTCCTTTAAACCCCAATATGATATATACCGACCAAAATTATTGACGGCTCCGTTAACTATACCGTCTCCAGCTTTTTGAATCCTGTTACAATCGAAATTCCCTAATCCAACTCAACTCCCCAATTATCAAATCTGGTTACATCAATCACACATTCATCGCTGTCAAGCTTAGCAATTCCTTCTCCAAATATGCATCTTTGAATGACACATGCAAGCTGTTCGACGAAACTCCCCAACCAACTATTTACATCTGGAATTCCATTCTTAGATGTTACTGTAAGAGCAGGCTCTATGAAGAAACTCTACATCTCTTTCAAACTATGCTATCGACCGAAATACCTGATCATATTAATATACCAATTGCTTTAAAGGCGTGTTCACGGCTGCGAAAACTGGAATTTGGGGAAATGATTCATGGGTTTGTTGAGAAGGATCCTTATATTGGGTCAAATTTGTTTGTTGGGTCTGCTTTGATTGATTTGTATTCTAAATATGGACGAATGGGTGATGCTTTACGAGTTTTTTAGGGACTTGATGAGTCGGATATTGTCACGTGGACTGGTGTTGTTACTGGGTATGAGCAGAATGGTGATCCAAGGGAAGCTTTGGAATTCTTCACCCATATGGTGATGGTGGACCTGGTTGGTTTTGATTCTGTGACACTCATTAGTGTTGTCTCTGCTTGAACTCAATTACTGAATGTGAAGGCTGGTCGAAGCGTTCATGGATATGTGATTAGAATGGGGTTTGAAAGTGAATTGTCGTTAGCTAATGCTTTGTTGAATTTATATGAAAAGACTGGTCTTGTTAATGCTGCTGCTAATTTGTTTAGGAAAATGGAGGAGAAGGATGTCATTTCATGGGCCTCTAATTTGTGAAGGCTGGTCGAAGCGTTCATGGATATGTGATTAGAATGGATATGTTATTATTCTTACAATTTGTGTACGACTAATAATAGGTCTTATACATGTTACTATAAAACCTTTTATTATTGTTTTAACATTTTATTGTTGGTCATATACCAGTTACTATAAGACCAATTAAAGGGCTTATATCTTTGTATATGATGTTGCCAGGTCCTATACCAGTTGCTATAAGACCAATTAAAGGGCTTATAGCTTTGTATATGATATTGACAGGTCCTATACCAATTGCTATAGGACCATTCAAAGGTCTTATTGCTTTGTATATGATGTTGCCAGGTCCTTTACCAGTTGTTATAGGACCATTCGAAGTTCTTATTGCTTTGTATATGATGTTGGCAGGTCCTATACCAATTGCTATAGGACCAATTAAAGGGCTTATAGTTTTGTATATGATGTTGGCAGGTCCTATATCCATTGCTATAGGAACAATTAAAGGGCTTATAGCTTTATATATGATCCTATAGCAATTGGTATAGGACCTCCCAACATCATATACAAAGCAATAATGCCTTTGAAAGGTCCTATACCATTTGCTATAGGACCATTCAAAGGTCTTATAGCTGTGTATATTATGTTTCCAGGTAAACAAACCAATCAGAACTTTTAATTTCAGAATTTTGGTTAATTGATTTTTTCTATACCAACAAGTAAAAGACCTCTACTTTTTCGTCTACCACAAACAAAAAACCCACTATGAGACCTTAAAAATATTTGGAATATATTTATCCAACATTTAACAAATATACAAGTAAACTGTTCAACAACAACCAATTTTTATCATTTCATCCAAAAAGAAACTAAGATGTTTAATTTATGAATGATGAGGACAATGTGGACTTGCTAAAATGTCATGTATCATTTTCCCCCTATACGTCGAGACAGCATCGTCTTCATATGTCTTGCTAATTACTCCTTTATCAAACATCTCCTCTGCTTCCTCTGCTTCCATTAGGACGATTATTCCACAATCCAAACTATCATATCGTTGTTGTGAAATGTCTCCACGTTTAAAATCTATGAAATTTGCCACGTTCTTTTGAGTCTCCTCTAGTCGTTTGTACAGTGCCCTGACATGATCAAACTGAAATTGAAAGAAAGGAATCAATTATTATATGTGAAATCAAACACCAGGTATCAGACTTCATACAATTAAAAAAAGAAATTTGAATGGTCCTATAGCAGTTGATATAGGACCTGGCACCATCATATACAAACTTTTAATCAACTTGTCAAAATTTCTCCTTAACTCAACCTCAGCAGTCAAAAAAACTTTCCCCTTTATAAAATCATAGGCAAAACAAGTTGACATACAATGAATTGCATAATAGAGCAGGTCCTATATCATAGGGGTGTAAGCGGTTCGGTTCAAACCACGGTTTGAGACCGAATCGAACCAAACCATGCGGTTTGGTTTGGTTTTCAAGTATGAATGGTTCGGTTCGGTCTCAAATATTTACAAACCACATGGTTCGGTTTGGTTTGTGGTCTGACCTTCCCAAACCAAACTAAACCGAACCAAACCAAACCAAACCGCGGTTTGAGACCGCGAGACCGAACCACCAAACCGAACCGCGGGACCAAACCGCCAAATTGAACCACATAACATAAACTAATCCTAACCCTTGTTTTGTATCTTATTTAATATTTTTGTATCTTTATTAAAATTTACATAAACTAATCATAATTCCCGTTTTGTATTTTATTTAATATTAATTTCATCATTTGTTATCTTCATTACGACACATAAATAACCAAGTTTTCTCCACGATCGCCATTGTAAAGTGTTTTTCTTTCTTCGACCTCTCTCTTCCTCTAGTCTCTTAAACATTCGCATTTTTCGCTCTTCCTCCATGATCACGGAAAATTTAAACAATATAAAAATGAGTTGCGGTCTGAATCGTGGTTTGAACCGTAGTCTAAATAATGGTCTGAACCACGGTCTGGACCGCGGTCTGAACCGCATAATTGAACCGCGGTTTGAACCAAACCGAACCAAACCATAGCGGTTTGGTTTGGTTCGGTTTGAATTTTTTCATGGTTCGATTCGGTTTGGAATTTTTCCAAACCGATGACTAGTGGTTCGGTCTGTAAATTCCCCCCAAATCGAACCAAACCGAACCATTTACACCCCTACTATATCACTTGCTATAGGACCATTAAAAGGTCTTAAAGTTTTGTATATGATGTTGCCAAGTCCTATAGCACTTGTTATAGGACCATTTAAAGTTCTTTTAGCTGTGTATTTGATGTTACCAGGTCCTATACCAGTTGCTATAGGACCATTCATAATCATTAAACAAAAACAAAACCCAGTAAGCGTTTACAACAGAAAATGAGTTCAAATCAATGAAATTCTAACTAATTTTAATCAATGATCAGTGATTCAATATATACACAACCCGATTCGCAATACAAACAGAACATCTTAATCATCACAAACAACAGACTATTAACCCATACAAAAATATAGAAAAAAATTCAACGATTTCTTTGCAAAAAGTCAATGTTCTTACAGATTAGCAGAGAGGCCTTTGTTGAAGCAGGTCCTATACCCATTGTTATATGAACAATTAAAGGGCTTATAGCTTTGTATATGATGTTGCCAGGTCCTATACCAATTGCTATAGGACCAATTAAAGGGCTTATAGCTTTGTATATGATGTTGCCAGGTCCTATACCAGTTGCTATAGGACCAACTAAGGGGCTTATAGCTTTGTATATGATGTTGTCAGGTCCTATACCAATTGTTATAGGACCAATTAAGTAGCTTATAGCTTTGTATATGATATTTTGAATTTCTCAATAGATCTATCCCAAGTTAAATCGAGGAAGAACAATTAAATATTATTGTAGCAAACGTACCGAGCGAATAATAAATCATGACAGCCCTTATACATTGAGAAATGAAATAAATCAAATAATCACAAATGCTTCAGGAACAAATTTCAAGTTATGACCAGAGAGATCGACCTTTTGGATCACGACTTTGGTCGCTGAAACCTGCAAAATCTTTGCAACTTCGTCGTCGACATCATCAACGTCGTCATTACTGAGAGCGACCTTGAAGAATTCATCCTTGCCAACACAAATCTCCATTGCAATGCCGACACCTCCGCTCCGTCGTTGTACCGGCTCCCGCGCTTATTTCTGTCAATAGAGCCGGCCGGTCGTTTCCTTCTCCCCGTATGGTGAAATCGTCCTCAGAGACTCCCCTCTTCTCCTCTACTCTGCTCTTCCTTTGGGCGTTCATCGGCCGCCATCCTACTGCTCCAATTGCTTCAGAATATTACAGCTTCCTCCTTCTACTTCTCCGTTCCCTAGTTGTTCCACCTCCTCCTTCTGTAGTCATGAGAGGTTACGAAAAAGTAACAGAGCTTATGGTCCGTTAAGGTTGGGGTTTAGGGTCCGCTCCCGAGTTTGATTTTGCAGGGAGAGTAAAGGAAAAGGGAGGAAATGGGCGAGGATTTCCGTTGTGCTGGTGCTCCTGAGTTTTGGTTGGAGGGGAAGGGAAGGAGAAGGAGGGAAATGGTGAGGCTCATTTCCCTCCAAAGCAATCACCTCAAAAATGGGGGGAAACGGAAGGAGGGAAACAGATTAAAGAGATAATTTTTCATAATTTCAATCTTACCCTTTCAGATGTTGGAGAGGTCGCCGGTGAGGGTGGATTGTTGTTGCCGGTGAACTGGTTTCGGATGTGAGGGAGCTTTAACGGTGTTGAGGTCGCCGGTTGATTGGGGCGAGGTTACAGGTTGATTGAGGCGAGAATTAGATTTGATTGAGGTTTGAGGGAGGATTGGGAGAAGGTTTTGAGAGAAATTGGTTGAAGAAGAAGAAGACCACGCCGACAACAATGGGGATTTGCGGATAGAGAGAGAGAGGAGAGAGAGAGAGAGGTGTTGTTTACGTATTGAGAGAGAAAGCGAGAGTGTGTGAACGTGTAAATGGGTATTTAAATGGTTCTGTAAAAAAAAATTAAATGGTTCTGTAAAAAAAAAAAATCCTCGCTTATTCATGACAAGGGTAAAAACGTAATTTAAATTTAATTTCTCTCTATTCCTCCCAAAACTCGGGAGCACGAAGAGGGAAATTTGAGCGTTTCCTTTCCTTTCTCTCCTAACTCGGGAGCACGCGAAAGAGATTTTAAATTTCATTTCCTTCCCTCCCCTCCCCTCCCTTCCCTTCCCTTTCCCTCCTTTCCTCTCATTTAAAAACTCGGGAGCACACCCTTAGTGGGATTTTCATCTCAAATGGGTTAAAATGGCTTATTAATCTGGACTATGGGTTTAAGAGTCCTTGACTCATACATTTAATTATCTATATAAATAGATTATTCTAAAGGTATTTAGTCTATTTGCGATGATGAAGGGTATATTTGTGTGAATGCTTTATATTCTTACAAAAATATAACCTCGTATAATAGGTCTCTAGCTAGAGTTTTTACTTTTTATAAAATATAATGTACTTCATTGTATATTTTAGATTTTTATAATAAATTTTACATTACTGGAATTTAGTTCATACAATTACGCGATAAAAAATAGTTACGGAAATTTTCGACCCCTTTGCATTTGAATCCTGGCTTCGCCACTGGAGAAAACAATAATGATGGGGTTGTGCTTACATGTTCAAGACGACATTTTGCTTCACTTTCTCCGCAATCAATTTCATTCATTTTGTTTCGGGAGGGAGGAGTATACCCTAGTGTTATTTTCATTCTGATAAGTGTTGAACCCCATTTTGGATACCCTCCTCCAAACTCACCTGAACTTATATTTGGGGAAACATGTTGCATACCCTCTTCCAAACTGCCAATAATACAAGCTCTCTGATGTTAGATATGTTATCACATATCGAGAACTGAAAAACCTTGCACGTAACATATAAAAAAATTCTGAATCACTCACACTTATTATCAATTGGCTTTAAGGTGGAACCTTAAATTTTAAGATTGTATCAAAACAGACCTGTTACACGTGCAGACTCAACAGTCCACGATGTTGCTCTGCGGCACCCGATTAATAAGTACACGTTGTAAGCATTGGCAAAGCCCGGCTATCCTCCTGAATCGCTCCATTATGTTATTAGCACGAATTTGTAGTAGATTTAGTAGAATTTTCTTCATCAAAATCCATCTTCTTTCTCCTAAATATAGTCACAATTGTTAAACAATTTGATACTCCCTCAGCTCCTATTTAAGGTTTTTACTTTTTTTTTTCTCTGTTCAGTTTGAAGTTTTTAGTTGCTTTATTACATAAAATTAACAAAATGATCTATTTGTCACTCTCATAACAAAAACTCCATACCAAGTACCCACTTTTTCTCTCATACTTACTTTTCGTACTCACAACATTTACTTTTTGTTAATTTCCGTCCTGAGTCAAACTTAAACCGGGACGAATGGATTGTATATTTTAGAGCAAGGATAAATGCTAAGTGATCTTCGCTTCCTTTAATTTCTTTTCTGCGCAACTACGTGTAAAATTACAAAAAAAATATCGGTGAATTTTAAGATAAAATAAAAAGTGATTATAGATACGAAATTGTGTTCATAGAGAGGTTCTTACTGATAGACAGAGATTAACTTTGAGAATAATAATTGTATTTCCATTGATCACAAGGCTTTGAATTTATACAAATACATAGGAGATATTCTAGGACTAGATTACAACAAATATATTGAAAGATTTATCTAGATATTATATACGATAAACATGGAATGAAAATATATCTAAGTATCTGGTGGATCTTCTCTTTTATTGTTATCATGCCCCCGCAAGATGGACGACCGAGGAGAGAGTCCAATCTTGGAAATTAACTCAAGGAATCGTGCGCGCGGAAGAGGTTTTGTCAGTGCGTCTGCCAGCTGATCCGACCCAGAAATGTGTGAGACTCGCAGCTGGGAAGCTTGAACTTGTTCCCGAACAAAATGATAATCAAGCGCTAGATGCTTCATCTTGGAATGAAACTTGGGATTTGCAGCAACATAGGTTGCTCCCAGGTTGTCGCAATAGATAGCAGGTGGACTGGAGATGTTGACAGCAAGTTCACGAAGCGATTTTGAGCCAAAGTACTTCAGCAGTGGTGGCAGCCATTGCTCTATATTCAGCTTCTGTAGATGAACGGGCAAGGGTGCGTTGCTTACGAGAACTCCAGGAGATGGGATTGCGACCAAGGTACACTATGAATCCAGTGGTAGAGATGTAGTTGTCAGAGTCGCCTGCCCAATCTGCATCTGTGAATGCATGTAGAGAGGTAGGAGAATTGCGGCGAAGGAGCAGTCCATGAGTACTTGTACCAACTAAATATCGAAGGACTCGTTTCAATGCCTTCAAGTGCAGATCAGTAGGTGCTTGAAGATATTGAGAGAGAGTCCATTTCTTGCAAATGATATATCAAATCGAGTATATGACAAGTATTGTAAAGACCCAACAATAGCTCGATATTCGGAGGGATCATGGAGAGGAGATCCGGATCGAGCATTGAGGGAGGATGAGGCACCATGGGGGTTGGTCTTGGGTTGGCATCAAGCATATTGGTCCGTGTGAGTAAATCAACAATATACTTGTGTTGACTCAAAAATACCATGAGAGTGAGGAATGACTTCAATGCCAAGAAAATAAGACAGGGTGCCAAGGTCTTTTAGAGAAAACGTGATGCAAAAGAGGAGATGAAGTTGTCAACAAGGGTGGAGTTAGAACCTCGCGATGACAATATCATCTACATAAACTAGTAGAAAAATGCAATCCCGTGAGTGTCGCAGAGTAAACGAGAGATGAATCCGAGACGCAATTGTGAAAACCAACGAGATAGGAGATAGGTTCGGAGTTCATTGTACCATGCACGAGGGGCTTGTTTTAAGCCATAGATGGCTTGACGAAGCTTGCAGATGTGCGTGGGATGTGTGGAGCTGACAAACCCAGGTGGTTGAGCCATATACACGTCGTCGTGAGAGAGCCTTCAAGGAAGGCATTGTTGATGTCGACTTGTCGAAGTGGCCGCTGTTACCGATTGCTAATGACAAGATAAAGATTTAATGGTAGCGGGCTTGACTACAGGATCGAATGTCTCGAATAGTCGAGTCCAGACGTTGATGAAACCCTTTTGCAACCAGTCGAGCTTTGAGGCGATCAACAGAGCCATCAGTTTATACTTGGTGCGGAAGATCCATTTGCACCCAACCAAGTTACGAGATGGGTCCTGGGAACAAGGTCCCAAGTGTTATCATGCGGGTTAGTGCATCGAACTCTGTTTGCATACCGCACGCCCGGTCGGGGTGTTTTAGAGCTTGGGCAACAGCGGGTGGGCCTGAGGTGGTTAGAGGTAGGGAAACATGTAGGTTTAGTTTGGTGATGGGTTTGGTAATTTTGTTTTGAAGCCGGGTGATTGGTCCGTGCGTTGTTGGAGGTTCAAAGTGTGGTGGTGGTAGTAGGGGTGTGATCGGGGTGCTTCAGAGGTATTGGAGGGGGTTGGGATGAGGCGGCCGCACTGGGGTCCGGCGCACGCCTGGGAGGTCTTAGCACCAGGGGAAACAAGGTGAGGTTGAGGCGGGCGCATGGGAGAGGTTGGTGCGGGCGCCTGAGTAGCCGTGGGTGTGGCCTGGGCGGAAGGGGTTTGGGGCGGGCGCCTGGGGTTATGGGGGGCGGGCGCTCACCGGGTGTGGAGGTGGAATCAATGGTGGGGTTATTAGCTTGGGTTTGAATGAGAACTGGGAGGGAGGAGGCACACCAGTCAGTAATGGAAGGGGAAGGGATGGTGTTTGGGGTGTGAGATGTGGTATTTGAGAAGGGAAAGACTGATTCGACAAATTTGACATGACGAGAGACGAAGATTTTGTGAGTTTTGGGATCGAGGCAATAATAGGCACTTTGTGTGGGGGAGTAACCAACAAATACACAGGGAGAGGAACGAGGTTCGAGTTTGTGTTTGGTGTAGGGACGAAGCCACGGGTAGCAGAGGCAGCCGAAGCTGCGGAGTTTTTGATAATTAGGAGGATGGCCAAGAAGAATAAGGTGGGGAGATTTCATGTTGAGGGTGGGGGTGGGCATGCGATTGATGAGATAGTGGCTGACAAAGGCAAGGGGCCAGTAGGTGAGGGGCATATGAGAGTGGGTAAGTAAAGATAGGCCGGTTTCGGCAATGTGCCGATGGCGTCTCTCCGAGTACCCATCAGTGTTCAGTGTGTGGGGTGGAGAGGTGAGATGAGTTATGCCACGGGGAAACGAGAAGGGAATGAAGACCAATATATTCGCCTCCATTATCACTAAAGATGGTGATGATTGGGCGATTGAAGAACTTTGCAACTCGAGATTTAAATTCGGAGAAAACAGAGGTGGCATCGCTTTTGTGTTTTAAGGGGTAAAGCCATACGTATTTCGAAAAATGGTCAACGAAGATGATATAGTATTTGAAACCATCGTATGAGGTAATAGGGACGACCACACATCACCGTATAAGACATCAAGAGGACCACTAGAAAGAATTGAATTCTCAAAAATGGCAATTTATGGCTTTTATCATAATCACATGAATTACAATGAAAGCTAGAACAACTAGGAATTTGTAAATTGAAACTACTACTAATATGACGAACAATGGACTGAGACGGATGGCCTAAGCGATGATGCCACGTTGAAGCAGGTGGAGATGGAATGAGCAGCGGAGAAGGAGGCGACCATTCATAGATGCCCGAGCTAGAATTGCCTTCCAAGAGTGTGACTCCCGTGCGAAGATCCTTCACAAAAAGGAAGTTGATGAGAAGGAGACAGAACAATTATTATCAAGGCAAAATTTAGAGATAGATAGAATATTACGGGACACAGGGAGCACAAAGAACATGATTAAGCGAAAATTTAGAAGTGGGTGTAAGGAGAGTGGTGGAACCAAGATGGGTGATAGGTAGGCGGAACCATCGCCATGAGAAGCTCATCACTCCCATCGTATGGAGAGTGAAGAGCTAGGTTGTTGAGGTCGCTGTCACATGGTGAGTTGCCCCACTATCAAAGAGCCAAGGTTTTGGTTGGTGGGTGGAGGTTGCGGTGTGGGCACTAGGCCGATTTGGTGGGCGGTTGGTGTTGGTTCGGTTGTTGTTGGGAGGGAGTGGAATTGTGCATTAGGGTAGATTTGGCGGAAGGTGTGACATTGAGAGAGGAAGTGACCTTCACGTCGGCACCATTGGCAACGGCCTTTGTAGGGTTGAGGTGAGGAGTTGGTGCGAGGGTTGTAGTTGGGAGAGTGGTTAGGTTGGTTGTTGGATGAGCGGGGTTGATTTTTGGTTGTGTAGTTGACAGTTGCAGGAAAGGTGGATGGGTTTTGGGTTTGTTTTGAGGGTTAACTCACGATTGATTAGCTTTTCATGGAGCTCGTCAAACGTGATTGGGTTTTCACGGTTTTGGGACAAGCAGAGATGACATTATCATAGTCGGGGTCATTGATTTGTTCAAGAATTTTGTCAATGAGATCATCGGGGTCAATGGGGCGGCCTAGAGAGGTTAATTGAGCGGCACAGGTTTGGATATCTTGCATGTATTCGGTTATGGTTCGGGTACCCTTCGTGATATTGCGAAGGTGGTCTTTGATTTGTTTAATGTGGCCTTTAGAGGGATTGGCAAAGGTTTTGGCAAGGGAATTCCAAGCGGCAAGGGTGGTTGAACAGAGGGATATTAAAGGGACAAGGGAAGGAGATAAGGAACCGCTTAAAGCACCAAGGAGGAGTTTGTCTTGGCGATACCAAGTTTTGTAGGAAGGATTAGGCAAGGGTTGTGGTGGTGGAAGCGGAGCGAGTGGGTTTTCTACTGTAAGAGCATGTGGTTGGGGCGGTGGGAGTAATAGTTTCTGGTGGAGGTGTGTGATCATTGTCAATGAAGTGATGGAGGTCCAAACCTATGAGGGTGGCTTCAATTTGAAGTTTCCAAGCTATGTAGTTGGTGTTGGTGAGTTTGAGAACATGGGAGAGGGAGACGGCAACAAGGGGACGGGTTGGTTCGGCTAGGTTAGGTATGAGGGTGAGGTCCGTGGTAGCCACGGAGGGAGGCTGCAGCAAAGTATGCAGCAGAGGGTAGGGTTTTTGATCGTCAATGCTCTGATACCATGATAGACAGAGATTAACTTTGAGAATAATAATTGTATTTCCATTGATCACAAGGCTTTGAATTTATACAAATACATAGGAGATATTCTAGGACTAGATTACAACAAATATATTGAAAGATTTATCTAGATATTATATACGATAAACATGGAATGAAAATATATCTAAGTATCTGGTGGATCTTCTCTTTTATTGTTATCACTTACTGACCCAGTGCTTAATGAGAGAGAGAGAGAGAGAGAGAGAGGATTTGGCGAGGAAAAGGTGTGATTATAAAAAATTATTCTTTCAAAAAATAAATAAAATAAATATTAAAAATGATTAAGAATAACCAAAAGTACATTCGCCCACCGAGGGGCTCGAACCCTCGACCACAAGGTTAAGAGCCTTGCGCTCTACCAACTGAGCTAGACGGGCTCGTTGATATGTGAACAAATTAAATTATTAATAACTTTTATATTTATTTTTAAAAGCTGACTAAACCTTATTCAAAATGAGAAAAGTATCTTTTTCTCGTCCCTCAACTACTTTAAGTTTTACCTTTCCATCATTAAACTATATTTTTTTATTTAAGAATCCTTAAACTATCATTTTTTGGATTATGTAATCCTTCCATCTTTCCAAATGAGACCCCTCCATATTTCCAAATATGGGAGGGCCCGATTTGTGGGGGGATTTTCTTAATTTATTATTTATCTCCCTTTACAATTATTAAAATAATATTTAGGGTCTAAAGTTTAATATTTCACACTTTTACCCTTTCATATTTTCAAATGAGCATCGTATCGTACCAACCAAGCCAATGAATGCCACATCAGTGGGTAGCGGGTTAATGGGGGTTTGGATGACAAAAAGACGGAAGGATAACATAATTCTAAAAATGATAGTTTAAGGACTGGAAACGACGTTCCCTTTGTAAAGTAGGCTCGACGGATGCTTCTATTACACTCATAATCTCTGAAGTAAAAAAAATGTTTTATATACTAAATGGTAAAACTTAAATTAGTTATTTCTCTATTGAAAATCTAAATAATTATACCATTAATCGCCTAAATCAAAAGACAATAATTTCCCATCAATCAACAGTTGAAAACTTTAACAATAAGGAGCATTATACATGGAAAACCACTTACAAAATGCATTGATCCATACTCCCTCGGTCCCACAAATATATGCACTTTTTGTGTCGGTGCAAGAATTGAGGTAAAAGGTGATAAATGTGATATGTTGTGAGTGTAAAAGTAAAATAGGAGAGAGAATGAGCGGAGAGAATAGTAAATTTGAAAAGTGTTGTAAGTAGAGAGAAGTGGATCCCATTTCCATTTTGTGAAAGTGTAAATTATTGTGGGACGTCCAAAAGGGGTAATTTTGCATATTATCATGAGACGGAGGGAGTATTTACATACAGAAAATTAACTAGCTAAACTCCCATTCGTGTATACTTAAACTCCCATAGCTAAACTCCCATTAGTGTTACTTACAGTAGCGAATCCAGGATTTTGAAATTGCGTGGGCTTGGTATTTAAAAAATATTGTAAACAATAATAACAGTGAAAAATAACTTCATATATATATAAAAAAAGTTACATATAGTCGGTGACTTAGGTTAAAAAAAAAATATCAAAATTCTGAAGTAGTGGGCTGAAGCCCACCTATTACATACTATCCGCCCCTACTGATGTCCCTTGTTCTACCTGTTGTGCAAAGGATTAGGTCCCGTCGGAATGAGTCGCTTGTCGTCTGTATAGTCTTGGTGGCTCACATGCTTGGAGAAACGAGCGCATTTGATTTCAGCCGAGTCTTTGTGCTTGATCACGATCATGTTCGTCCGTTGGTTCAAGATGATTTCTCTAGCCCATGCATTTGGTTCGGCCCCTATAAGTATCAGATGAACCAATAGAAGCAGCAACACCATCATCCTCATTGAATCTCTACACATAAACGCAAGTTTTCAAGACTGAAACTCAAAATGTCATGTAAGAAGAAGCACAAGGCCATTAAGAAGACTGATTAATGGTGCTAGCTACTAGCTAGCCATGTCAATCAAGAAACACACACACACACACACACACACACAAACACTCTATCAAGATTGAGACTGAAAATGGTTTGTCAGAAGCACAAAAGAAATTAGATTAGTGAAAACCCGTCGAGAAAAAGAGCGAAAGAGAGTCGAGACAAGCAGGACTGATCAATGGTGCTATTTGCTAGTCATGACAATCAAGAAAATTCATCAAGAAACACACACACACACACACACACACTTTCAAGATTGAGATTGAAAAATGCTTTGTCTGAAGCACAAAGCGATTACATTAGCAAAAACCCATCAAGAAACAGAGAGAAAAGAAATGGAGAAAATGACAAGCAAGAATGATCAATGGTGCTTGCTAGCCATGACAATCAAGAAACTCCACATACACAAACACAATTTGATCAGAGAGTTCTTATAAAGGGAGAAGAAAGATTAAGAAGAAAAGGGAGGGGGGGTTGCTTTATGTGGGTGTGGGGGTGGTGGTTTGTGTGGGGTGTGTGTAGGGTTGTTACACGAAACGAGTCGGCTCGGGTTCGGCTCGTAAAAACTCGAGTTCGAGTCGGCTCGAGGTGAACTCGAGCTCGAACCGATTTTCAAGCTCGGTTTTTTTTTCGAGCCGGCTCGTGTTCGACGAGCTCTGACCGAGATCGACTCGTTTGGGCTCGGCTCGTTAAAAAACTCATGAATTTTGTCCGCGAATGACTCGTTTAGGCTCGAGATCGATTATAACTCGAATTAGTGTGTGATAAAGCTCGTTTGATTTCAGATTTTTTCAAAAAATAAGTCCAATCTCGAGCTCGGCTCGTTAATACTCGAGTTCGAGCAGCTCGCGAAAAGCTCGAAACTCGATTCGATCCGAGCTCGAGCAGTCATACTAGGTTCAAAAGCTCGAGCTCGAACTCGAAACTTCAAAGCTCGGCTCGGCTCGTTTACTGCCCTCTAGGTGTGTGTGAGTGGGTTGGGGGGGGGGTGTGTGTGTTGTGGAATGAAGACATTAAGTAGGGAGGTACCTCGGGTAATACATTTTAGACATCTCTGATACATCAACATCTTCACCTGCAGAAATCCCTCACCAAACTGCATTAACTCCTTTGAATTCCATTGGTTGTACACAGAACAGAATTTGAATTCTTCAACCTTCCTTCTTACACAAAAGCTGCATCCCTCTTCTATTTGTGTGTTGACTTTGTTTGACCTTACCATTCCCACGTGCCATCACAAATGCAGGCCAAAAAAGCATCCAAGTTCCATAATAAAGAAGGAAAACAGGGAAATGCTAGTACCTTAGAACAAGAAACATCAGATTTTATGTCAGATCTCTACTTGCTTGTACCACACAGTCACACACACACAAGTTTATCAAAAAGACAGTTTTCTACTACCTGGCATAACACAATTGTCGACTCCTTCCGTCCCAAAATGAATGTCCAAAAAATTTCCAACTTTGCGCTTTATGATGAGCAAATTTGGAAACTTTTTGGACATTCATTTGGGACAGAGGTAGTACTAGCTTGTAACACACACAATCAGTCGCGCCCCACATCGCAAATACATACCGGGTCTCAACATGCTCATTACATTCGTAAAGTACGGATACGAGAAAGGGAACTTCTCGAACCCGATATCGGCGTTTGCTCCGTCTCAACCTATATCAGATGTTAAAGAAACCAAAAACAGTCTATAGCTTCATATACATTGGACATTTCTAAATGAACAACTTAAAAGATTGGATTGTAGCTTTGTAACAATAATATATATATTAGTAAGCCTACACTATAGAAAGCTAAAATGGACAAAAATTCCAGTGCTTACAAGGACCTGTACATCTCTTCTGTGGAAACTAGAATATATTACACAAAAAAAAAAAAAAAAAAAGGGGCAAGAAAATGATTTAAAGAAAAAAAATGAGAAAAAAGGGGGGAAGAGGAGATTCACCAGGAATTTACAACCTGTGACTAAAAGGACCAATCAGCACTGATATGAAGAAGAAAAGCTTTTGTTCTTCCACCAAAAACTCCAAGCCCTCCCAATCTTCCTTCTAGAAGTCGACTTGGTTAGGGGTTTCGGTTCTTCATAAGCCGTAGCCGCCATTTCACTACTCTCGGGGGGTTGTTGAAAAACCTGTACCGCTGGTGGGTCCCGTTGCCTTTGCTCTCGGAACAACATCAACAGCTTCTGAGCTTTCTGTTTGCCTCTGATAGTTCCATTAACAGAGATAGAAACTAAAGATGGTATAACCCCTTCTTGAAGGACCATTTGGCTGCATTTTTCATTTCCCGTGCACAAAACAAGAAGGCAAGCTGCAGCTTGCTCTTGTTCCACGGGCTCTCCCACATCAAGAATGGTCGAAAGAGAACTTATAACACTGGGGTTATTTACGATTTCATCCCTGCCCGAATTGCTTAAAGCTAAGTTTATAAAGACAGCAATGGTTTTTTCCGTCCATCCGTGGTCCCCGGCATCTATGAGGAGTGTCTGAAGGCCTTTTACTATGCCGGCGGAGATGAGGTGGCAAGTGTTTGAGGAGTTGCAGGAAAGATTGTATAGGGTGTGGAGGGAGTCGAGTTTGCACGGGGGCCCGGTTTCTCCTTCGAGGACTTGGACTAAGAAATGAGTGGCTTTGCTTGAGCCAATTATGGGCTTCGCTTCTTCTAAGCAGGAGAGGTTCAAATAAAGAGCTGTTATTGATTCGTGGGAGTTGGAATTTCCAATCATTTCTTCCAGTAATGAAAGTACGCCTGCTCCTAGCATCAGTTCTTTGTTTCTGAAAACAAAGATTAATGAAAAACTCAGTCATATTTTCTTCATGGTGGAAAACAAAAAGAACAACCTCTAAAAGGAAAACTCAAAATGAATGTAAACAATCAAATTATACCAGCACAGTTTCTTGTTTTTTTTTTTCTGATCCCCAAACATTTCATATTTCAATTGGTTGTCATATTTTCCGAAACCCTATTGCCATCTAACTTCAGTCATGGACATGCAGGTGTGGTATAAATCGGGCGGATCTACTAAGGAGGGGGAGGGATTACTTGACCCCCTGACTTTTTAAATTCTTTCACTTTGGCTCTTAAAAAAAAAAAAAACTCTTTTCTCCCCTTCAATTTTTTAGCTAACCCCCCCCCCCTCATATATTGTAATATGACCTTCAAAATTTGACCCCCTCGCCGATATCTCTGGATTCGCCACTGGTATAAGACCAACTTTTAATAAACTCTACTCCCCGCGTCCCAAAAAGATAGTCCTTATATCCTTTTGGTTTGTCACATCCCCACTAGTCTCGTTTCTGTAGCAGTTACAGCAATTTCAAGAAGGTACAACCAAGTAAATCTATATTCTTAAATCTATAGTATATTTTATTTTATTTTTCTTAATTCTTTTTTTTTTTTTGGGAGGGGGGTGTGCATGGACTAGTAATGACTGATGCAACAAATGTTGAAAATTTTACGTTCAAAGTGGCTCCACCATATTTCGTTAGCCATTCCATTATACACAACCCTGCACGACCCACACACAAGAAAGCAAGCACACACGCACAACACACGCACAAGAGTGTGTGCTGATCAAATAGGACAATTATCCACAAATTAATGATGCATACGAGTCTATACCTGTTATTATTTACTGCGAGGTTGAAGAGAGCCATTGCTCCAGTTTCCTGAGCGACCTCATTCCTCTCACGTACAGCCGACTCCAAAAACTGAAGCAGCGCTTCAACAAAACCATTTGCTCCCATATAAATCCGAGCTTCTTCATCATCCTTTAACAAATGTCTTACTTGTTCAACAACTTTGCATTTTTCCTCAAAATTACCTCTGAGTCCAAGACGGACAAAAAATCTTGATACCTTTCAAACACATTAACTTCAACCTCATCAACCTGTCCCGAAACTTCTTCCCCTTCATCTCCTTCCGCCTCCTCAATAATCCCACTTTCCTCCACTGGGACCACTTTTACACCCTTGAACTTGTAGGGCCCAGTACTGTCCGTCGATTTCGAATTTGCTGACTCGCTCTCTGATAATACTAGCCTCCAATAGTTGAGATCAAGGGAATCGGGGGGCCCATCTGGAACTGGGACCCCGTTATGTTCACACCAACTAGCGACCAAACCTTTCACACAGTAATTAGGAGTCAACCCAAGATGAGATAGTTGCTGTTGACTTTTTGGACAGGTGTTGTGCCCGTCGTTAAACCATTTCTCGATGCAAATCCGCTCGTACGTTTGACCTGAAGCAATGATGACCGGATCGTACATGAGCTGCAACGATATTGGACACCTTAACTCTTCGGGCGGCACAGGCATCTGCCCAGATCTTCTGAAGTTTGGTTTGAAATTGAAAGAACTCAGTTTCGTGAACTGCCTCTCAAAGGCATGGCCATAGCCCCCGGGCCCACCACAAGCATCAAAAGATCCATTAACGGTAGGCGAACAAGGCGTGGACCCCTGTGAATCATTGTCATCCGAGAAATCACTTCTAAATAATTTCGAGTATTTTCTCATTAAATGTAAGAGATATGCCACGATGGACTCTTTTCTCTTGTCTTCCTCAACTCTAGCTTTTTCAACTAGTTTTTTCAAATCCCGTCTCTCTCTTAGAGCCGACCTAGAGGAGGTAATACCAAGTTTAGAAGCAGCTTGGTGGAAGGTTTCTAGTTCACTTGTGTCGCTACTGTTGTTGAAATTTTTCCCTTGTTGGAGTAGTCCAATTATATCATCGCCCACTTGCTTCTCCAATGGATCAAGTGAGAACTCAATTCCCTCGAGTTCATGGAAAATATCAGCAATCTGAAAAGTGGATGGTTTATATTAGCAACACTTAAATGTAGTACTCCCTCCGTCCCCAAATGAATACCCATTTTTTTTCAAATATTTTTTGTCCCAAAATGAAGGTCATTTTTTTTTTGTAAAAAACTTTGTTCTTAAATGATTTTTCACCAAAAAAAAAACAGTAATCATTTTATACTTGTAAAACTAAATGTTTAGAAAGCAGTTAACAAGAATATTTTTACACTTTTGCCATTAAATCGTATAAAAGCAAACATCTGCAAAATGTCCCTTAAATGAAATTTAGATATTCATATAGGAGGGGGAGTACTATATATTTGAAGTCAAAATGTCAATGCTCAAAGAGAACTAGAATGGGTTACTGATGTTTCATTCACAAGACAGACTCGACCACGGAGTTATCAATATTACCTGAGAACCAATAGATTGCGGAACTATGTCTTCAACCCGCCGAAGACTGTCTTGGAGAGCTGATCTTGCCTTCTCAAATTTTATAACTATGGAGTCCCCAGTTATAGCCTGTAAAATACATTTCAACTCAGTTCGTAAGATAAGTTTATTGACTAAATATCCAATTTAAGGTGAAAGGGAAAGACAGCAATGAACTGATCGGTAGGAAACTCTTGAAAACATTTTTCCCATGTGCCATTATCCAAAAACATTTTTCCTATGTGCCATTATCCAAAAATTCATTAGAATACACGCGTGCCAAAAAAGGACGTTATCAAATAAATTGATGATTAAAAATGCAGGCATTGTTGGATAAGTGAATTTTAGTTAGAAAGGACAAAGAAAACCAAATTTGGAATCAACCTCACCAGTTTGCGAAAAAAATATATGTTAAAATGACCAAGTTTGTTCAATGACCCAAGTCAGCAATCCCTCCATCCCAAAAAGATAGTTCTATTTGACAAGTAAACCTTCTTACAAATGTAGGTTTACTTGCTTGTACTTTCTTGAAATGACATTAATTTTAGTTTCTTTTTGGAAATGAACTACTACATCCCTCCAAAAATGAATGTAAACTTTTGATCTTGATCAAGAACAAAAATGGACAATCATTTTAAGATGTACGTAGTTTTTTTTTCGGTAACTAAATAAAAAAGTAAAAAGGGACTACTATTTTTGGGATGGAGGGGAGTCCATGGGAGGAGGAAAACCTACCTTATTTCATAAACAGAACACATATGGAAAAGTGAGCCCGTGCTTGAGTGTGTGTGTGTGAATATTTCATGGAAAATGCGTACCAAGTAAAGTTTACTACACTCGGCGCAATGCTGAAGAAGATTCTTCGTTTTCTCTAGAGCAATGTGCAAAGAACATAATGCTTGAATCCCTGATGTGCTCCTAGGTCGAGCTCCTTCAAGGTCCGGGAATATCCCCAATACTTTAGCATATTCCGTTGATAGCCTCTTGCACATCCCTCCATGTAGCTGCATTACCAACAACATATTGTAACTTTGTAAGCCATAAGGAATATGGAAAAAATACAGCTAAAAGAGAAAATTAAAAAAGATATCTCATTATATGAAATAGAATGAAAATATATACTCGTATACCTTTGGCTCGCCGATTGCAAACAAACACTCTTCAACCTCGGAAATCTCCATGACTTTCATTCGATTTGGTAAATATTTACACAGCTTTAAATATGCTGCAAACAAGAATATCATTCAACAAAGTCAGCTAGCGGAAATGTTATTTACCACGTCATAATAATTAACAAGCCAAAGTAACTGTAGATTGGAATGAGCAATGGCTGACTGCTTCATATAATTAGTGATCTTAAAAAGCGAAAATAAAAAGAAATCTCATTATAAGTGTATGCATATAATCTCAAATTCAACAAAGATACGTGAAATTACCTATCTACTTATTATAGAAGGAAATATGAACAATGCCCAACTGCTTAACGTAATCTGTGATCCATTAACACAATTTGTGAAACATTACAAGACTCAATTTGTGAAACATTACAAGACTCACAGAAAAATCAACAGAAACATAAGACATTAAATTGGGCAATATTAACGACAGCTGAATCCAAATTCAAGAAAGACAAAAGAAAAGCAAACAAACAGAACATAATAAAACAAAAATGGCTTCATCTATTCAGCAGAGATCTCCAAATACCTAAAATTGAAAATGGGCATTACCATTTCATCAAAACAAAAAAAAATAAAAATTATTTGCAGGAAAATCTAGAAATGGTAAATTGCTGACTTAATTTAATTCGCTATAGAAAAACGCCCAAATCAATGAATTTCTCAAATACAGAAACAATAAAATAATCTTCAGCTCAACAGAAAGCTAAAAACGAAAAAGAAAATCTAGGGCATACCGGAAATAACAGGATGATCCAAGGAGGCTTCATGAAACAAGCATTCAAAGAAAAATCAACAAAAGAGTGATTAGGGTTTCGATTAAAAGGCATCCATTACATCCCCAAAGTTCCGATAATGTCGCGTTTCCAGAGAGAGAGAGGTGGGGGGCAAGAATTAATCGCGAATCTAGAGAGAGAGAGAGAGAGAGAGAGAGAGAGGGAGAAAGAGAAACTGGGAATCAATTTTAACAGGGGTTGGGAAAGAGGGGACCTAAATACTGTTAAGGGAATATCTGAAATTAATATCAAAATGAGATTTTTAGTGTACTTCACATTTTCTTTCTCCTTGTCGCTTGCATTTTTTTTTCTAAATTTAGAAAAAACGTGTTTTATACTGGCACTTAATAATACTAACACTGACACTTTTTATGCTGACATTTTGTTACATACTCCCTCCGTCCCATTAATATTAGCACAAACACTGTTTGCGCGGGAATTAAGGAATATGATATTTTAATAAAATGTTGTGAGTGTAAAAGAATGAGTGGAGAGAGAATGAGTGGAGGGTGTAATAAATTATAATGGTGTTGTGGGTATTAAAATAATGTAGGAGAGAGAATGAGTGGGGTTGGGTGAATATTTTATTAATATAAAGTTTCCTTTTTGGGAGTGTGCGGATATTAGCGGGACGCCCAAAAAGGAAAGTGTGCTAATATTAGCGGGACGGAGGGAGTATGCATTGGCAGTCTGGCACTTTTATACATTGACACTTAATATACAGCACTGACACTTTTTTACACTGGCACTTTGTTACACTAACACTGGCACTTTGTTACATTAACACTGACATTTTTTACACTGGCACTTAATATACATGCACTGACACTTTTTTATACTGGCACTTTGTTACACTAACACTGGCACTGACGCTTTTTACACTGGTACTTTGTTACACATGCACTGACACTTTGTTTACACTGACACTTTGTTAAACTGACTGACACTTTTTTACACTGGCACTTTGTTACACATGCACTGGCACTTTGTCACACTGGCACTTTGTTAAACTGACACTGGCACTAATGGGAAAAACAAAACACGTTTTTCCTAAGTGTCAAGAGTTTTTCCTGGGATTTTGGCCTTTTTTATAATTTTTTTATTCAAATTAATTGTTACTTTTATTTAAAAGTGTTCAAATTTCTATTTACTCTATATTGAATTTTATTACTCCCTCTCCCTCTGTTCCACTTCAAGAGTCCTGCTTTCCCTTTTGATCCGTTCCAGATTAAGAGTCAAATTTCATAAATGACAAAATTTGAACAGTGTTTCGGATATTTATACCCTTATAGTATAAATATATTTACAAAAAAACATTTATTATGCCCTTAAAATGTTAACATACTAGTACATGCCCGTGTCCAAGGCCACGTGATTTTTTTTTTAATTTTTTTTTTAAATTAAAAAAAAATTAAGGGGAAAATGGGAAAGGGACAAATGTATGAGGGCAAAATGGAAATTTTGTCGCTTGAAACTGTTCATACAACTATAGCAAACCCCTCCCTCATTTATACTATAGATTTACAAAAAAAAAAAAAACAATCAAAAAGTGGTTTTATCATAAATGATTTAACTTTTAAATTCTCTCTCTTCTAATTTTCTACCCACTTGCAATTTTTTATTTATTTTTTTAAAAAAAAATCTTAAGAAGCGTGAAATAATAGCTAGGACCCTTGAAGTGAGACGGGGGAGTACAATTTAATTAATTATTTTATTGAGTGAAAAATATATGTGAAAGAAAAAATTAATGAAAGTAAATTTTGTACTTTCATCGTTAAACGATAATAGTTTTCAAACTAGTGAATTGGTAGTAAATTCAAGTCTTATTCTTGAAATCACGAGGTTTCAAGCTCTCTCCTCGTTTTCTGACTCGTAACATCATAAAATAAAATTGTAAAAAACTTGTGAAATGTACATCAACAACGACTATTTTGGATAGATGAGTAATAAAATTATTATTTTTGAAAGATATGGGTAATAATTAAATAACGAGATTTAATTTTCTTTAAACATCAGTAAAAAATTAGTTAGTTAGTTTTTTTTTTTTTACTCAACAGCAACGGTAAAAAGTTAGTTAAAATTAAGAAAATTTTCCCGCTTTTGTCTCCCCGGTTCACCGGCCGACAGTTGTCGACCTCTCTCGTTTGTGTTTGTCGGTTGACAGATATGTCATTAAATGTGACGTTCAAAAGACGAATTTGACCTCCGCTTAATACGGTAAATTTTGGAGATATTTAGAAAATTTTTATTTTATTTATTAATAGCGAAAAACTCATAAAAAACGCGTTTTTTCTAAGCTTATGAAAAAACGTGTTTTACCTTCAACGGGCTCAACGGACGGAGGCTCACACACAGACACCGCTCCCTCCATTGCCGGCCGATCTCCTCCCTAACCTAACCTTCATCAACTGCGGCCTCCTTCACCAACATCAATCCTCCCTTCTCCGGCCAAACCTTCACCCAATTCCATCCCAATCAATCGGCAAAACTCACATCAATTTTTAGGTTTTCCCCAAATTGAACCCTAAATTGCGAATTTGTGTTGAGTCGAATGTAGGAGACGATGACCCTGGAGGCTCGCCGGAGTTGATGAAGACGACAACAAATTATGAAGTCAAGCTCGGCCATTTCCGTTTAGAGAGAGAGAGAGTGATTTGCGTTTAGTGAGAGAGAGTTGATTTCCCGTGTTATCTGTGTTATTTATGTGCCGTGTGATTGATTTTATGTGCCGGTTTTAGTGTAAATTAATGCCGGTTTATAAGCATTTGAGTACCGGTTTGAGAATTTGATGTATTGGTGGGTAGGTAATTAGATGCCGGTTTATGTGTTTTGGAGTGCCGATCCATGTATTTTTGGAGTGCCGGTTAGTGTATAATAGAGTGCCGAGTCCATATTTTTGAATGCCGGCAAAAATGATTATCGAGTGTTTTTGAGTGCCAGTGTCTGTGTATTTGAGTGCCAGTGTACGTGATTTTGAATGCCGGTTCATGTTTTTTTGAATGCCGGTGCTTGTGTTTTTGAGAGCCGGCAAAAATATTAGTGTAACAAAGTGCCGGTGTTAGTTGAGCAAGTGCCGGTGTGAAGAGTGCCGGTTCATGTATATAAAAGTGCCGTGTAAAAGTGCCGGTGCCAGTTTAACAAAGTGCCGGTGTCGGTTACACTGGCACTTTGTTAAATTGGTCGCACTTTTTTCACTTTGGCAATTTGTGATACGTGAACCAAGACTTTATCACACCGGCAGTTTGTTAAACGGTATTTGGCATAAACGGGGAAATCAGTAATTACAAAAATGCCACCGTTTATTTTGAACATGATTGCCAGTATTTACAAAATTGCCACCGCTTAATTTGAAAACACGTTTTTTCATATCTTAAGAAAAAACTAGTTTTTCATAAGACCAACTCTTATTAATAATAACACGGGCATAAAATATAGTAATAAAATTTTGTTCACAAAAATTTAGGTATAATAATTTTATTGATATTTTTAATTACAGTATAGCGAATAGCGAGTTTATTATCTATACAATCAATAAAATATCAACAACTCATTTATTAAATAAGATTTTGTGACTTTATGTTTCAGTTCTTTATTTAAAAATGGCAATTTTGTAGGCGTTAAGTAAAGGACAATTATACGATGAAAACGAGGTTTGAGATTTTCAATTCTTTCTCTTGGAATTTTATAAGTTTTCAAAGCTTATCTCTATCACGTTCAAAGGCTTCTTTTTATAGTATACTCCCTCCGTTCCGGTAGAAGCGTCACCCTTTTAGGGGTGGCGCGCAAATTAAGTAAAAGTGTGGGAAGAAAAAATATTGTGAGTGTAATTTAAAAATAGGAGAGAGAATTAGTGGAGAAAATAGTGAATTTTAAAAGTGTTGTGAGTGTAGAGGAGAGAGAATTAGTGGAGGGAATAGTGGATGAGATAATAAAATATTAATAAAAGTTTCCTTTTTAGGAAAGGGTGACGCTATAAACGGGACGCCATTTTGGGTAAAAAGTGACGCTTCGGCCGGGACGGAGGGAGTATATATATATACTCCCTCCGTCCCACTCCACTGTGGATCTACTTTTTGAACACGATAATTAAAAAAAGTAGGAGAGAAAAATAGATGGAAGAGGTGTTTGTGAGTATGAAAAATTAAATAGGAGAGAGAATGAGTGGGAGGAATAGTTAGGAGAGAAAATGTTGTGAGTGTAAAAGTAAAGTAGCAGAGAGAATGAGTGGGTGGAATAGTAAAGATTCTTTGCCATTTTGGACAGTTCACACTAATGTGGGACGTCCCAAAAAGAAAATAAGTTCATACTGGAGTGAGACGGAGGGAGTATCAATAGTATAAATCACACCTCCACTATCTACAGTACTATGAACAGTTTCATCTACCGAATTTTTCATTTTGCCCTCACTAAGTTGTCCCTTTCCCATTTTGCCCTTAAAAAAAAAATGTGTCTGCGGACACGGGCTTTTACTAGTATATCATAATTTATGAAAATGAGTGTATTTCGAGACCGATAAAGTAGTCTATACTCCCTCCGACCCGCTAGAAATTGCACACTTACTGTTTGCGTTGGATTAAGGAAAAAAAATAATGTATAAAATGTTGTGAGTGTAAAAGTAAAATAGGAGAGAGAATGAGTGGAGGGAATAGTAAATTATAATGGCGTTGTGAGTATTAAAATAATGTAGGAGAGAGAATGAGTGGAGGGAATAGTAAAGATTTTTTGTCATTTTAGAAAGTGTGCAATTTGTAATGGGACGTCCAATGAGAAAAGTGTGCAATTTGTAGCGGGACGGAGGAAGTATATATATCCTATATATATAAAAAAAAAAAGTTAAAATATGTAAAACACTTCAATAAATCTATTTTCCGTCCAAAACATGGATAATTTTAGAATATTGATTTTACTTCATATCAACTAATCAATGAAACAGTTAATTGTCTTTAAATTAACCTAATTTCTCTATTTTATTCCCTATTAATTAAATGTAAATGAAATATTCTCTTAATTTTAAAGGATAATTATAAATAAAATAATGATAAAAATACATTTAAAAACACATTTTGGAAAAAGAAAAAAAAGGTAGTATTTGAAATTTGAAATATTTGGCGAGATGTACATGATGATTAGGTTCTTTGCATTGTTGATAAGTAAAATAATTGAACGTGAAAACCCAAGGAAGGTGGTTGTGTGGGGTCCTTTGCTCATTCTATTTTGCTCTCTCTTCTTCTTGAGATTGCAGCGGTTGGTGCAGTTCAAATGTATTCCCTTCGTCCCGGAAAACTTTATCCCTTTATTATTGAGAACGGAAAATAAAAAATAATGTTATTAAAGTATGTGTTGTGAGTGGGAGGAGAGAGAATGAGTGGAGAGAATAGTAAATTTGAAAAATGTTGTGAGTGGGAGGAGAGAGAATGAGTGGAGAGAATAGTAATTTTTTTTCCTTTTTAGGAAAGTGGGACTTTAAAGTGGGACGCCCAAAATAGTAAAAGGGGTAATGTTTTATAGGACAGAGGGAGTATAAAAAACTAGTAAAAGTCTGTGTCCGAAAACACATTTTTTTTTAATTAAGTCCGTGTTCGAGGATACATTTTTTTTTAAGGGCAAAATGGAAAAGGAACAACTTAGTAAGGACAAAATGGAAAATTTGGCTTATGAAACTGTTCATTGTATTGTTCATCTCCCTTTGCCATTATACTATAGATTCGTTTAAATATGATTTTACCTATTTATATTAAAGTAACTCCTGTGAAAACTAGTTTTTTTTAAAATGTTATAAAAAACTAGTTTTCAGAACAATTCATCACTCTTATTAGTTAGACTTAGTGCTTTAAAACTAGTTTTTTTCTTATGTTACAAAAAAACTAGTTTTTTGCAAGATTTTGATTTTATTTTAATTTTATCGATTCACATTTATAAATTTTATAAGATTATTTTAGAAATTTGTACTCGTTACAATAGAGGTAGAGTCTTCAGACGCTACCTCTTATCAATTCAGCTAAATTTAAATGTAAAATCAGATTTCAACACTTAACACTTAAAAAAATTGATTTCAGCACTCTAACTTAAGATGTTACTAGTCTTTCTTTTCTTATTATCTTTAGTTTTACGGCTTAAAAAAAAAAAAAAAAAAAAAACTTTAGTTTTACGTCTTTTATTTCTTTTTAGGAAAGTCTTTTTCTTTTTGGCCTATGGGTCTCCACACGAAGAGTACGGTAACGGCAATGCCTAAACTTTGCCTCCATAAAAATGGAAAAAGAACCTTTTCATCATTGAATTTTAGTCCAATTTACATTATTTTCGTTGAACTTTTATTTTTTCAAACTTTTCATAAATTTTTCATGTTTTTACAATATTGTCACTCCATTCATAATTTTGCTAAAAACGTAATGAGAGTCAGTGTGACCTCATTTCACTTGACTAACTTTTATTAAGTTTTTAATCAATTTACTGATACGTACGCTAACTAGATTATGGGCGATAAATCACCTGTGATTAAGCTTGCATGTGACCTCACGAAAGTTTTTCACATCAAGTCACTTAACTAACTTTCGTTAAATTTTTAGCGAAATTATAGGCAGCATGAGAATATTGTAAAAATATGAAAATTTTAATGAGAACATTGTAAAAAATAAAAGTTCAATAAAAAATTGTAAATTGTCCTAAGTTTGAATTTTTTTTTCTCAAATAATTCCTTTTAAAATTAACAAATACTTTAAAAAATATACTTCCAAAAAAAAATTATTTACTTCATTTCAAAAATGAATATTACTTTCGACTCAAATTGAATAACCAAAAAATAATACTACATTTTTTGTCTAAAAAAATGAACATTATTTTTTCAACCCAATGTACATTTAAAAAAAGTACTACTTCATTCGCCTCAAAAATTAATGTTTGTAATGTTATTGCCTTCGTCTCAAAATATGACATTAATTTTTTAAACGAATGAAGTAATATATTCTAAAATATTTATTGGGACGAAGATAGTAATGTTTATTTTTTAGACGAAATAGTATTCTTTTTAAAATTAATGTTTATAATGTTAGTAAATTCATCTCAGAAAATGAATATTAATTTTTGAGACAAGTAAAAGTAAAGTAGTATTTTTTTTTTTTTAATGTTCATTGAGACGAATAAAGCAATGTTCATTTGTTTATGGATATAGAAAGTAGTATTAATTTTGGGACGAAAGTAATATTCATTTTTGAAATTAAGGAATTTTTTTTTTTAAAAGTAGATTTTTTTTATATGTCAGAAAAAAAAATGAACGTTGCTTCCTTCGACTCAATGAACATTTTTAAAAAGAATACTACTTTATTAGTCTCAAAAAATAATGTCATATTTTGAGACGAAAACACTAGCATTGCAAATATTAATTTTAGAGGCGAATGAAGTAGTATTATTTTTTAAAATATTTATTGGGATAAAGGAAGTAATATTTATTTTTTTGGATTAAAATGTAGTATTATTTTTTTGTTATTCATTTTGAGTCGAAAGTAATATTCATTTTTTGAAATGAAGAATATAATTTTTTTATAGAAGTATATTTTTAAAGTATTTATTTGAGATTGAAAAAATAATAATCCCATTTAGTTTTCTTTATTAATACATAATTTTTGTATTATTATTTTGTAATTTAAAGTAAGACGTAGAATAACGAACCTTTGAAACTTTGGTATGCTTGCTTAGATCTGAACTCGCTAATTCAAATACTAATGGTGAATTCAAATTTTAGTTTTTTCTTAATAGTATAAATATTAAAATAAATGAGCAAATTTAAATTTGTTATACCGTGTAATGAGTTTAAACACACACACAAAATTATAAACTCGTTACAACGTGTATAGAATTTCATTAAAATGGTTATTGTGTGCAATAGTTTGAAAAAATTGTCATTTTGATATTTATTAATTTTAAAAGAAATTATTTGAAAAAAAAAAATCTTGATAAGTTTAAACACACACACAAAATTATAAACTCGTTACAACGTGTATAGAGTTTCATTAAAATGGTTATTGTGTGCAATAGTTTGAAAAAATTGTCATTTTGATATTTATTAATTTTAAAAGAAATTATTTGAAAAAAAAAAAATTCTTGAAGATTTTTGCTCCATAAAAACAATTATATATCCGCTCCCGGAGTATTCCAACGTGGCAATGTTCTACACCACTGATTTTTCCCTAGTGAATATTATTCGAATTTACAATATTAGACATTGTCCAAACTGTAAGTCCGTAACTCACGGAACCAATTGGAGTCGTCCTCTTGCATGGTTAAAAAAGTCAAAATAATACTCCCTCCCTCCCAAACCTACGTGTCTATTTTGTTATTTTGGCGTCCTAAACCTATGTGCCTGTTTTCTAAAATGGCAAAAAATATTCCATTCATTTCAATAAAAGCTTCAACGATTTCCTAAAAGGGCGTGCCGTTAGAGGTTTTACTTTTCCTAAAATGGCAAAGAATTTTTACTATTTCACCCACTCATTCTCTTTCCTATTTTACTATTACACTCACAACACTTTTCAAATTTACTATTTCCTCCACTCATTCTCTCTCCTATTTTACTATTACACTCACAACATTTTCTCCACTTACCTTTTTCTTTAATTTGCGTGTCGCGCCAAAATGGTGAAGTTATTATTGGAACGGAGGGAGTATTTGATATTCTCTCCACTCATTCTCTCTCCTATTTTATTTTTACACTCACAACACCAATCAATTTTATTATTTTCTTCACTTATTCTCTTTTCTATTTTATTTTTACACTCATAACACTTTTTTCATAACCTATTTTTTTTAATTTACTTGCAAAATATCAAATGGACACTTAGGCTCCGTTTGTTTCGACGTAAAATGTTTTTCGGAAAACGTTTTCTGGAAAATGTTTTCCTGTAAAATGTTTTCCTGTAAAATGTTTTACGGAGGTAGAGCGTAAAATGTTTTACGGAGGAAGGGTGTAAAATGTTTTCGGGTGTTTGGTAAAACGACTCATATTTCACAAGGTGACCTACCCCACCCCCCCCACCCCCCCCCCAAAAAAAAAAATTTTTTTTTTTTTTTTTTTTTTTTGTAATCGCCCTACCCCCGCCTACCTCACCCCCCCCACCCACCCACCCCCCACCCCCCAAAAAAATTTTTTTTTTTTTTGTAATCGCCCCCTACCCCCTGCCTACCCCACCCCCCACCCACCCACCCCCACTCCAAAAAAAAAAAAAAAATTTTTTTTTTTTTTTTTTTTTGTAATTGCCCCTACCCTCTTGCCTACCCCCCACCCACCCCGTAACGACCCTAACCCTAGGCACTAATTTAACATCATATTGTGTGCTTTTAATATTATCGTTAATATTATGTGATCATTTTATCTTTTAGATTACTTATATTAGGATGGGATAATTGAGAAAATCAAATAAAGTCTACGGAGGGAGTATATATATATATTTATTTATTTAATTTAATTTAATAGATATTATGATTTCCTAATACTTTAGTGTAAAATAGGTAAATTTCGCTTAGTTGAGTTACCGACTTGGAAATTTGATCTCGTGAGTATGCATTTAGATGGAGTACATATTTGTTCAAAACTTTAAAATCTATCGGCCCATAAAAGATAGGTTTCACCTTTACACCTTGGATTTAGATTGTGGCTTTGGAAGTTTCTTAGGTAGTCTAATGAATAATATCTTCACAAAGAAGCTATATGTTTTTCCTTGACCGGCCCCCCTCCCCTCTCTTTACCAAGTGTATACTCCCCCTGCTCCTCCATCAATCCGGCCCCCCTTTTGTCCCCTCTTTCATTATTTACCTCATCTTTCTTCCTCTTCTTCTTCATTTTAAATTCTTCACAAAAACTCCATGGAACTTCCCTCCTTGAAAGCTTCCTTCCTAAGCTTATAGAGAGATCAATCCTTCACCATTTTTGGATCCTAAGTACTTTTGTAATCGGGAGATCAAGAGGAGTTCTTCAAGCTAAGAAAGTCTTAAATCCATCTCCTATTTTGAAGTGAGTTATTATGACCCTTCCTTTCTTTAAATGTTCATAAACTATTAAATGTTGTTATTGTTCTTCAAATGGCTATTTGATGCTTTGAGGAAACTTTCTTGGATTTGAGGAATGGATTAGTGTCATGGAGATTGGTGTTGTTCATGAAAGTAGTAAAGAGTGGAAGTAAATGGGTTGGATTGGATTAAATGGAAATCTTGAAAATTTGTAGTATATTGGATGGAAATCTAAGTGAGAATGATTTATAATTAGGAAATGATACTTTGGGATTAAATGAGTTAAAATGAATTTAATAAAGTTAGAATTTCCTTTAAGTCCACAAATTAAAGCTCACTTGGTTGAAAAATTGGTTTCTTAAGAATCATGTGATAAATGACTTAGAATTATAACACATTTGGGTTTTAAAATGATTTATTATGTGAAAAATGAAGTTAGTAAGCCTTCTAGGGTTACACAAAATAAAGGAAACTTGGTTGGGAACAAATGGGTATAAGTGATGAAGGATTTCTGCTTCTATGTTGATTCGGGCTCAGTCACGAGTCGTGCCCCGTGGCACGAGTCGTGCCCGAGGCGGGGGACGAGTCGTGACTAGGATTGTAAGGAAGTCGTGCCTTGTAAGGGACGACATGGGTTCGAAGGAAGGTGCGTGGGCACGAGTCGTGCCCCGGGGGACGAGTCGTGCCCTGGCCTGGTTTCAAAGTATCAACTTTAGAGCTGTTCAAACCTAATCAAACTCGAACCAAAATGAAATCTCTTTAACCTAGATTAAAGTAGAATACTTTGGCTTCACAATGACATTCTAAGTGATCAAAATGGAATTGGGAAGGTACTTTAAATGTTGCTTGGAAAGCGCTAGTTAACCTAGTTTGGTAACTTAGCGTAAATGATTCTAACTTAGTAAATTGAGCTTGAACCTTCATAGAGGCCTTGTTTTATTGTATAATGACCTTGTAGGATGGATTGATGATATTTCCTTGCCTTACATTGAGTTCATATACATTGATTATATTGTGCATTGTGTGTTGATCAAATGTCGCACTCGATTATTGTTGTACATGAGTATATTTTACCATGTTGATATATTGTTATCCCTTTTTGTGGAATTTATTCAAGTATCTATTATGTGCTTGATAATGTTGAATACTTGATATAGTATTGCTATCTTCATGATATGTCATTTGTTGTAGTATGTATCCCTACTTTGGATCATACATGTTTGGTTAAGCAAGTATGTTATTACCGTGCTTAGTTATGTAAATCCAGTGGTATTGATTTAATTGTTTGTTGGGCAATGTTATGGATTTATAATGGCACCGAGCCGAGTTCATTATAATTCATACATTGCCGAGTTTGTCCCCCTTTGTGTGGGATTTGTGGGCTAGCATCTCCTTTTGAGGTAGATGGTCTAGTTTTCACCTGGGATACGACCGTGTGTCCGAGTCCCCGCAGTACTGTTATTGTTCATGGTTCCGAACCGCTTCATCGATTCTTGCCGCTGCTCGGATGTGTATATCCTTTTGGAGATGAAACCTTGGCTCGCATCCTTCTAAGTGTTACTTTATCGTACTTACGTGTTGTGATATATTCATGCTGAGCTGGTCGTTGTCTCCAACCGGTATGGGACGGTTGGCGGCAGGGAGCCTCTCGGGTTATATGAATATGTCTTTTGATGTGTTGCCATGCTACGTGTTGCATCTTGTATGGCATCTTGCTGCATCCATAATAGCTTGCTGAGATTTATTCTCACCCCTCTCCCCTTATCGTTTTAGATTCTCGAGACAGTGGACCACCAAGTAAGGGCGGTGAGGAGTTTGGAAGTTATATTGTGGGACTTGTCGGGGTATGATTAGGTTGGTATAGAAAGTGTACTTTGGTATAATTCATTTATGAAATTGTAATTATAAATCCTTATTTTATGTTATAACCAAGGCCGTTTCGTAACAAAAAAAAACGTTTCTTATATTCTAAGTTGGATAGCTATTTCTCCTTTGTGAAAAAGTATAGATTTATTATGAAATGGGTATAATAATTGTATTTATTTTTGAAAGTTAAATAAAGTTTTTAAAAGTTTAGGAAATTTGGGATAGTTTGAGGACGCTCCAGCTCGGGACACGTGTAGGTTCCGGGTCGGGGTCCTCACAGTTGGTATCAGAGCTCGGTTAGAGTTCTCGGGTAGAGTCTAGCTGAGTGAGAGTGTGCGATAACTTACGTCGAGAGTTTAATGCAGGAAATTGTTCAAAGGCAGAAAATGATATTGATCAACTAAGGAATCAAGGAAAGGTGAGTTATGGAAAGATAGATTTCCCCACCATCATTTGAGGTATTTTACCTGTCTCAGGAATTAGGGTTCATACTTTTATAAATCCTCGTACATTAGTTCTCATGTGGCATTACATTCATCTTTATTTCATAATTGGTCTAAGAGTTACCTTATGTGCTGGAGGTTCTACTCCGATGGGGTCGTACCTCGAATCATCCTTAATTATCTTAGTAGTTGTGACTTAGTGGGCATGTATTGCCGGTGGATTTGGTCGAGTTACCAATCCGTGAATCATCGTTATATTAACCTGAATTATTTGTGTAGTTGAGGCGGATAAATTATTAATTGCCGTTATGTCACATATGCGTAAATGTCGAAAGTAATGATCTAAGGAATGTAAAGGATATGTGTTATATTTAAGTAAAAGAACCTTGAGTTCTCTCATGTACGGTGGTAAATGAATTTGTGAACTCTTAGTCGAGGTTAGGTATATGGCCTAATTAAGAGTGGTTTATATGGTAGAATTGTATGATTAGTCATTCATCGGGTGCCTCATGGTGGAAATTAGATGTATGAGACTAGTATTGGAAGTGATAGTCTAAGTGGTGTTTTTCATGTGAGTTTCAAAAATGGGTTTTCATCGTGTATCATACCAGGACATCGAGGCTTTGAATTGGTATAAGGTACTATTTTAGTATTCGGATCCTTAGATAGAGGACACTAATTGGGATGATAGAATTGAGGATTCGTTTTGGGAATTTATTTGATAAAGAAGATAATGAGCTTAGTGAATCTCCGTAAGGATAAATTGTTACTATATTTAGCAAAGATGATACTTGGTGGTTAATTATAAGGTTATAGAGATCTTAAATAGGTAACTATGAAGGATAAGTATTCGTTAGCACTTGTTGACGATTTGTATGACTGATTTTAGAAACTAGTAGGATACTAAATGGTTATTAGTTGAATTTTTCTGAGTATTACAATTACGTTGAAATTTTGCTTTGAGGATATACTTAAGACAAAGACTTATATCTAGCATGACCGTTTTGATTTGTGGATTGTGTATTAGTTTTGGGAAGGTAAATAGAGTAAATGCGAAGAAGTATAATAGATGCAGTTATTGGTGACTTATAGGATCAACTTCGGAAATGGGTAATGTATGTATATATGGTTTGTTTTGAGGAACGATTATCATTAATTGAGAATATAAAATGAGGATAAATTTTATTGGAAGGCAGGATATTTTAGGATGATTACACCGTATAGGTTGACTTAGTTGCGCGACTCATATAAGGGATTGGTGTGATGCTTGGAAGATATTTACGTTATACGAATTTTGAGTTGTTGATGGTTATAGGGAGATAAGTTAGATTATACCGTTAATGTTTAATTGAAATTTGAGGATGATTTACCTAGTTTATAATCTTAATGATTGTTTTAGTGTTATTCATCGGAGATAGTAATAATATTGCGAGATTGTGTTTTCTTGTAAGAGAATTTAATTCAAGATAAATATTATGAATGGTGGCTATACTATAATTAGAGGTCGAACAAGAGTATTATGTTGGAATTGTTTAATTGTGTTTTAATAAGTGAAGGTGTGTGTTGAACTTCTGTGAGCAATTGTGCTCTTCGGGGATAATTTGAATTATTAAAGTCAAGCAAACCGTATTTGTGTACATTTAAAATCGTGAGTAATTTAACTATCTCACATGTTATGGGACGGTTGTAGATACTTAAATCACTTGAGTTATTTTGTCACTTATCAACCTTTTGAAAATTTTTAAATTGTGAGTGGTTTAGTTAATTAAAACCGGTATGGGCCGGTTTAAATAAATAAACCATTCGGGTCTCTTTGAATCTCTTTTTATATTATCCTTTGGAATTTTGAAAGATGTTGTAATCTTTAGAAAGACTTGGTATCCTAAAGATATAAATTGTTCGTAAGCAAGTAGAAATTGCAACCTAGTTTCCCTATAATGATTAATTGCATTCAAGTTTTGGTCCGAGAAATGAATTGATAAATGTGGGGTTATTATCGTGTCGATCACAATAGACTCGGTTTTGTTTTGGAGTTGGATCGGCTCATTGTGGGCGCCAACCATTCAATTTGAATATTGATTTGTCACTAGTCCTGGACATAATTGGAACATTGAATGGTGATAATAGAATGTTGACATTTGAAGGTTTATTAAAATGTTTAGAGTTCTAGGTTGAACTTGAGAGTGTTATCACTATAGATTTTTGTGATTAAGTTACATTGGAAGTAACAAGAAGGGTGTGTGATTTTGTTACGTAAAAGTTGAATTTTATTTTCTACTCGTTATATATATAGCCTCGATGAGAGGTTTATTGATAAAGTCCTCATAAATCTTGGAGATAGTTGATAGTATACATCCCATAATATTGAATGGATTGGGTAGACATCTGTTGGAAAGATCGTTTTGGAATGTAGGAATACTATTGAGTTTAACTCTGTGAAAATTTGAAGAATCATTATTTGTAGTTGATGATATGCTACGGGCATGTACAATAGATTTAGTAGTCGATAGGACTTAAGGTTACCAATGGTTGTATACGTATAATAGCAGTTATCATTCTAGCATTGAGATAAAACCGTATAAGGCATAGTTTGGGAAGGAAATGTCGATCTCTAAATTGTTGGGGTGAATTTGGAGAAGTTTATAGAGTATTTAAAGTTTTAATGTGATAATGTAATATATTTAGTGACCTAAGTTGTAATACTTTATTTATATTATCATTGAGATCGGAAAATTCGTGTTAGTGATATTCGTATAGTATGCTTGGATCATTAAGTGGTAATATCATATTATTAAGGGAATTAGAAATTTAATTTCTTTGGGAAGAATCACAACATTGAAGAGACTATTTGGAAATTGAAGTTTGAGGTATACATGTAACCGAGGCGGGTTGATCAGTTAGGTAAGTGACAGTCAAATTCGGGACGAATTTTCTTTAAGGGGGAGTGAGTGTAACGACCCTAACCCTAGGCACTAATTTAACATCATATTGTGTGCTTTTAATATTATCGTTAATATTATGTGATCATTTTATATTTTAGATTACTTATATTAGGATGGGATAATTGAGAAAATCAAATAAAGTCTACGGAGGGAGTATATATATATATTTATTTATTTAATTTAATTTAATAGATATTATGATTTCCTAATACTTTAGTGTAAAATAGGTAAATTCTCGCTTAGTTGAGTTACTCGACTTGGAAATTTGATCTCGTGAGTATGCATTTAGATGGAGTACATATTTGTTCAAAACTTTAAAATCTATCCGCCCATAAAAGATAGGTTTCACCTTTACACCTTGGATTTAGATTGTGGCTTTGGAAGTTTCTTAGGTAGTCTAATGAATAATATCTTCACAAAGAAGCTATATGTTTTTCCTCGACCGGCCCCCTCCCCTCTCTTTACCAAGTGTATACTCCCCTACTCCTCCATCAATCCGGCCCCCCTTTTGTCCCCTCTTTCATTATTTACCTCATCTTTCTTCCTCTTCTTCTTCATTTTAAATTCTTCACAAAAACTCCATGGAACTTCCTCCTTGAAAGCTTCCTTCCTAAGCTTATAGAGAGATCAATCCTTCACCATTTTTGGATCCTAAGTACTTTTGTAATCGGGAGATCAAGAGGAGTTCTTCAAGCTAAGAAAGTCTTAAATCCATCTCCTATTTTGAAGTGAGTTATTATGACCCTTCCTTTCTTTAAATGTTCATAAACTATTAAATGTTGTTATTGTTCTTCAAATGGCTATTTGATGCTTTGAGGAAACTTTCTTGGATTTGAGGAATGGATTAGTGTCATGGAGATTGGTGTTGTTCATGAAAGTAGTAAAGAGTGGAAGTAAATGGGTTGGATTGGATTAAATGGAAATCTTGAAAATTTGTAGTATATTGGATGGAAATCTAAGTGAGAATGATTTATAATTAGGAAATGATACTTTGGGATTAAATGAGTTAAAATGAATTTAATAAAGTTAGAATTTCCTTTAAGTCCACAAATTAAAGCTCACTTGGTTGAAAAATTGGTTTCTTAAGAATCATGTGATAAATGACTTAGAATTATAACACATTTGGGTTTTAAAATGATTTATTATGTGAAAAATGAAGTTAGTAAGCCTTCTAGGGTTACACAAAATAAAGGAAACTTGGTTGGGAACAAATGGGTATAAGTGATGAAGGATTTCGCTTCTATGTTGATTAAGGCTCGGGTCACGAGTCGTGCCACGTGGCACGAGTCGTGCCCGAGGTGGGGACGAGTCGTGACTAGGATTGTAAGGAAGTCGTGCCTTGTAAGGGACGACAGGTTGAGAGGAAGGTGCAATGGGCACGAGTCGTGCCCCTGGGGGACGAGTCGTGCCCTGCCTCGGTTTCAAAGTATCAACTTTAGAGCCGTTCAAACCTAATCAAACTCGAACCAAAATGAAATCTCTTTAACCTAGATTAAAGTAGAATACTTTGGCTTCACAATGACATTCTAAGTGATCAAAATGGAATTGGGAAAGTACTTTAAATGTTGCTTGGAAAGCGCTAGTTAACCTAGTTTGGTAACTTAGCGTAAATGATTCTAACTTAGTAAATTGAGCTTGAACCTTCATAGAGGCCTTGTTTTATTGTATAATGACCTTGTAGGATGGATTGATGATATTTCCTTGCCTTACATTGAGTTCATATACATTGATTATATTGTGCATTGTGTGTTGATCAAATGCTGCACTCTGATTATTGGTTGAACATGAGTATATTTTACCATGTTGATATATTGTTATCCCTTTTTGTGGAATTTATTCAAGTATCTATTATGTGCTTGATAATGTTGAATACTTGATATAGTATTGCTATCTTCATGATATCTTTGTTGTAGTATGTATCCCTACTTTGGATCATACAATGTTTGGTTAAGCAGTATGTTATTACCGTGCTTAGTTATGTAAATCCAGTTTGGTATTGATTTAATTGTTTGTTGGGCAATGTTATGGATTTATAATGGCACCGAGCCGAGTTCATTATAATTCATACATTGCGAGTTTGTCCCCCTTGTGTGGGATTTGTGGGCTAGCATCTCCTTTTGAGGTAGATGGTCTAGTTTTCACCGGGGATACGACGTGTGTCCGAGTCCCAGTACCGTTATTGTTCATGGTTCCGAACCGCTTCATCGATTCTTCTTTGCTCGGATGTGTATATCCTTTTGGAGATGAAACCTTGGCTCAAGATCCTTCTAAGTGTTACTTTATCGTACTTACGTGTTGTGATATATTCATGCTTGGTGAGTCGTTGTCTCCAACCGGTATGGGACGGTTGGCGGCAGGAGCCTCTCGGGTTATATGAATATGTCTTTTGATGTGTTGCCATGCTACGTGTTGCATCTTGTATGGCATCTTCTTTGCATCCATAATAGCTTCTTGAGATTTATTCTCACCCCTCTCCCCTTTCTTGTTTTAGATTCTGAGACAGGTGGACCCGATCAGTAAGGGCGGTGAGGAGTTTGGAAGTTATATTGTGGGACTTGTCGGGGTATGATTAGGTTGGTATAGAAAGTGTACTTTGGTATAATTCATTTATGAAATTGTAATTATAAATCCTTATTTTATGTTATAACCAAGGCCGTTTCGTAACAAAAAAACGTTTCTTATATTCTAAGTTGGATAGCTATTTCTCCTTTGTGAAAAAGTATAGATTTATTATGAAATGGGTATAATAATTGTATTTATTTTTGAAAGTTAAATAAAGTTTTTAAAAGTTTAGGAAATTTGGGATAGTTTGAGGACGCTCCACTGGGACACGTGTAGGTCTGCCCGGTCTCACACACCCCCAAAAAAATTTTTTTTTTTTTTTTTTTGTAACGCCTTACCCCACAACCCCACTCACCACCCCCCAAAAAAATTTTTTTTTTTTTTTTTGTAACGCCCCCCTCGCCTACCCCACCCCACCCACCACTTTCACCGCCACTTCACTCCTCCCCCAAAAAATTTTTTTTTTAATGCTTCTGTCTACCCCTGCTTTACCCCACTCCCACCACCCCCCCAAAAAAAAATTTTTTTATCTCTCTTACCTCGCCTACCCACCCACCCTTTACTTTCACCCAAAAAAAAAAATTTTTTTTTTTTTCGAAATGGGGTGGTGGTGGGGGTGGGGTGGGGTAGGCGAGGGTAGGGGGCGATTATAAAAAAAAAAAATTTTTTGGGGGGTGTGGAAGGGGTGCAGTGGGATGGCGAGGGTACAAAAAAAAAAAAAAATAAATTTTTTTGGGGAAGTGGGGTGGGGGGTGGGGGTGGGGTAGCAGGGGTGGGGGCGATTACAAAAAAAAAAAAAAAAATTTTTTTTTTTGGGGTGGGGGTGGGGTAGGCAGAGGTAAGGACATACAAAAAAAAAAAAAAAAAAAAAAAATTTTTTGGGGGGTGGGGGGGTGGGGGGTGGGTGGGGGGTAGGCGGGGGTTGGGGCGATTACAAAAAAAAAAAAAAAAAAAAAAAAAAAAAAAAATTTGGGGGTGGGTGGGGGGTGGGGTAGGCGAGGGGGTGGGGGCGATTACAAAAAAATTAGAAAAAAAAAAATTTTTTTTTTTGGGGGGGGTGGGGGGTGGATAGGCGATGGGGTGGTTATGCACGGGCGTAATATGAGTTGTACATTAAAGGCTCTCCATTTTCGGAAAATGTTTTTCTTTAGACAAGGTCAGTAGGTCGTTTCTTAGGAAGGGCGTAAAATGTTTTCAGGAAGAAACGTTTCTTAAGCAACCAAAGCGACGGAAAACGAGTTATTTTCGGAAAAACGTTTTGAAATTAGTAAGCACAGTAAAACAGGTTATTTTCCGTAAAACATTTTCCGAAAAATGTTTTACGGTGAAACAAACGGAGCCTTAGATTTAGGGCTGAGGGAGTATACGTTTGTACTAGATCCATTAATGTGGCTTGCATTTGCAGACGTGGCAATTATGAAGCAGTGACTCTTGACATGCATGTGATGTGATGTCTTTAGTCTGGAAATAAAGTAGTTGGTTTAATAGTTAATACTGTACTTGGTTTTAATGATTGAAAGTTAAAAAAAAAAAAAAAAAAAAAAACTTTTTTAACACTTAAATTATTTATTTATTCTTACTTCTTTTATAAAGTCAATTTAGAAACATTAAGCTGAGGCGGAGGTAATATTTGAAATTCAAGGTGGTTAGTCTTAATGGCTAAATAGTACTCCCTCCATCCCACTTCAATTGATTTCGAGGTAAATTTTATGATTTAAAAAAAAAATGAATAAAATGGGTAGAAATTAGAGAAGAGAGAATGTAAAAATTAAATGTGTGGTAGGGAATAGGAAAGAGAATGTAAAAGTTAAAAATATTTAATAGGAGAGAATGAGTAGGAGGAATAGTAAGTTAATGATTGATTTTTTTGTAAATATGTGGAGATGATAAGGATATAAATATATGAAAAACTTTTCATTTATGGAATGAATCAATTGAATTGGGACGTCCCAAAAAAAAAAGTGGACCAATTGAAGTGGGACGGAGGGAGTACATTTGTGGTAAATTGAAAGAGGTTTTGATAATGTCAAAAATGTTCGAATCAGTTCAAATATAGCAGCATGATATATACTGGATGTTTGAATAGCCTGAAAAATATGAACAAACACGTAAACTAAACAGGAAATTCACCTAAGGCCCTCCGACACGAAAGAACTATTTGTGCGATATGTAAAGAAATCAATTGACAAAAATTTAGAATTAAAAAATGTACTAACGAACGAAGTGGGATGGAGGGAGTATGTTCTTAAGCCATTGTTTTTTAGGTAAAATAATAATACAAGTCTAGCACTAACGAATTGGTCGTGATTTCGGGGAGCAAAAATAACATTTGAATTTTGACATAAAAATATCTTAATTTTAAAACCAATCACAACCACAAGATCTGATCTAAGGTCTTTTTCAAATGACTACCACGTACTTTTGATTATTTAATATTTGTACCCCCATTTTTTATTACTTGTTCCAAACTGTCCTCGTTTTTTGTTTTGTTTGTACTCCTATCAACCTAAAAAAAGTGGTCCTAGTATTTTTTTGGAGATGCACATGTATGTTGATGAGTGGTATATACTCCCTCCGTCCCACGTAAATGTGGACTTATTTTCATTTTGATCTGTTTCACGTAAATGTGGACTGTCCAAAATGGAAACAAATATTCACTATTCCACCCACTCATTCTCTCTCCTACTTCACTTTTACACTCACAACATTCTCTCTCCTAACTATTCCTCCCGCTCATTATCTCTCCTATTTAATTTTTCATACTCACAACATTTAACTTTTTCTCTTTCTTACATCACTTTTCCTTAATTCCCACACCAAAAAAGTTAGTCCACATTTACGTGGGATAGAGGGAGTACTCCGTTTGTTAAATACTAGAATAAGCCCGTGTCTGAGGACACGTTATTTTTTTTTTTTTAATTAAGCCCGTGTTCGAGGACCCTTTTTTTTTTTTAATTTAAAAAAAAATAAAAATTTAAGAGCAAAATGGAAAGGGACAAAATAGTGAGGGCAAAATGGGAATTTCGGCCATTAAAACTATTCATTCAACTGTTCACCAATTCCCTCATTTATACTATAGATTCAACCCGTCTTATAATTAAGTATCCCATTACAAACTAAACACTTTTTAAATAAAAAATATTTTATACTTTTATATTAATATAACCTATTGGTCTTACAAAAAATACGTTTTTTTCTAAGCTTAAGAAAAACTATTTTTACACTGGCAATTAATAACACTAACACTGACACTTTTTTACACTGACACTTTGTTACACTAACACTGTCACTTTTTTACACTGACACTTAATATACATACACTGACACTTTTTTACACTGGCACTTTGTTACACTAACACTGGCACATTGTTACACAAGCACCGACACTTTTTATACTGACACTTAATATACATGCACTGACACTCTCCACACTGACACTCTTTTACGGTAACACTTTGTTACATATACACTGACACTTTTTTTACACTGGGAGCGATTGCGCCCATCCTTGGAGCGATCGCATCCTAGGAAGGGCGATCGCACCCTAGGGCGTACACTCGCACTCTCACACTGGCAGTTTGTTACACATGCACTGTGATGCTGCCATGGAAAATGGTGTTGATCAGGAGTTGAATCTTCAACTGCTTCAAAGGATACTCCGGCTAATCTTCTTGGGATGGCTCGCTATGGGACCTACACACACAAGCAGCAATGAACTAAACCGGGGGTGACTCCGGTGAAACCCCTCCGGCGTGAGAATCAGTTTTCAGTTTAGATTTAAGAAAAGCTCTATATTGTAATGGAGAAAAGACAGACTTTTTAGAGAGAGAGTAGACTTACTTAATAATGGAGGGTTTTACATATTTATACCACCTTGTAATCATGGACCATGCTTAGAGGGACACGTGTCAGCCATCTGTACTAAGTCAGTCAACTACCCTCAGAGTTAGTAAAAAGTACTGACATTCCCATCACGTTACACTGTTTTACATTATGGAGGTGGGTGCCACGTGTCAATACACCCAAAAGTTGGACCATCAGTCACGTTTGTCGCTAGGCGACAAACCCTTTATTGCGACAAACCCTTTATGGCTTTGGCCAAAGCGTGCCGGTGATTCGCCATAAGTTATCCCCCTTTGATACCTAAAATATGGGCACGAATTAATATTCCCGCTAGTTACTCTTCTCGCCTTTATTTGAATTCCTCTATAAGCCGCACGTTTGTCGCCTATAGTGCTACCTTGATCTTCTGGGCCAACGTATTAATTATTGTTTGATTTCCAGTTTATTACCCACCTTACTTCGATCTATCGTTTTCATCGAACTGTTCTTAACTGTTCGTGCCCAACCCATTTATGACAACCATTTCAAGAGCCCCCAATTTCAAGACCTGGATCATTCATGTTCCAAAGTGCGAGAAATTTACGTTGCCTATCGCTTCCCGCCTCGCGGTAACTACCTCGCACGACGCAATTAGATGACGTCATCCCAGTGGACACGTGGCACACTCCTAGGTCCTTCCACCGATCGACGGTTGGTGTGATGTGACATATGAAAAAACTTTTGAAATTTCAAAATCATTTAATGGGGGAATTTCAAAATTTTTGGGGGCCAATTAATTGTACCGTCCCCTGCGAACCTCGTTCATATTCCCCGATATAAATAACCTCCCCACCCCCCATTTTACCTTTTTCCTTCTCCTCGTTCTAAAACTTCCTAGCGATTTCCCGAAAGCAACACATTTTCCGGCGAACTCACTACCTTTCTTCCTTGTCCTTTCCTTCTTTTTAGTTACTAAATCCTTGTTCCCTTTGAAATTCCACCATAAACGTTCATTTCTTGCCTTGATTCATCCACTAAATCATCCTGGAAAATCATTTCTTTGGTCTGACCTTGAATATTCCGGCGAACTTACAATCGGTCTTTGACTTCATCAACGATCCCTCCTATTTTCCGTAATCTCTTTGATTTTCAATTTCCTTTGTTTTTCTCAAGCTTTACTTGTTATCATGGCTAGGTTTAAGAACCTGTCTTAGAAAAATTAGGTATGGCCAATGTCAAAGGACTGGGGCATTTACTACTTAACTAGGGGCATCTCGGGCAAGGATCCCGCGAGATGATTTAGTGAACCGTCTTAGGATCAATAAGGTAGATCCCGCAATCATCGCCGCAATAGAAATTAGAGGCAAATGTTTTCTTCATTCCTCACCCCCATACGCTCCAAAACATTTTTCACTCCCAACGAACTTTGTGAACATCTTTGTCACTTCTATGGTCCCCTACTTATTCTCGACAGCTTCGACACCGACTTTCTCGCTGCGAGATCTATAGCTCATAGGAACCATTATAAACAAGTTATCTCTTCTTCTCGATTCAAAGCGAGATGTCTAACTCGAGCACCCGGCGCCTCAACCTCTCGCCGCGGACAATCCCATTTACCCACTAATCCTTCTACCTCTAACGTGGCGGGAAGAGACCCTTCAACAAATTCCCTCATCACCCCCTTTCATACCCAATACCACATAGATCACTTAAACTACCATATTGCCAGTATGATGGTGACATGTCGCTACAATCCATCCGCCAAATGGACAGGATGGAATAGTGGTCTTCCCGTCACAGCTAGAAGCGGGTCTTAGGATCCCCGTTGACCCTTTCATCTCTCTCGTCCTTTTCAAAGCTCATGCGGCTATACCGAAGCTTCACCCCAATGCCATAAGGGTTTTAACTTGCTTCATAGTCGTTGTCGCGCCATTTAGGCGGGAACCCACCACTCATCTTCTCATGGATATGTTTACGGGTTACGCACAAAAGACAAACAAACAAATGAGCTCCGTATGTCTTTGAAATTCAAAAACCCAAGATCCTAACACCTCTTCCCTCCAAAGTCCATAATCGCGTAACAACCCGCTTTTCATCATTTCTCGCGTAGGCTGGACACTTCCCACCGATCTTGAGGGAATTCATCCTAAGGTTGACAAGAAGTGGTCCTTGGATGAGGATGAGAAAAGGTTACAAAGATTGATGGTCAAGCTTCTCAATGACAATAATCCCGCCGATCCTTCGATTCCTCGCTTCGTGGCAAAGCAGATTCTAGCCGACGATGCCCCGCCGAGCCAAGTAGGACTTTCTTACAACTTCCCGCCTCGCCTCCTAGGGTGGCCATTGAGCATACGCTTCGGGCGGGATGGGAGCTTCATTCAGGCGCAAAATTTGCTTCTGAGTGCACAACATGCGGGAACGGCCACAATGTTTGTCGCTCAATGCGAGAAGTCCTACGTATGATCTTTACTAATTTCTGCATTCCCTCATTTATTAACTTAATCTTATAATGTCAATAATGACTTTTTGTTTTTTGTCGCAGTTCATCGTTCAATGAATATGAATCAAAAAAGGCTAGCACACGGCAAGCCTGAGTAACAAAGCCGGACAAGCTTGGCCGCGGCTAGGAATGCCAGCCTCAAGGCCCAGCCAGCTGACTTAACCATTCCCATTGCCACTACTGGAGTTGATGATAAGGTTGTTCCTGAAAATTCCCGCCGGCGGGCCCCTTCTACCAACCCTCGCCAACACAAAAAGCAACGTACTTCCGCTCCCGCTCCCGCACAAACTCATGAGGACCTTCCTGAAACTTTGATCTTGGAAGATGACGAAGAAGAAGAAGATAATGATGAAAATGATGAACTCCAAGATGAGGATGAGGTTGTCGCCGCCTACGGGATCCCGGCCGAGGTTGGGGGGTTCAAAATGAAGATCCTATAGACTCCCAAACCCCGCTTTCCCTTTCGCGCATGAGACCGACTCCTCCTACTAATCCCACAACCTCACCGCCTCGCCCTTCGTCTTCCCGCTCACATACTGTCGCCAACCCACTGTTAAAAGAAGGGTTCCAGATTCCTAAGCAGATGAGGAGGGTATGGTGGCCCTTTGTCGGGAAGCCAACGATATCCCTAAACTTAAAGGATTGATTACTGAGCGGCTAGACACGGTTTCTTGCTTGCTAGGCTCCACCGCTCTTAAGCGGTCAAGCGACGCCGAACAAGTCGCCTATGTTGAAGGAGAGAACCCTGCCCACTCCGCCTATCATGCCGGGATCCAACTTTCTTTAGTAAGATATCTTTACTCGCTTTCCTTTTCATTTTAAATTTTTATATCTAACCTTAAATCATAATATTTACTTGCCTTTCTACTTTTTGGCAGCCAGCAAAGACTCTTCCGGGCTTGAGTAACAAATGCCTTAAGTTAGAGGGAGAGCTCACTGAAGCTGATCGTGAGCGGAATCTCTATAAACGCAGGGTTGCCAGGCGGGATACCACTATTCAAGAACTCCAAAACTTGCGAACCAAAGCTGATACTGATCTGGCGGAGGGTAAGGCGAGGTTAGAAGAACTTGAAAAGAAAAACAAGGATTCGTAGGAGAAGCTTGCTCGCCTTATCGCCGAGAGCGAGAAGAATAAAGAGCTTGTCGCCAAGTTTCCCGAGCTTGAGGCCGAAAATAAACGGCTAGTGGATACGTACTTCGTGCGAGCTAACCAAGTGACCAAACTCCGTGAAGATCTTGAAGCCGCTAAAACCAAGGCAGAGACTGATGAAATGGATGCGTTTGACAACGCTATCCTTCATACTCTCCGAACAATTGCCGCCGAAGGAAATCCCGCCATTACCCCCGCAATGCTAGCCAGATGGGGCTCTGAAACAATTTTCAGCGACAAAGTCGCAAGGGACATCCCCTTGTCCCTTACAAAGAAGAGTTGGCACGTTAGCATCGAGGATGCCGTCCTTGGCAAAGCCGCATGGCCAATTCCCGACATTCGCCCGACAACATTGTTCCCGCTTGGTCGATCTGTCTCAAGCAAAGAAAGACGCCTCAACGCCGCCTACAACGCTCAATGAACTGGCGCTTTCATTTTCTAACCGCTATTAACTTTTATTTTTGGGCTCGTAATGCATAATTTTTATTTCCTTCTTTTAAGTTTCGCTACCTCTTTTGTCGCAAACAATTAATTTCATTTCTTTCCGGCCTTCGCGCCAAAGACAATTTGTAGCTATTTTCTCGTCGCACTATCGCGACCTTTTATCTACTGCTTTACTTCTTATGACCTGCTTCTGAAACTATCTCTGTTTATCATATAACTTTTTCATGTCGCTTGTTTTTCTTTTGATAATTCTCGATTTTGCTTTGATAGCTCATCAAAGATTGTACCCCTTGTATCTCTCCATCTTAACTCTATACACATACTACTCCTTCAAAAAGTGAGGCTTGTCTTTAGGCACCCTCACTCCCAAGTGTAGATTATTGTCAACTATTTGATGCGACAATTTTTCGCGTAGCCATTCTGCGTATCCATTTGGTATCTTGGTCTCTAATCCGTATACCTCAATTTAGGCGGCTTGGTCTCTAACCAAGATACTCTCCGTTTAGGTGCCTTGGTCTCTAACCAAGACACCACATCTGGGCGACTTGGTCTCTAACCAAGCCGCCACATCCTTTGGGTGACTTGGTCTCTAACCAAGCCACCACATCTTGGGCGACTTGGTCTCTAACCAAGCCGCCACATCCTTTGGGTGACTTGGTCTCTAACCAAGCCACCACATCTTTGGGCGGCTTGGTCTCTAACCAAGCCGCCACATCCTTTTTGGGCGACTTGGTCTCTAACCAAGCCACCACATCCTTGGGTGACTTGGTCTCTAACCAAGCCACCACATCCCTTTGGGCGGCTTGGTCTCTAACCAAGCCGCCACATCCCTTTTTGGGCGACTTGGTCTCTAACCAAGCCACCACATCCCTTTTGGGCGGCTTGGTCTCTAACCAAGCCGCCACCTCCCTTTTTGGGTGACTTGGCCTCTAACCAAGCCACCACATCCCTTTGGGCGGCTTGGTCTCTAACCAAGCCGCCACATCCTTTGGGCGACTTGGTCTCTAACCAAGCCACCACATCCTTTTGGGCGGCCTTGGTCTCTAACCAAGCCGCCACATCCTTTTGGGCGGCTTGGTCTCTAACCAAGCTGCCACATCCCTTTTGGGCGACTTGGTCTCTAACCAAGCCACCACATCCCTTTTGGGCGACTTGGTCTCTAACCAAGCCCCCACATCCTTTTTGGGCGGCTTGGTCTCTAACCAAGCCGCCACATCCCTTTTTGGGTGACTTGGTCTCTAACCAAGCCACCACATCCCTTGGGCGACTTGGTCTCTAACCAAGCCACCACATCCCTTTTGTGAGTGTTGACGACTATTGCTTTTCACGTTTCTTTGCGCGCCTCTACTGTCGCCTCCTTTATCCAAGCTCTTTATCCTTTATTAAAACGGCTTCCTTGACCACCGTCGTTCTTCTAATCCCGCTGTTCCAATAACTGTTTCACAAAACATAACACTTGTCAAATTTTAATGAAAACGGTGATCACAAAACAATATGTCGCTGAATAATTCCTTCCTTCTTCATCACATCAACAAGTTACATCGTGCTAGATTGGCAAATTTTACATAACTTTTCCGTCAATGCGATGTACACAAAAACATATGACCACGTAAAAGTTACGTATCTTTTGTCATCTAGAACCAAAATCAAAAGATGCAACTAAAAAGGTTACTACAACTTCATTGATAAAAACGCTTCAAATGATCGACACTCTGTGCATTCTTCAACTCTTCGCCATCCCTGCTTTCTCGCCCGATAGGTCCCTTCTCGAACAATTTGAGATATCCGAAACGGCCCTTCCCATTTTTCATTTAACTTGGTGAAGCCTGGTTTGGGTCCCGTGGCTTCGCACTCCTTAGTACCCAATCACCTACATTAAAAGACCTCTTGTTAACCCGCTTATCATGTTGGGCCTTCATCCTCTCGCTTGTAATTTACCATCCTCATTCTCGCTTGTAGCCTCCTTTCATCAACCAAATCAAGGTCGTTGCACCGCACGCCCATTTCTCGCCTCATCATAATAAGTCACTCGTAAGTCGGCAAGGCCATCTCGGCCGGTGCTACGGCTTCGCACCCATAAGTTAAAGCAAATGTCGTTTCACCGCTTGAACCCTTTATCGTGGTCCTTACATACCACAATGCGTAGACAATTCTTCTAACCATGCTCCGCCCCTTCCTTCTAAATTTTTACGTAATGCGGCAATGATTTGCTTATTTGCCGCTCCGCTCGGCCATTACACCGCGGCCCGTATATCGCCGACATCCAATGCTTCACATTCATCCTTTGACATTCCGCGGCAAATTTCTTACCAAACCGTGTTCCATGATCGAAATAATGGCCCCTGGGTAACCCATATCCGCACCAAATGTTTTCTTGAACGAACTTAATCACATTATCCTCGCTTATCGTTGCCAAGGCTTTCGCTTCACCCACTTCGTAAAATAATCCACCGCAACGACCACATGCCGGCACCCTCCTCGCCTTTGGAAATGGCCCAATCAAATCTATGCCCCACATATCAAAAGGCCACGTTGCGGCATGAATAGGCGTCTGCTCAGTGGCGGGTTGGCGCGGAATATTCCCAAACCTTTGACACTTCTCGCATTTCCGAACATACTCTTCCGCATCCTTCTTCAAGCTTGGCCAATAATAACCATGGAACAACACCTTCTCCGCAAGAGATCTCGCCCTGATGACCTCCGCACGCCTTCTGGCGAATTTCAAATAAAACCTTAGCCACCGTCCCCGCTCTATACACCTCATCAATGGCTTTGAAAAAGATATTCTATATAAGATTCCATCTTGCACCGTAAATCGCGGGGAAGTCACCTTTACGAGTTTAGCCCTTTCTTCCTCATGCGGCAATTCACCCTTCTCTAAAAAATCTTTCATGTCAAGAACTCCAATTTGCTTCGTCTCTCCAATTTCCATTACCCCGGATCTATCAATCGGGCGTGTCCACATACTCCACCAAGGGATCCACAATTGCTTCATTTCCTCCACTTTCCGCCGACCTGCTCAGTGCATCCGCCTTTGAATTCTCTTCTCGCCCAATTTGTACCAACTCCCAAAACTCAAAGTGATTCAAAATGTTTCTCACCAAATCACAATATCTTATCAAGAATGAATTTACCGTGCCATATTCGCCTTTTACTTGTTTAACAATCAACTGAGAGTCAGAATGGACCACAATCCTCTTCACTCCAATATCCCGCGCAAATTCGATTCCCGACACCAAGGCTTCATACTCCGCCTGATTATTAGACACTGGGAACTGGAACCTAAAGGCTTTCCTATACTCACATTCCGCATCTGGGGATATCAAAACCATTCCCGCTCCTCCTCTGTCCTTTGCTGACGAACCATCAACATGTAGAATCCAACAATCCTCCCGCCTCTTCCTTTCTTCAATCAAACTTGGCTCGGCCCTCGCTGCCATCCTCTTTTTTTCTCGCGCTCCTCAACTACATCGGCCGTGACTTGGTAAATGAGGTTTCAACTATAAAGTCCGCTAACGCTTGCGCCTTAATAGCTCGACGAGATTCATAGCCGATGTCGAACTCCGTCAACTCAATTGACCACTTCAAAAGCCTTCCCGCAGAATCACGGTTGCTGCAAAATCTTTCTTAAGGGCGCGTCTGTCAACACCACAATGGTATGAGCGACAAAATAGGCCCTCAACTTCCTTGCCGCCACCACCAACGCATAGGCCAGCTTCTCGGCATTAAAATACCTCGATTCAACCTCACTTAATGCTTTGGAAACATAGTATACGTGCCTTTGAATTCCTCCGTCTTCCTCACCAACACCGCCGCAACCGCATAGTCGAAGCCGCCAAATAAACAAACAATTCCTCCCCTCCACAGTGGCCGCTCAACAATGGCGGCTTTCCTAAGTAAGCTTTCATTTCTTCAAAAGCCGCTCCGCACTCCTCGCTCCATTCAAATTTCTTTCCGCCCTTCAAAACTTTGAAGAACGGCAAACATCTCTCCGCCGACTTCGAAATAAATCTTCCCAAGGCAACGATCCTCCCATTTAGTCGCTGAATCTCGCGAATAGACTTAGGTGGCGACATGTCTACTAACGCCCGAATTTTTCTCGGGTTGGCCTCAATCCCGCGCCTCGTTGACCAAGAATCCCAGAATTTTCCCGCCGTAACACCAAACGTGCACTTACTAGTGGTTCAACTTCATTGAATTCCTTCTTAAGTTCTCAAAAGTCTCAAGCAAGATCCAACAAGTGGTTATTCTCTCTGGTCTTGATCACCATGTCGTCAATGTACGCTTCTATATTCCGCCCAATCTGCGACTTAAACACCTCGTTCACCATCCTTTGATATGTTGCCCCCGCATTCTTCAAGCCGAACGGCATCATCTTGTAACAAAATTTCCCTTTGGAGTCCTAAACGCCGTTCGCTTTGTCTTCCTCCGCCATCTTAATCTGTGGTATCCCGAATAAGCATCAATAAACCGAACACTCGTGACTCGAAATGGAATCCACCAACTTATCAATCTTGGGTAAAGGATAGCAATCCTTGGGACATGCCGTATTCAGATCGGTAAAATCAATGCACATTCTCCACTTCTTGTTTGACTTCAAAACCATTACGGGACAAGCCAACCACACCGGATATTGAATTTTCTCGATTATTCCCGCCTTCAACAACTTTTCCACTTCTTCCAATACGCCATCTCTTTCTCCGCGACAAATGCCTTACCCTTTGCTTAAATGGCTCCACCTTAGGATCGCATTCAAACAATGTAGAGCAACACTCTCATCAATACCCTTCATGTCTTCCTCCTCCAAGCGAATACATCCAAATTTTCCTTCAAAAAGTCAACCAACGCTTCCCGCTCATCCCGCGACAGTTGCTTGCCAATCTTCACCTTCTGCTCAGGAAAATAACAATTGATTTCCACCTCCTCCAACTCTTCCCCCGCCTTGATATCTGGCTCATCCCGCACTTGCAGCGTCTCCACCTCTATTCTTTTCCTCTTCCTCATACCCATAGGAGCGGGCTTCTTAAGATCGGCAAAGACATTACCAGTAGGCCGCCCCTGAGCGTCCTCCACCTCAATGGCTTCATAATCGTCATCAGATTCGCTCATTAGTACTTTAACGTTTCCCTCAACCACTTCTTCAATTCTTGGCTCCTGCATACTAACAAGCCTTACAACCCTGGCATAACTTATATGGGGCGTGGCATTCACTATTTCCATCGCCCAACAATTTTCTTTCTTCACTATCATCACCCTTTCCCGCCATATCGGAGTCTACATCCCGCCAACCTCGATTCCCGCTCTTCCAACATACGTATTTTCGCCCGAAACTCGTCCTGACACTTGGTTCGTCGCTTCGGCTACCATAGCGGTTCCATTCTTCATACTCTCCGTTATGATCCAATCTGGTTCACCATTCTCCACCTCTACAATCTTAACCATATTTATCTTTAGCTGACTGGATTCTACTTTGGAAGTCATCGAAATTGTACTCTCTGTCTTAGCTTTCAACATCTCCTTTTGTTTTCTTATCACAGTAACCGCCTCACTCTTCAAGCAACCTATCCCATTTGCTGTAGGATACTTCACCCTCTGATGGGGAATTGACAGAACCATTTCAAAACTCAACATGAATGGGATTCCCACTATAGCATTATAAGGAGACACAAGATCAATCACCATGAATTCGACATTCTCGCATCTCGCCGCTCTTTCCTTCACCAATTTCAACATCCAACATAATCGTCCCTTTAACTTTAATCGAGTGATTAGTGAATCCTCAAGATATCCCTTATGAGGCACCAAATTTGCCTCTGTATAATTCATTCTTTTAAAAGCATCATAATAAAGCACGTTCCTACTTGCCCCAGAGTCCACCATGACTCGCTGCACAATATTATTGCCTGGATACATAGTGATGATAATTGGTCGACTCCCACGGCTTTTGGTAATAGCCAACTTCGCCCTCGGAAAACCGATCACCCTATCTTCGACCGGCGGGGAACCGAGGAACATCAAACGTATGCGTCAAGGTCATGATTTGGGTATTCAACCGAGACACACCGGGTAAAGGGTCGTGAATGACATCTACCAAATTTCTCTCCGCCTACGTTGATCATCCCGCCCAACATTCTCCTCCAAATACTCCCGCAGTAAAACCCCGTCAATCTTCCCCGAATCAATCTTCTCAAATTATAACAATCGTCGCCTTGTGCCCCTTATCTTTGTGAAATTCACAAGAACTATTCTCGATCTTCTAGACGGACCGCTTCCCGGTGTAATAGGAAAAGGTTCGAGCAGATTTATTTTCTTCATGATCTCGCTAATAGGAGTGTTCAACCGGCTATACTTGATGTCTGGTCTTTGGCTTAAACTCTCTCTCGATCCCCGTGCGCCCTTCTCCACGGCCTCCGCCTCCTCCCGTTTGACTTGCCCTCTATTGCCGCCAAACCCCTTTATCATCTCGCACTATCTCCACCCTTTCACTCGCCACTTTCTTGACGGCCTGACTCGCAATTGCACCCCCCTTTGTCTTAACTCTAGCTCCACTACAAAATCCTCGCACCCTTTCATACAACTCCCCTGTAGTCTTTGGCAATCTCATCCCTAACTCCCGCTTGAAGTGACCCGCCGTAACCGGTGTTATACAACATGATTATCTCGCCTTGTGCGATATCAGAACTTGATTGGCCACTCCCATGAACCTGTCTCGTGAAAGTTGCAATCCCTCCCCATCCTTTTGCTTAAGACCGCACAACTCCGTCTTTTCAACTGGTTGTGATCCCGACGCACTAAATCTCGCCAAGAATTTCTCCGAAATCTTGATACCCCGTTATAGAATCTTCAGTTTGTACCAAGAACCAATCCAATGCATGATCTGCCAAAGTGCTCACCAATGCTCGACATAAAATTGCTTCATTCTCGGTCAACAGCGACATGGTTGCTTCAAATCCTCCTACATGGGTTACTGCTCTAGACTTTCCTGAATAACTCGATAAAGTTGGCATTCGAAAACCTGGGTCTGGGGCAACACCTTTGATATTTTGGGTGAAAGGAGCCAAAAAAGGCTTTTTCCCTTCCACTTTCTTTATTCCCGCCTCTAAATCCTTGATTTTTCTCGCCATCTCAGCCACCTCATTTCTTAACCTTTGTTCCTCGTCCTTCTTAGCCTTCTCTGCCTCACTAGCCTTGGCTAACTCTGCGGCTTTTATGGCTTCTACGATCTTCTCGGCCTCTGCAGCCGCTTGCCGCCTCTGCATGACTCTCAGCTCCCTTTCCTTATCATAATCTTTATCTTTCCTATCCTGCCGCCGTCGCTCCTTATCCCGCGGTGACCTCCCACGATGTCGCCTATCATCATGACGTCGCGATATCTGGGTCCTTTCCTTGCCGCGTCCCTCATCGTGCGTGGAGCCACTAGATTCATTGCTGTCATATTCAAAGTAATAAGAATCTTCTTTGGAATTGCCTGGTTTATGGTGTATTTTCTTTCTTCTTTTCTTTCTTGCTTCCAAGTCATCATCCCGCCTTCGATTTTCTGCTAACCTCCTGGGCAGCGGCGTATCTACATTCTGTCTTGGTCTATTAGCCACGCTAGCGCTATCCTCCCGATTTTGCACACCAACATGGGACCTTCCCGCTTGCCCCTTTAGTAAATTCTCAGGAATGTGGGAGGGCTCCACATGTAACTCCTTCAATTGTTGATTATTGGCGAGGACATGCATCCACGCCTCATTATCCGCCCTTAACTTTTCAATCCTCTCTCTTACTTCTGCATTCTTCGACTTCGCGGGAACTTGGCCTTCATCTACTGCTTTGGCTCTTTCCACTCTCACCCTTTCCTCCTCCACCCTATCCCTCCTCACACTGGTGTTAGTCTCAGACGTATGGACCTCCACCTCTCTTTCCGATCCTGCTTCAGCTCCCGCACGAGCATCCTTTGCATTTGGGGTTGCCAATGTTAGGTTCTGGGCCGCCCTAGAAGGAGTAGCTTTTTCTTGTCCAACCACCATAACTTGCTTCCAACTAACTGTTACACTTTTACACACACTTCAAGACAAATCACACCTTTTCACCATAAACCAACTGTTCTGACAACTTTTCCAGTCACTTTCTGAAAACAAAATGCCTTTAATGCCTTCACTAATGAACTTGCAACCTTTACACCAAAAACAACTTTATGACTTCCCGAAATAAATACCACAATCCAAAAACACCTTTAACAAGTACTATCTCGAGAATCCTCCTTGGTTTTCTAATCAGCTAGCCTTTACTCCTTTGACCAAACTGACAGTTAGAATCTTCTGGGCTCCACCAACAAACAACAACAGTGCTCCATCTTCTCTCTCACCTCCGGCAGCCACCAACAACCTCCCAAACTTCACCTAGCCTCCTCAAGAAGAAACGCTCGTGTCCCTAAGAACGGAACCAACCGATGCCGCCATGGAAAATGGTGTTGATCGTGAGTTGAATCTTCAATCGCTTCAAAGGATACTCCGCTAATCTTCTTGGGATGGCTCGCCTATGGGACCTACACACACAAGCAAAGAATGAACTAAACCGGGTGACTCAGGTGAAACCTCCGGCGTGAGAATCAGTTTTTAGTTTAGATTTGAGAAAAGCTCTATATTGTAATGGAGAAAAGACAGACTTTTTAGAGAGAGAGTAGACTTACTTAATAATGGAGGGTTTTACATATTTATACCACCTTGTAATCATGGACCATGCTTAGAGGGACACGTGTCGCCCATCCGTACTAAGTCGGGCCAACTACCCTCGAGTTAGTAAAAAGTACCGACATTCCCATCACGTTACATCGTTTTTACATTATGGAGGTGGGTGCCACGTGTCAATACACCCAAAAGTTGGACCATCAGTCACGTTTGTCGCTAGGCGACAAACCCTTTATTGCGACAAACCCTTTATGGCGACAAAGCGTACCCGGTGATTCGCCATAAGTTATCCCCTTTGATACCTAAAATATGGGCACGAATTAATATTCCCGCTAGTTACTCTTCTCGCCTTTATTTGAATTCCTCTATAAGCCGCACGTTTGTCGCATATAGTGCTATCTTGATCTTCTGGGCCAACGTATTAATTATTGTTTGATTTCCAGTTTATTACCCACCTTACTTGATCTATCGTTTTCATCGAACTGTTCTTAACTGTTCAGGCCCAACCCATTTATGACAACCATTTCACACTGACACTTTATTACACATGCACTGACAATTTTTTACACTGACCCCAGCAAGAGAAACAAAACACTTTTTTTCTAAAGCTTTGGCTAATATAACCCACGTGTCATATTCATAACAACAATTCAATTATTATTTGCTATCCTACTTTCTCTTTCTTACCTCACTTTTAATACTTACGACACCTACTTCACTACACTTTTTCTTAATTTTTATGTAAATCGTAGCTGAAAAGGTTGCGGTGAGACGGAGGGAGTATACTTTATTTTTAAAATAAATAATTTGACTCACTTGCTATATTTACAATAACAACTAATTTAATATTCTTTTACCAACTTTTTATATTTTATTTTACTTTCAATATTTTTTTTTTTTTTAATAATCATGTTACATCATACATTAGTACGTATAATCTAATCAAACTTGACGTGAAACACAAATAATATCTCTTTACAAGACGGAACTGGATGTATGTTCCATGGCTACAAATACTCTCCGAAACTACATGTTCCAAGATTAGGAATCTATATATTCATGTGACAATTTTTCATAATTGTTTTAGGTTTTATTTTTAAATTTGAATAGTATAAATAAAGTACGATTTTGAGTCATAAACTGAGCAAGACCCAATGGATTGGACCAAAAGTAAAATACATACAAGCCCTAAATACGACATGGGGAATATGATTTCTTACCTATGTTCGTCATGTTTTCTCGTAATTTCCCACTATATCGACATATACATAATAGTAGAGCGAACACAATGAATATGGCAACAATAAGGATATATGCCGAGGAAGGCATGCTGATATGCCGACCAAGGCATCAACAAAGGCCAACCAACGCCTTCTCGCTCGACATCAAGATAAGGGGAATGACTTCCCTATCCTTACTATCCTCTTACTCGGCATTCACACATGTCAGCCAACATCATATGTCGATAAGCAAGCCTTACATGCATATGTACAAAAATTTTATATAATCCTAATACAACAAGAATTGTGGAAAGTTATAATAAAACAAGGATTATAATCCTCCTCTCACACAACTTTCTATCCAAGGATGGATTCTACATCCTACACCTATAAATTCAAGTCATAATTCACAAAATTTTGATAACACATCTTTTGACTCTAAACTCTTGTCAATTGATTTGCTCTCTATATCACACGAATACTTACTCTCACGCCGGGTGACTTTCGCCGGTGAAGCCCCGGTTTAGTTTACATGCTTGTTCATATTTTTCAAACTATTCAAACATCCAGGATACAACATGATGTTAGATTTGAGCTGATCCGAATATTTTTGACATCATCAAAATTCAATAGTTAAATTGAATCTCATTGCATTTAAAAGAAAATCACGTTTTTTATATCGAAGCTTAAAGCCTTAAAAGCTTGCCAAATCTTTAAAAAGCACATTTTTTGTCGGTGTTAGTGTGAAAATATGTCAGTGTAAATAATGCCAATACATGTATTATTAAGTGACAGTGTAAAAAAGTGTCAGTATTAGTGTAAAAAAATATCAGTGTAAAAAGTGTCAGTGTATATATTATTAAGTGATAGTATAAAAGATTGTTAGTTTAGGGTAAAAAAGTGCTAGTGTTAGTATAAAAAAGTGTCAGGAAAAAAGAGAGTCAACGTATGTATTATTAAATGTCTGTAAAAATAATTTTTCGTTAATCTAGAAAAAAAAGGGTTTATTACAAAAAAACTCACTCAAAAAGATGACATTTACGAAAAAAAAACATGTAAGATGGGAAATTACAAAAAACTACTTTTTTTTTTTCATTTTTTACAAAAAACTTTTTTTTTTTTATAAGTGTTGGTCAAACAACTGATAATTTCAGTTATCAGTTGTAAACAAGTGACAACTGAAATTATCAGTTGTTTGAACAACTGATAACTGAAATTATCAGTTGTTTGATCAAAACTGATAAAAAAAAAAAACCAAATTTTTTTTTTTTTTGGAAATTTCGAACTTATGTATTTTTTTTTTGTAATTTACATCTTTCTAAAGTAGTTTTTGTAAATGACTAAAAAAAAAAAACTAGCTTTTTATAAGAGTTGGTCTTATGAAAAACTAGTTTTTTCTTAAGATATGAAAAAACGTGTTTTCAAATTAAGCGGTGGCAATTTTGTAAATACTGGCAACCATGTTCAAAATAAACGGTGGCATTTTTGTAATTACTGATTTCCCCGTTTATGCCGGGTCTCGTTTAACAAGCTGCCGAGTGTGATAAAGTGCTTGGTTCATGTATCACAAATTGCCGGTGAAAAAGTGCCAAGCATTCATTTAACAAAGTGCCGCCAGAACCGACACCGGCACTTTGTTAAACTCGGCACTCGCACTTTTACACCTGACACTTTTATATACATGAACCGGCACTCTTCACACCGGCACTCGCTCAACTAACACTTGGCACTTTGTTACACTAATATTTTTGCCGGCTCTCAAAAACACAAGCACCGGCATTCAAAAAAAACATGAACCGGCATTCAAAATCACGTACACCGGCACTCAAATACACGTACACCGGCACTCAAAAACACCGATAATCATTTTTGCCGGCATTCAAAAAATATGGACCGGCACTCTATTATACACTAACCGGCACTCCAAAAATACATGGATAGCACTCCAAAACACATAAACCGGCATCTAATTACCCACCACCAATACATCAAATTCTCAAACCGGTACTCAAATGCTTATAAACCGGCATTAATTTACACTAAAGCGGCACATAAAATCAATCACACGGGCACATAAATAACACGTATAACACGGAAATCAACTCTCTCTCACTAAACGCAAATCACTCTCTCTCTCTCTAAACGGAAATGGCCGAGCTTGACTTCATAATTTGTTGTCGTCTTCATCAACTCCGCGAGCCTCCGGGGTCATCGTCTCCTACATTCGACTCAACACAAATTCGCAATTTAGGGTTCAATTTGGGGAAAACCTTAAAATTGATGTGAGTTTTGCCGATTGATTGAGATGGAATTGGGTGAAGGTTTGGCCGGAGAAGGGAGGATTGATGTTGGTGAAGGAGGCCGCAGTTGATGAAGGTTAGGTTAGGGAGGAGATCGGCCGGCAATGGAGGGAGCGGTGTCTGTGTGTGAGCCTCCGTCCGTTGAGCCCGTTGAAGGTAAAACACGTTTTTTCATAAGCTTAGAAAAAACGCGTTTTTTATGAGTTTTTCGCTTTTTATAATACCAACTCAAAGCTTCAACCATTTTTTAGATACGATAGTTATTTAGCATGATGCTGCAAGAAATATACAATTTGATTCAATTTTGATATATAATACTGTATGTGTGTATAGGAAAAAACTACAATATTTTTTTAAAAGGCGGGAGTGTAAAATATGAAAGCGTGTTAGATGTTCTTCGGTGATTTTTTTTTTTATCGATCCATCCCAAAATACATTTTTAAATTTAAAAATATGTTAGGTACAATTTTATTATGAAATATGTAATATAGGAAAGTGGGACTTTAAAGTGGGACGCCCAAAATAGCAAAATGGGTAAGGTAATATGCGACGGAGAAAGTATAAAATAAATTTATTAAAAAGTTTAACGGGTCAAACTGCAATATTTATTATGGAGAGTAAAGAATAACAATATACTTAAACAAATTCTTTACTGGATATTTAAAAATAAAATCCCAAAATCTTCAAAATAACAGTTTCGAATATTTTTCTTTGAAAATGTAATTTTTTTTGTTAATTTAATATTTCATCAATTTCAAAATAAATCATTTTTATTTATTTTCAAAAACTTTGCTCTTGATTAAGAGGCCACAATATATTGAAGGAATATTTCCATAGGCCCTCACCCCAGTTTATTCTTCATAAATGCTAGGCCGATATTCAAAATTCCACACTCAAATCAAATAGGGGTCTATATCAAAATTACATACAAATTCAAAACCGAGGTATAAGAGTACTTTTAGTCTAATAACTTTGGGTATAAAAACGATTGGTAGGGATAATGCGTAAGCGTGAGTTACTTTGAAATTTTGTATCTCGTCTAAACTTTTATAGATTTGTTATGTCGTACACAGAAATCCTATAGTCCATGACCCTATATTGAAAAACAAATATGGAAACGACAATAAATTAAAGGGATCTAGGTTTAAGGAAGTAATACTACATTGAACAACACAATGATAGGGGTGTAAATGGTTCGGTTTGACCCAATTTACGGATCGAACCATTAGTTATTGGTTTGAAAAAATCTCAAATCGAATTGAACTATGAAAAAATTTGAACCACACGGTTTGACAATTTTTTAGAACCGAATCAAACCAAACCACTATTGTTTGAAAATCGAACTAAACCGCGTGATTTCGATTTCGAAGCGCGATTTGAACCGAACCATTTACACCCCTACACAATACACAATGATTGTGTATTTTTCATGCATGCATGTTTTGATTTGGAGTATAGAGTTTGAACGTGGATCATCAATATATGTGTTTCCTAAAATTGGACCATATAATAATTATTTATAATTTTATAATTCTGGTCGACTATATATTAATTAATTTTATCCATATTGTTAGTTACTTAATTATTAAACTTATATTTTTATTATTTTTTCTTGATTGGTCGGTAGACTTGATAGGTGGCACATTCCTAAGATTTCAAATTCAAATAAAAAACTACTCCCTCCGTCCCATTATTTTAAGCTTCACTTTTTGTCAAAATGGATGTCCCGTTAAAAGCTTCACATTTTCTAAAATGACAAAGAATCTTTACTATTTCACCCACTAATTCTCTCTCCTATTTCACTATTATATTCACAATACTTTTTAAATTTACTATTTCCTCCACTCATTCTCTCTCATATTTTAAAATTACACTCACAACATTTTTTCTTCCCACCTATTTCCTTAATTTGCGTAATTTGAAAAAAGTGTGAACCTTGGGCTGGGACGGAGGGAGTATATTGTATTTTTTGACATTTTTTTAAGCCCCTTAATTAATTAGCTAATCTCCTCGATTTAGTACGAAGATTGCACTATCTCTTTTTTGTAAGAAGCAATTTTAATACCAAATATTTTTCATCATCTCTATTCTCTATGGATTGCTTCAAATCTTTAATAAAATATTGTTTAGAATTTAATTATTGTTTTATTTAATTAAAATATTTTTCATCAAAAGATATACTCCCTCATTCCCACGTGGGTGGAAATCAAAAACTGGGCAAAAAAATTAAGAAAAAGTAGGAGAGAGAATTAGTGGGGAAGGTGTATATGAGTATGAAAAATACAAAAAGAGAGAGAAAATAAGCGGGAGGAATATTAAGTTAATTAGTGTTGTGAGTATAAAAGTAAAGTACAAGAGAATTAGGCTCCGTTTGTTTGGGGAAAAATGTTTTTCGGAAAACGTTTTCTCCATTTTTCGGTGTTTGGTAAGCACCAGAAAATGGAGAAAATATTTTCCGAAAAATATATTACCCACTTTTCTAATTAAAATAACTTACGAATTTTTACTAAATAAAATATTTTTCGAAAAATATTTTCCCCACCCCCCATCGGGTCAAAAAAATTCAATCATTTAAAAAATTTAATCATTTTAAATTTATTTAATTAAAATATTTTTCATCAAAATATATACTCCCTCAGTCGCACGTGAGTGGAAACAAAAAAGCTGAACATACAAATTAAGAAAAAGTAGCAGAGCGAATTAGTGGGGAGTGTATGTGAGTATGAAAAATAAAAAGAGAGAGAGAAAGAGAAAGAATGAGTGTGAGGAATAGTAAGTTAATTAGTGTTGTGAGTATAAAAGTAAAGTATGAGAAATAATGTATAAAATTTGCCATTTTGGACAGTCTCCACTCGACAGCAACGAACGAAAAAGAAAATAAGTCTCCACTTATAACGTGAGACAGAGGGAATATATTATTGATGATATGATTTAAATTATATTTTATTCTCTAAAAAATAATAATATAGTTGATTAAATTTTTATTTTTTTTAAACAAATTTTCTTGCTTGGTGGATAGACATGATAGGTGGCACATTCCTAAAACTTCAAATACAAGTAAAAAATTAGTAGTATATTTTATTTTTTTCCCCCAAAAAATTAAGCCCCTAATGATTGTATTAGCCAGAATTTTCCTTACAAATCATATTTAAATGAAAAGATTAAAGAGAATAAAATAAAGTAGCATGTAACGTCAATAAGCATCATTAAAAATTGGGATATTTTGTTGAAGGAATTAGAGAAAAGGGCTTATATACTGTACATATAGTTCCCAGCTCCCAAGTCAATTGATCTCCTCCTTTTTATTAGATCATCTTCAACAGTTTTGATGAAAAAATTGCACCAAAACACTAATATGGTACAATTTTAACATTAAATATATTTTACTATCTTCAACAGTTCGCTTTAAATCTTGCACCAAATAAGAATATACTCCCTCCGTCCTATAGATTTATGGACTTTTGGATTTTGCACGGGGATTAAGGAGAAAATATTATATTGAAAGTGTTGTGAGTGTGAAAATAAAATAGGAGAGAGAATGAGTGGAGAGAATAGTAAATTATAATGGTGATGTGAGTATTAAAATAATGTAGGAGAGAGAATGAGTGGAGGGAATAGTAAAGATTCCTTTCCATTTAGGGAAAGTTAGATATTATTGTGGGACGCCCAAAATAGAAAGTTTACATATTATTGTGGGACGGAGGGAGTACTCAAAATATTCCTTATTATTCAACAACAACAACAACAACAACAACAACAACAACAACAAAGCCTTAGTCCCAAAATAATTTGGGGTCGGCTAACATGAATCCTCATATGTCATCGTGAAAAAAAAAAACAAAATAAAAAAAATAAATAATAAATAAATAAATAAATAAATAATAAAAATAAAAATAAAAATAAAAATAAATAAATAAATAAATAAACATACAAATCAAAATAAAAAAAATCAAAAAATCAAAAAAAAAATATTAATAATAAATAAAAAATAAAATAAAAATAAAAATAAAAATAAAAATAAAAATAAAAATAAAAATAAAAATAAAAATAAAAATAAAAATAAAAATCAAGAAAAAAATCAACCTCCCACATGGATTTTTGCCCTCCACTCTGGCCTCTTCAACACCATACTTTCATCCACTCCAAGTAAACTCATATCCTTTTCAATTACTCTAATCCAAGTTTGTTTGGGTCTTCCCCTACCACTCGCCATTTTATCATTTCTCCACTGTTCCGGCCTCCTAATCGGTGCATCACTCGGTCTCCTTCTCACATGTCCAAACCACCTTAGACGATTTTCCCTCATTTTATCCTCAATGGGCGCAACTCCTACTTTACCTCTGATCACCTCATTCCCCAATCGATCCTTTCTTGTATGACCGCACATCCATCGCAGCATACGCATCTCCGCCACATTCATCTTATGCACGTGACACTGTTTTACGGCCCAACATTCGGTGCCGTAAAGCAATGCCGGCCTAATTGCCGTGCGATAGAATTTTCCCTTTAATCTATTGGGCATGCCGCAATCACATAGAAACCCTGTGGCACTCTTCCACTTCAACCAACCTGCTTTAATCCTATGAGCAACATCTCTATCTAATTCTCCATCCTTTTGGATAATGGATCCAAGATAGCGAAAAAACTCAGAAGCTTGGATAATATTTCCATCAAATGTGACCGCCCCTGCCTCCCTACTTCCAACTCTGCTAAACTTACACTCCAAATATTCAGTCTTGCTTATGCTTAATCGAAAACCTCGAGATTCCAAAGTGTGTCTCCACAACTCCAATTTACTTTCAACACCCTCTCTTGTCTCATCAATCAGCCTGATATCATCTGCGAACAAAGATACACCTTGGTATATCATCTTGGATTGACCTCGTCAATTCGTCCATTATCAAAGCAAAAAGAAAGGGGCTAAATGCGGAACCTTGATGCACTCCAATCTTTATAGGGAACTCTTCAGTCTTCCCAACACTAGTCTTTACACAAGTACTAACTCCATTATAGATGTCCTTGATAATATTAATATATTTCTTTGAAACACCCTTCTTTGCTAATGCCCACCAAAGTACCTATCTTGGCACTTTATCATACGCCTTCTCCAAATCAATGAAAACCATATGCAAATCTTTCTTTTGATCCCGATATTTCTCCATGGTTTATCTCATAAGATATATTGCCTCCATAGTCGATCTTTCCGGCATAAACCCAAATTGGTTATCTGAAATATCTACAATTTTTCTCGGCCTACGTGCAATCACTCTTTTCCAAAGTTTCATAGTATGGCTCATTAGTTTGATCCCCGATAGTTGGCACAATCTTGGGACATCACCTTTATTCTTATACAAGGGATCGCAGTACTCTTCCGCCACTCCAATGGCATTGTGTTAACTCTCCATATCTTGTTAAATAGCGTTGTTAACCAATCTACTCCCCTCTCCCGAAACATCTCCCAAACCTCGGTGGTATACCATCCGGTCCAACGGCTTTCTTCAATCTCATCTTTTTCATTGCCATTTCCACTTCACTCTTTCAAATTCTCCGCATAAAATCTCGATTAACCATACTCGAAGAGATATTTAAATCTCCAACATCCTGCTCTTGACCGCCATTGAACAAGTTATCAAAGTACGAACTCCATCTATCTTTTATCTGTTTATCCCCGACTAAAACTCTTTGGTCTACATCCTTCACACATTTAACCGTCTCAATATCTCGTGTCCTCTTATCCCTCATACGAGCGAGTTTGTAGATGTCCTTTTCCCCTTCTTTTGTATCCAACTTATCATAAAGTTTCTGATTCACCTTTGCTCTTGCGTCTCTTACTGCTTTCTTAGCATCTCTTCTAGCTTCCTTATACTTCTCATAGTTCTCGTCGCTCCTATATTTCCCCAATAATTTGTAGCATTCTCGCTTGCCCTTTATTGCTTGTTTTACTTCCTCGTTCCACCATGATGTGTCCTTACTTGGTGGCCCATTTCCTCTAGATTCTCCAAGGACTTCTTTCGCCACCTCCTTTATGGTATGTACCATCTTAGTCCAAGTCGAATCTATATCCATATCCTCCGTATTATCCGACCAAATACCGCTGTGATTTTCTCTTCCTCGAAATTCTCTTACTTCGAAAATCAAGTACCACCAGTCTATGTTGAGTTGCTGTGCTCTCACCCGGAACAACCTTGCAATCTGTATAACTCTTTCTACAAGTATTTCTTACTAAGAAGAAGTCAATCTGACTCGCATTACCCCCACTCCTATAGGACATCAAGTGAGATTCTCTCTTCTTGAACCAAGTGTTCATTATACTCAAGTCATATGCCAACGCAAAGTCCAGGATACTATTTCCTGCTTCATTCCTCTCTCCAAAACCAAAATCTCCATGTATGCTCTCAAAGCCATGTCGACTAGACCCCACATGCCCGTTCAGATCACCACCAATCACTAATTTCTCATCACTAGGTACTCGTTGCACTACCTTCTCCAAATCTTCCCAGAACACTTGTTTAATAGATGCATCCAACCCTACTTGTGGTGCATAGGCGGAAATAATAGTTATAATATCATCACGTATCACCAGTTTAATGCCCATAATTCGATCACTCTTCTTGTACACTTTCACCACATCATTAATATACTCCTTATTAATAATGATACCCACTCCATTTCTACCCTTATCCTTTCCTGAGTACCAAAGCTTAAAACTCCAAGGCGATATTTCTTTTGCTTTCTCTCCAACCCACTTAGTTTCCTGTAGACACATTATGTGAATCTTCCTCCTCCTCATAACTTCCACCACCTCTGCTGATCTCCCTGTCAATGATCCAATGTTCCAAGTTCCAAAGCGCATCCCACTACCCTTACACCTACCATGGACTAGCTTCTTTACCCGCACTCGTCCGCAATGCGAGAACCCTTGCATATTTGACACCACCCCCTGGCGAAGAGATGGCGCGTCGCTTCCGGGCGACGACCTAGCAACCTTTGCATACTTATCACTACACCCAGGTCTTTGAAGTGTAGCGCACCCTTGCATATTTGACACCACCCCCGGGCGAAGAGATGGCGCGTCGCTTCCGGGCGACGACCTAGCAACCTTTGCATACTTATCACTACATCCAGGTCTTTGAAGTGTAGCGCGTCGCTGCTGAGGAAACGCCCCAACGATATTCATATTCAGATTCATGTCATGTTAATGTGACAAATTTTTTACGCTGGCTGTCACATGCCTACCGTAACTCTCGTCCTTTATCCTGACTTGGGACAGGCAAGGATAAATCCTTGGTGGGTTTATATTCCTTATTATTCGTTTAATTAAAATGTTTTCTATTAATTATATATTTTTATTGATAATATGATATTATATTAAATATTATAGTGTAATTTGAATCATATTATCAAATATTAAATTAAAAAAATATATACTACAAAATATATACTATAATTAACAATGCAATTAAAAGCAAGTTGAATATTTTTTCTTAAATAAAAATGAAAATTCATTAATACAAATAACAATGCAATTAAAAGCAAATTGAATATTTTTTTTAATTTCTAAACACACACTTGTTTGAAAACAATAGTTCATGCAATAACAATTGAAAACAAAATTTTACTCTCAAAATAATTAAAATTCAGAAATACAGTAATTCAACGTCATTTCATTATAGATGAAAGCTTTTACGGCACTGAAATAACGTTTTTGTTGTTCAATAACGTTTTTGTTGTTCGGGGTGGATCCAAGATTTTTTTTTTTTCAAAATTTTGAAATGGGTCGGAGCCCACATCAATTACCTAGATCCTATGAAGTCTGAACGATATAAAATCAATCCCAACCTTTCCACAACATTTTTACTATATAAGCTCAAAAGGACATAAAGCTTTATTAACTTGTTTTGGTGATTGGGCCTCATTAACATGGGAAGCACAATCCATGAAGGTCACATGGTCCTCACATGCACCAAAACCTTTATTAACTTGTTTTTTTTTTTTGAATTAATTTAATCTATATAGTAGAAGTAGAAGATGGTTTAATCATGTGAGGGGCGGATTTATTTGGTAATTGACGTGGACTCCAGCCTAAATTAGAATTTTGATTTTTTTTCACCTAAGCCACTGACTATATGTAATTTTTTTTTTTATATATGAAATTATTTTTCATTGTTATTATTATTTACAATATTTTTTAAATATCAATTACACGTAATTTCAAAATTCTGAATTTACGCATAAATTTAATATTGTGAATATGACATTACAAAAGTTACCATTAAATTATTACCACCACAAAATCACATTACTAACCATGGCTACATTTTCTGCATCAGTAATTAAAATGTGGGCCCTCCCAAATTGCCTTTTCACAATAAGGTCCATATGTTCCTGTGATTTTGACCACTATCAATATATTTAATGGTCCACATCCTTTCACACCAACTTGTCCATTAAACTTTAACTGATTTTAGGCAAATGAATAGTGAAAAATCACAAGTTTGTCATGCTCATTTATTTTTCAAGTTTAATATTGTTTTTTCATAAATATATTCATCATATGAATATTCATTTTTAAAAGTGATGAACCCTGACCTTACAGATATAGATTTAGCTGTTTAGAAAAGCACTTCATTTATATCATTCGGAAGGACGGACCGCTCCAGAAAGAAGTCAATTGACATTCGAACCGCGACCTCGTCACCTCGGCTCTATGCCAAGAAGGCGCCATAGGTCCAAGTAAGGGCCCTTAGGCTCCGTTGGCCGATGTGCAGATTCTACATCCATTTTCTCTGAACGTTTGTTAAACCTAATACTCCCTCCGTCTCACAATAATTCGTAAAAAGATTTCTTTTGGACGTCCCACAATAATTTGCACTTTCCAAAAATGGAAATGGGACCCACTTCTCTCTACGCACAACACTTTTCAAATTTACTATTCTCTCCACTCATTCTCTCTCCTATTATACTTTTACACTCACAACACATTATCTTTATCACCTTTTACCTTAATTCCCACGTCAGCACAAAATGTAAGTAGAATTAGAATTGTGGGATGGAGGGAGCATGTGCTTTATGCAAGGAAAGATATCTCGTTCCACTATTTTTTCTTATCAACGGGGGTTGCTACGTGTTGCTCCGGCATTTTTTAACATACTCTATATTATTACGCGACGTAAGAGTACGACGTAAAACTGTAAGAGTGGAGATGACAACGAGTTGGGTTCAGATCGGATTACTTCTGACCCGAATATTAATTTTGTCGATTCGAATTTGACTCGGACCGAAAACTTGAAATCCCATGACGGATCCGAATTATACTAAAAGTCTATTTTTTTTTTGCTCAAATATGATTGAATAAAATTTATTTTTAAGCACAACGTTTAATATTTCGTAGAAAATAGTTCAAAATCTCAATTACAAACACAAATAAAAAAATAAAATTTAGAAAAATGATAAATATATTTTATTTATCTTTTAAATTAACCTTTTATATAGGGGTTGAGTCGGGTCAGGTCGGGTTTCGACCAAGTCGGTGTGGTTCGAGTCGGGTTTCAGTCAGGGGCGGACACAAAGCATATTAAAGGGGTGGTAATGAACCCCCTAATTAAATAATGAGTGTGATTCAATGGTTAAGTTGTTAGGGTTATAACATCAAGGTTGGTTGTGGGTTCAAGTCTCATGTCAAGCATTATTTTTGCATAAGAACCTTTATAATTTATTTGTGCACCCCCTTACGATTTACTCTGGGTTCGCCATTGGTTTCAGTCGGATCAACGACGTGATTCGAACCTGATCAGATTTTAATAATTGCAAATCAACCTTAATTTTTCGGATCGAATTGCATTCGATTCGAATCGGGTTCAGTCAAATTGTCATCCCTACGTACTTAACTTTATAATTTATTTGTGCACCCCCTTACGATTTACTCTGGGTACGCCACTGGTTTCAGTCGGATCAACGACGTGATCCGAACCCGATCGGATTTTAATAATTGCAAATCAAATCTTAATTTTTCGGATTGAATTGCATTCGATTCGAATCGGGTTAAGTCAAATTGTCATCCACGTACTTAACAGTGAACTATAAATATTCACCTTCAATGCATAATAAAAACTCATGCAACATCAAATTGTTAAAAAAAAAAATTATATAATCTAAACTGATGTAATGTTTTTCTTGAAAAATTATGGTCCGATGTAAGAAAGTATGTTCATAATATATTGGACTGATTTTTGGACTTTTATGAATGTTGGAGTAATTAATAAACAATCTTGGAGGAAATATTGGACCAAATTATGCTTGTGGGCCAAGAAATTAATAGGCTTTGATTATTTTGGTTCATGCATTGCATGTGATCCCACCTTATATTTCATTGTCATAAAAGAGCATCCTGAAAAGCTACAGCAAATTGCCCAAACTTTTCAAAAGAGAAATGAAAAGAAGCTGTTTTGCTCAGATATAGTGCAGTAAATTCTTGCATCTAGTTATACAACTGCTTCGTCCGTCCCAAAATGAATAATTATTTAAAACTGCGCCCTCCTCTCCCCGTCTCTCTTGCCATCCCGATGCCTCTCCTACTCCGCACACGAGCAATCTGAACCGAACAATTTGACATGAAATCAGTGTAGTTGTAACCGCGAAGCCAAGATTGATTCTTGTGAATTGAACAGTTTGATCTTACTAATTTTGCTGTAAACTCCAGTCGACATTATAGTTTTCGTAGTGTCATACTGTTATTTCGAAGATGCCGAGGAAAGAGGAGTTAAGGAGAGGGATCAGAATATTTGGCCAGAGTATTCCGAGAAGGGATCAGTATTTTTTGGACAAAGTTGCGGACATTTTAGTACTAGTTTTAGAACAAAAATGGTCATTCAATTATAGACAGAGAGAAACATAAATTACAACTAAAAAAATAGAGAAGGGCTATTAAGACTATAACAATTGTTTATCCACTACAATTTTGTCAAAAGATATAAATATCCTTTTATGTTTTGAGGATTTAATGAAAAATATCAGGGTTATGTTACATGCATTATAAATATTGTTTATCCATTATTTGATAAATAAAAAATAAACTAATTATAATAATAACACAATTTGCATAAAAAAAAATCTCACCTTGTTTAAATTTATCAATAAAAGATAAGGGATGATATGCAATTTTATTTCTTGATTTTCTTTGTAAAAAATTTACTGATACTCCCTCCATCCTAAAATAAAAATAGTCTCACTTTTCAACTATGATTTTGCATGAATTTTGAGTATTAATTCAATAATTATAGTGAAAATTTAAAAATTGTTATCGATATTATTTATAATGTTATATCGACAACAAGTTAAAATATTCATTGAGACAGTTAAATTAATATTAATTCTTGATCAAACTAATAATTACTAACTTCGCCTAAAAAAATAATGTACAAAAATTTCAAATTTAGCTAAGGGAGACAACCTTTTGAACTCTAGCTTTAGCTAATATAAAATTTGATGAAAACAAATGCATGAAGCTGGTTTGCCCGAGAGGTTAAGGGGGAAGACTTAAGATCTTCTGCACATAAGTGCGCATGGGTTCGAACCCCATAGCCAGCAATTAAAATTTTTTATTTTCTACCATTTTTTTTTTGGTTTTTTAGAAGAAAACTATGTTATTACTTGCATCTCCAAAATAGTAACAATTTGCTAACCAAAGAAGAGCAACTCAACCCAAAGATTCAGAATAAATTAGACTTAGGCTCCGTTTGTTTAGCGTAAAACATTTTCCGAAAAATGATTTCCTGCAAAATGTTTTTCGAAAAATGAAAATATTTTCCGGAAAATGAGATAAACATGTTTAGCGTAAAACATTTTCTCAATTTTCCTGTGCGAAACAAACACCGAAAAATGGGAAAAATATTTTCCGAAAAACATTTTCCCCCCCAAACAAACGGAGCCTTATTGACGACGTCTAATCACGATGCGAGAGAAACAGTATGTTAAATCATTGATACGACAACATGTAAATGACACAGAAAAAAAAAGTATGGATATTCATTCTATCCCAAATTAAATACTCCCTCTTCCTTCTTCGGTTCCTAAATAGATGTCCAAATTCTAGTTTGAGGGACATTCTGAAAATATTCACTTTTTTTTATAATTCTTGTTATTAATTTTCTAAACACTTATCTTTGCGAGATAAAATAACTAGTGAACAATTATGGTAAAAAAAATATTTAGGGGCAAAGCTTTTTTTTTTCTCGAAAATGACATTGATTTTGTATCAAAAATTTCTTAAAAATTGACATCCATTTTATTTTGTGACTGAGGGAGAGGGAGTATTTAATTTGGGATATAAAAATCAAGTATGATTTGCTATACAAAAATATGTATCAGTATCAACCACAATAGTCGATATACCAAATTTATTGGTACAGTTGGTACATGATTATGGTTAGTTGATGCGGTTGGTATTTGAATATACGAATGAACTAAGTATTTTGGGCTAGGCCTACTAGCCTAATGGACTCAAGCCCAATTTATAACAGGCCACACTGGTCAGAAATCGTACTTTCCCGGGTATCAAATATCGTGCAAAACGTTCCTTTCCACAGTTTAGTGTCGCTCAAGAAATCTGTTCTTCGAAATCAAAATCAATAAATTTTTCCGGTGGTATCGTTCTTTTACTTCAATTTTGATCTCCGGTATGATCTCTTAATTCATCTCCTTAATTTTAGTTTCAGTACTATGATAATCAAATTAGGGTTTAACAGACTTTACTCATCGATTTTAATCGAATTTAGGTTTAGTTTATTGTAGAATTCTCGTTATACATTACGAATTCTAATTGAAATCCATTTGCATTAGGTTAGTTAAATTAATTTTGAGTTTAGTTTGTTGTGATTAGGTTAAACGATGATGAAGATTGATTTTAGTGGACTTGAATCGACTCCCTCGCTCTATGGTGGGAGCAATGAGGTGTGTTTTGATGGATTTGCAGCTGCTCCGTCGTTTGAGGTTCCGGATACTTTGAATGTGAGTTTCATTTTGTTGATTGTTTGTGTGTGTGTTTATTTTTTGTTGATTAAATGAAATTTATGGTTTGACTGATTTGATTTGATTTGTTTGTTTCTTTGTATTGGTTTTTAGTTCGATGAATTTCAGAAGAAAGCTATACAGATGGTGAAGCCAGCTAAGGGAACAACGACGTTGGCTTTTATTTTTAAGGATGGTGTGATGGTAGCTGCTGATTCTCGTGCTAGCATGGGAGGATATATCTGTAAGTGGTTTCTAGTTTCTGTTTCTGATGTTTGTTTGATTATTTTGATAGTGCATTTTGATTGGTATTAGTGTTTCCGTGACTATTGTGATTTAGCATTTTGTTTAGCTGATAGTTGGAGTATGCCGGTCTTTTTGAGCGTTTCCATTTACTTGGAAGTGTTTCCTGTTGTAATTTGTATGTTAATATAAATGTTTGAATTAATTGTCAAGTCATCCAAATTATCATGATACAATAAAACTTCTAAGAATAATCCAAAACAAGTTAAGATTCCGGACAATATCCATTAATGGTTTTACAGTATTTTGTGAAAGCAGCTCCGCTGTTTGAGAGGCTATGATATTGAGCATTACATGCTTACATATTCTTTTATGAATACATATGCGACTTGCTCATAATGAGCAATTGTTTGTGAAACCTAAAGGAGCTATAGGCTGCTCCATTGTAACACAGGGTCACACATTGAACGTAATTGCTTCGTCTTTAATTTTTGGGGTTAGGCTGCATATGGTGAACTTTCTTGGACTCTTAACAGTAGGTCCCTTGAATACTGGACCATATTCTTTTCACTTTATTTTCCTACTTTCCCTTTTCATCATGTTCACTTTTAGTTTTAGAAGTATAACACATTATTCATTTTTAACTCACAGCATCACAATCCGTGAAGAAAATCATTGAAATTAATCCCTATATGTTGGGTACAATGGCTGGAGGAGCTGCTGACTGCCAGTTCTGGCATAGAAATCTGGGCATTAAGGTAATCTTCTAGTTCCTTTCTGTTATTTCAGTTCGTGATGTTGATGTCTTACATTTGCATTACCGCGAGTTTAAAATATATTCTTAGATGATACCGTAACAACAGTTCGGTTGTTGACATTAATGATAATTGTTGGCAATTCTGAGGGCAAGCTTCCGTGTCGTAGTCACATAAACTTGTTCTTACTTCTTACTACGGGGCAGACTTGTATAGTCATGAACTATCTAAGACAGTTAGGTTGATTGCATAATATATTTCAAACATTACTGATAATTTGTTCGCAATTCTGAAGGCAAGCTTCCATGTCTTCTTAATGAGGCAGATATGTATAGTCATGGACAATCTAAGACAGATTGATTGCGTAATATAGTTTAACTAAGTACACTCCATTGACCTCCGTTCTTTTTGTCTTTTATTGTTGTTGGTGGTGCTACTTGCAGTCTCCTCTACATACATCTAAAAGTTCAAACCAAATTGAGTACCATTAGTGGAATTCAAGTCAACAAGATTATTAACATCTATCAATTTATTTATTTATTGGGTTATCTGGGGCATTGTTGTTGACATATGATTGTGCAGTATCATTGAATAAGTTTCCTCCCACTTTACCTTGAATGTTAATTCTTCAGCCCAAAGCTTTATTTATTTGTATGTTGTAAAGTTGTAAACTGTATCTCGACTTCTGACTTGACTGCACTGACTTTGATCTCTTTTTCACATTCATTTTTCATATTTTTTTTGGTTTTTTGAAGGGGGGGGGTATAGAGACAGGGCATAATTCTTACTGTTTCAGTTTGACTAATTGTTTCTATTTTTGTTAATCTTGGTGCAATGATCACCATATATATGTTTGGACATGGTATGCTCACCAGAGTTTTGTTTACTACAGAAGTTATGAATTTTTTTTGTTAAAGGTCAATAGTTACTTCTGCTCATCACCTATTGGTGGGATTTACAAAGTGCTTCCTGCATTCCAAAAGAGAGTTGCGTTTTTCAATGGTTTTTCAAGGATGTAGCCATGCTTGCTTCTAGTTTCATCAAACTGCACCGAAATTAATCCCTCTCTTAGAAATGCAGCTATTTCTTTGGGACAGACAACAATTGTAAGGGCGACTTTCTTTCTCCGGTGGAGGAGTATATAATTGATCACATGCATTTGGTGAACCTATATAGAAGCATTTTTTTTTTATATATATTTGTGCTCTGCTCTTGACCTTTTAACCTTTTAATCGAATGAAGAGAGTTTGCTGCTGATAATTGTGTAGACTGAGACAATTGTAATGCTTGGTAATGCTTTTACAGGACTTGCCTGCTTATTTTAAGTGCTCCATTTACCTAGCTTTGTGATTTAGGTGCTACGCTTACTTGCCTTCCTTTTGATCCCAATTATGCATTTTACGCTGCCAAAGTGCTCATCTTGCCTGAAGTTGGTACAATAGATTGATGCATGAGTGCATATAATATTGCTAATATCTATGTTGCTTATTTTAGTGCCGTTTACATGAACTTGCAAACAAGAGAAGAATCTCTGTCACTGGGGCTTCGAAGTTGCTTGCGAACATTCTATATTCCTACCGTGGGATGGGATTGTCTGTTGGGACCATGATTGCTGGATGGGACGAAAAGGTAATTAAATCGAATATAACTTCTTCCCGTTTATCACTAACTACGACTAACATTATTGATGCTCGCCTTTCTTTGATTCATCTCTTCTAATCCTATGTTTTGTGGTTGTTAGGGCCCTGGCCTGTATTATGTGGACAGTGAAGGAGGACGGCTAAAAGGAACCAAATTCTCTGTTGGATCTGGTTCACCTTATGCTTATGGTGTGCTGGATAGCGGGTGAGCTCCCTTCCACAAACATTCCCATTAATAAAGATGCATTTCGTTCCAGTTTTGTAGCTACTCTTATGCAATAAAAACAGTCACTAGAAATGCACATTTCAGTCTGTTTTAGAACTACATGCTCACTATATTTTCTTTTCATTACCACCAAACTTTTGTTGTGGAGGTTCATTTTGAAACTAAAGCATGAAATTTGACTTGCACCGGTTCACTCTGTGTATTACTGTTGCTTCTCTCATCTTAAGTAAGTTGCTTGAAAATCCCTAGGCAGTCTGCAGGGAACAGGATCATATAATTCCACATGTATTTTCTTGGCCAAAACACATTTTGTTAGGCTCTTAAGTTTCATTTTAATCCCGCTTTGAATTTTGGACTTCAATGTGTCCCCCATAGAGTCCACAAGTAAATATTTTAGCTGAATGAGATCCTAGCCCTAATGGATCGTTCGAAATTCAATGGAATTTGTCATCCCCTTACATGTCCAAAATTGAGGTTCATGTTTGTCTTTCAATCACCCAAGGGGTTTCATCTCTCGTTGGTTTCTTATCTCTGTTCTATCTCTATTAAGTTCTCAGGGACCAAACAGAAAATTACAACAAAACCGAAATAATGCAAAAACCCATAACTTAGATATCATCATCTACCACAAACAAATCAAAATCATAAACCCATAGTAAAAACATTAGATCCTTCAATCATGACCTCTAATTCAGCAGCACCTATCCTTTTGTTTCCCGAGAAAATTAGATAGAAAAGTAAAAAAGATTAAATCAAAGCTAAGAAACAGATTAAAACTTCACTGTGACCATCTTCAACAAAGTTGAAAGATCGGGATCGCAAGTAAATATTCTTTGTTTAAAGAAGGGAGTTTAAGAAGACACTGATCTGCAATTGTCAATAACTTTCTGATTCTCTTCTGTCATGACCAAGCTCCCCATCATTGTTCCAAGACGTGTCACCACGTTCCCCGATTAAGATGTCGAGCAATCGCCACCTCTCTTGTTCCCTCTCCCCTTTCCATGCCTCTTAACTCCAGTGAACCCTATTTTGATATCACTGTCCGTATGCCTAATCTCATCGGCTCCAAACTCATCGCCTCCTTATGATTGGCCACTGTTGAAGTCTCTCAAACCCTATTAAGATGTCGAGCAACCACCGCCTCCATGCAATTGGCTGCCGTTTAAGTCTCACAAACCTGATAAATGACCTTAGGTCGAATACCGGCCACGAGTCGTTTGACCTCGCCCAAGGCCAATTTGTCCAATCAGCTTTCACCTCGACTTGACAAGGCTGATTCCAAGAAGAATGAGTACTGTAAGGCCACTGAGAAGAGCCAGCAGTTCTACGAGCAAAGATTTTGGGTTACTGCTGGTGGCGTATTGGACCGGCTGGAGAATTCTTGTGATGCTCTACCTTCTACCAACGAGGTTAGCATAAGAGATAAACCCGTGTTTAAAAACAACTTTGTCCCTCAATTTTTGAGATGTGAGGGGTACATATCAAAATTCGTTAACTTTCCAATGATCCGTTATGGATCGGACCTCATTTAGCTTAATTTTACTTTTGACTCTACCTGGGATACATTGATGTCCAAGACTGAAAGTGGGATCTGGTTGAAACTTGTGGGCACTAGAATGTATTTTGACCCATTTTGTTTCCGTGATGCATGTTTCTGTCACCACTATTCGTTTCCTTTTCTCAAGGATGGAGGGGGGGGGGTCACATATCCATGCTCCTACCCCTGCTTTCAAAATTTTATGTGTCTCATACACATTATGTTTAATTTTATTTTTTTGGTCACTTTATTAGGTACCGCTATGATATGTCAGTAGAAGAAGCTGCTGAATTGGCTAGAAGATCTATCTATCACGCCACATTCCGTGATGGAGCTAGTGGTGGTGTTGCTAGCGGTACTGTCTCTCTCTCTCCTCCCCTCCCCCTTCTCTCTCTCTCCCCCTCCCTCTACCTGTGTGTCTGTGTGAGCTCTAACCACGAGGATTCCAACATTGATGTTTTCTGCTGCCAGTTTATCATGTTGGACCAAATGGGTGGAAGAAGCTATCCGGAGACGACGTTGGAGAACTCCACTACATGTACTATCCAGTTGAAGCAACCCCTATTGAACAAGAAATGGCTGAAGCATCAACTGCCTGAGCTGAGAAACGAAACCCCCGTATGTCTCCTTTTCAAGTATAATGTTATCTGTCATGTTTTTCAGAACTCAAAGAATTGTTGCCCTTTTTAGTTTTTCTGCCAATAACCCTTTCTTGCTGGTCATGAATAGCCCTTCCTGTAGTATTTTTCTTAAAACTTGCTCTCTTTAGGCTTGCAACCAGGGTGAAATTTTAGGTAAAGATTTCTATTTTTTCTTCTTTTGAGCCCACTTCAAATTAGACCATCTTGATGTGTGTGTGTGTGTAGTTATCTTGTTTCTGAGGCTGATACTATGGGCTAACTAGTAACTACACTGCTTTTCAACCAGATGTTTCAGTGTAGTTTGATGCCTGTATCGTATTTCCACTGTGGTCCGCAGATTGTAGAATGTCTTATCGACTACTCGTATTCTAATCTGTTTTTTTCGAAAGGTCAAATACAGTAATGTCTCATGTGGTTTTAAGATGGCGCGGATAGCTCCCTCGATATGATATTAAGCGCGTAAGCCTACTATGTCTAATTGGGGGACTTCCATCTTTCAATTTTGTTAACATAAATAAGGATTTCAAGCTGCTTCTTCTGCACCCCCTTAGCCCCTGCTCTCAAATCCAGACAACAAGAGGTAAAAAATCTACTACACAATGTAAAATATTTTAAAAGAATATAAAAACTCATTTTTGTACTAAAATGTAATGTAAAATATATTGTAGTGCATGTAAAACTTATACTAAGATTTTTTATATTATTTTTTATATCGGGAACAATCTCCCTTTGCTTTAATACAGAGGCAAGACTGCGTACATCCCGCCCCCTTACCCCACCGTAGGTGGGAGTCATTGCGGTAGGTGGGAGTCATTGCGGAACTGGGGTAATGTTGTTTTATCTCTTTAAAATGTTTTACATTGTTGTGTAGCACACTTTTTATATTTCGTTGTCCGGTTTTTATTGTATGAGTGCAGGAGCAGTTCTTTGTCCCATAAATGCCAAAATCTTACAAAAAAAATGCATTTTTTAAAGCTAAAATAAAACGTGTTTTGTTTCCTTCGCTAGTGCCGGTGTTAGTGTAAAAAAATGTCAGTGTAAAGAGTATCAGTGCATGATTATTAAGTGTCAGTGTAAAAAAGTGTTAGTGTTGGTGTAACAAAATGCCAGTGCAGTGTAAAGAATTAAGTTCCAATGTAAAAAAATATCGGTGTAAAAAAATACCAGTGTGAAGAGTGTCAATATAAAAGAGTGTCGGTGTAGGGTAAAAAAGTGTCAGATGTAGGGTAAAAAGGTGTCGATGATGTTGGGTAAAAAGGTGCTAGTGTTAGTATTAAAAATTGTCAATGAAAAAAAGTACCAATGCATGTATTATTAAGTGTTAGTGTAAAAATGATTTTTTCTTAAGCTTAAAAAATAATTAATTTTTTATAAAACCAACTCTTTATAAATAACTATATTGTCCTGTAAATTCAAGGTGGTACATGTTATTCCATGATATTTAAAGGGCATTGTAGTCATTTATGGACAGAATTAAAAGATGGAATCCCTCAATTAATCATAGTAAGCTTATGTGCTATATACTACCCTCCGGCCCATTACAATCCGGACAGTTACTGTTCACACATAGATTAAGGAAAAAAATAATGATATAAATGTTGTGAGTGTAAAAGTAAAATAGGAGAGAGAATGAGTGGAGGGAATAATAAATTATAATGGTGTTGTGAGTATTAAAATAATGTAGGAGAGAGAATGAGTGGAGGGAATAGTAAATATTCCTTTTCATTTTAGGAAGTGTGTGATTTGTAGTGGGACGCCCAAAATAGAAAGTGTGTGATTTGTAATGGGGCGGAGGGAGTATGTTACATGTCTATCATCCAAACCATTTAAAAATTACATGAGGCTTTTCTGTAATTTTCCCCATTTAAACTTATTAAATCATAATGCCATTCCACCTGGCATGTGTGGTGGGCATGGTGGCTAGTAGACTTTGCTTGTTTTTTACTACTAAACTCTAGTGTACTGATTGGAGTCAAACTATGGAGTATACAATTGTGAAAAGGTTAAAAAGACAAAAAAAACTTTTGTCATGAATTTTTGCCCTTTTTCCAAATATGGAACATCTTAAATGCTACTTTCACTCTGTCAAAAAAGTGAGACCATTTTGAAAGGGTTGTTTTTAAATGTGACTCTCCACTTTTAAAGATTAAAGAGTTATACTTTCTTTTTTTTTTTTGTCCGTTCTAGATTAAGAGTCCCATTCCATAAATGATAATGATAAATTTTGAATTTGAACAGTGTTTTAGACATTTATATCCTTATAATATAAATATATTTACAAAAAAATCATTCATTATTATGCACTTATAATGTTATATTTACAAAAAAAAAATCAAAAAAATCAAAAAGAGGTTTTATCATAAATATTTTTACTTTTACATTCTATCTCCTCTAATCTTCTACCAACTTGCAATTCTTTATTCATTTTTTTTAAAAAAAATTTAAAAAGCGTGAAATACTATCCTATCTTAGGACCTTTGAAGTGGGCCGGATGGAGTAATTCTTTTCATAGACAAAGTAGTATAAATATTCTTACTATTTACTTTTAAATTTTACTTTTATAAAATTATAGTAAAGTATGAAAAAAAAAAATCATTCACGGACAAAGTTTTATTATTATTTTTTTATGAAATAGTTTCAAAACGTTATTATTTTTGAGACAAAAAATGGTTATTCAATTTGGTGGGTTAGGGAGAATGTAAATTATTTTAAGTTATTTTTGGGAAATGGGACATGCAATTCCAAACAAGCATTAATATTAGTGTTAGATAATACTCCATCCGTCTCGCTAGAAGTGTCACTTTTTACTTAAAATGGCGTCTCGTTTAAAGCGTCACCTTTCATAAAAAGGAAATGTTTTATTAATATTCTATTATCCCATTCACTATTCCCTCCATTAATTCTCTCTTCTCTACACTCACAACACTTTTTAAATTCACTATTTCCTCCACTAATTCTCTTTCCTATTTTCAAATTACACTCACAACATTTTTTTTCCCCATCTATTTTCTTAATTTGCATGCCGAGCTAAAAATGGTGACGCTTCTGCTGGGATGGGACGGAGGGAGTATAATAGTGAAGATGGGGCATTATACCAGCTTGGTTGTGACAACTGGGGAGGGGGTATTTATGTATTATGGGATGGGACCCACACTGTTATGAAAGTAAAGTTAGGCTTCTGGAATAGAATTTAAATTTCCTTTACTACAAAGCAAAAACACTATTGTTTTCAACCTTCTTCTACCTCAACCCCATTCTTCTGTCTAGGAATATGTTTGTTTCTTCTCAACTGCTAACCACATGCCAAGGTCCACTTCTATCCTTTTACTTCAATTCCCAAGCCATTATTGGTATACTCTCTCCGTCCCACTCAAAAAAAGATACAAAATTTTATTTTGGATGTCCCATTTAAAAAGACACTATCAAATTGAAAAGTTTTTAATATTTCTTGAGATTCACTTGTAATACTCACAATAACTATCCACTTATAGGGCTGTTACACGAAACGAGCCGGTTGGGGCTCGGCTCGAGCTCGTCTCGTAAAAGCTCGAGTTCGAGTGGGCTCGAGGTGAATTCGAGCTCGAACCAATTTTCAAGCTCGTTTTTTTTTTTTTCGAGCCGGCTTGTATGTTCGACGAGCTCTGACCGAATTCGACTCGTTTGAGCTCGGCTCGAGCTCGTAAAAAAGCTCGAATGAATTTTGTCCGCGAATGACTTGTTTCGGCTCGAGATCGATTACAACTCGAATTAGTGTTCGATAAAGCTCGTTTGATTTCAGATTTTTATAAAAAATAAGTTCAAGCTCGAGCTCGGCTCGTTAATACTCGAGTTCGAGCAGCTCGCGAAAAACTCGAAACTCGATTCGATCCGAGCTCGAACAGTTATACTGGGTTCGAGCTCGAGCTCGAGAAAAGCTCGAGCTCGATAACTTTTATACGAGCTCGAGCTCGAAACTTCAAAACTCGACTCGGCTCGGCTCGTTTACAGTCCTATCCGCTTAATATACTCTATCACACATTCTCTCTCCTACCTCACTTTTCATACTCATAACACTTCACTATATACCCTCCTTAATTTTTGTGCAAGATTCATTTTATATCCTTTCAAATGGGAATGGGACGGAAGGAGTATCATCTATAGTATAAATAAGAATTGTCCATCTCACCATGTGAACAGTACTATGAATAGTGTCAACTGTCAAATTTTTCATTTTGCCCTCACTAAGTTGTTCCTTTCCCATTTTGCCCTTAAAAAAAAATTAAATTAAAAAAAAATAAATAAATAAATAAACAAGTCCTCAAATAAGAACTTTTACTAGTGTTTTAATATAGTACAAACAATGCCTGCCAAGCACATTTATTTAAAAGTTTAATCAGTCAACTAGAGTAAGCTGATCGGGCCAAATTTGTCTGATTTAAACATTTGCCGGGCAGAGAAGAGCCAACCAACCCGTTGTTCATCTAGAAAATTGTACTCCCTCCGTCCCAACCAAGAGTTTTAGGGGAGTATTTCACGATTTTTATATTTAAAAAAAAAATAAATAAAAAATTGAAAATGGGTAGAAAATTAGAGAAGAGAGAACGTAAAAGTTAAAAATACTCCCTCCGTCTCGCTCCAAATGTCTCAACTTTCCATTTTGGGCGTTCCATTTAAAATGTCTCAATCCAAAAAAAGAAAGTTTTTATTACTATTCCACTAACTCATTCTCTCTCCTAACTATTCCTCCCACTCATTCTCTCTCCTATTTAATTTTTCATACTCACAACATTTAAACTTTTTCTCTTTCCTACATCACTTTCCTTAATTTTCGAGTCGAATCCATTTTGAGACATTTCGACCGGGACGGAGGGAGTATTTAATAGGAGAGAGAATGAGTGGGAGAAATGGTAAGTTAATGAATGGTTTTTTTGTAAGAGAGAGAATGAGTGAGAGGAATAGTAAGTTAATGATTAATTTTTTTGTAAATATGTTAAAATTATATGGGTATAATGGATGATTTTTTTTTTGTAAATATATAAACGTTATTAGAGTATAAATGTCCGAAATACTGTTCACATATTTCCATTTATAGAATGAGACTTTTGGTTTGAGACGGATCAAAAGGAAAAATAGGACTCTTGGTTGGTTTGGTTGGTCCGGAACGGAATGGGACGGGAAGGAGTATATTAAAGCATGTATTTAAAGAAACAACATAACGGTTACACATCGCCTTCACTTTTAATTCAGATCCATATATTGGTCATATTTACACATCAAAGTTAGGTCTCCTTTACCCATTTCTTTACATATTGGGGTGTATGTGTATCCTTAGAATTGCAACACATATTTAGAAAGAAGAAAATAAGGAAAAGGTTACACTCCCTCCTTCATTCTATTATATGTCAGTTGACTTGTCAATATTTTTTTAAAAAAAATTGCTTTGATAAACTTTCACTCAATCATTTTTCTTCTTTAAAAATACGAGATTGAAGTGATTGTGAAAAATGAATTTGGGCCTGAAACAGTAAATGAGGCTTAATATAACGAGCGTGGGCCGAAGCTTTTTAACCCATGGCGTAAAGTGGGCCCTAAGTGGTGAGGCGACATACACATGCCGTCTTGCGAGAATTAGGCTGAGCGAGAAGTATATTCGGGATTATAGATAACTGAGAATGATATCACAAAGGCAGGAATTTCGCCCAGATGGATGTTCGAGTTGGCAGCAATCCGAAGTTTGCCGCCTCCCCTTTATTGTCGCCTAGGCGACTTGTGTGCCAGTGGTGACTTTTGAGAGATACCTAGGCTATCATATCTGGGTCCCACCATATCTACCAACGATAATAATGAGTCTATCAGGTCAAAAAGTTGGCGCCTCCACTAACTTTGGGGGTGATTAGCACCCCTTGTTGATGATTGACAAGTGTCCAAGTTATGTGTTTTGCACACGAGAGATGGAAGTATAAAAGCAACCTAAATTTTTTTATTAAGTTTTCTTCTGGTTCCTTGAAGCTTTCTCTCTCTAAACTCCATAGCCTTTGTTTGATATTGTGACCAGTTAACTTACTCTCACGCCGAAGTGGTAACGTCGGAGACGCCCCCGACTTAGTTAACTTGTCTTTCATGTGTGTAGGTGACCAACGGAGAAGATAGCCGGAGTATTCTCATTTCCTTTGTTCAGTCAGTCATATGCAACCATTTGACGTGGTAGCATCAAAGATGAATTAAAAAGAAAAATAAAAAATATAATTGATGATACCAAAATCGTCAAACCAGCCCAAATCCAAGCGTTCGGATGCTCCGGAGATTGCAAGGCCTGAAAATAAGAGAAAAAACGTAAACTAAGCCGGGGCGAATCCAGCTAAAGGCCCTCCGGCGTGAGAGTAAGTTCACGGTTTGTATGTAAGAAACTAAATTGACAGAGTTTCTGTATTGTAAAAAGTAACCTCCCAAATAATGAGCCATAGGGCTTGTATTTATAGGGATTGATTGATAGAATCCATGTTGGAGTGAACTTGTAAAGAGATAAGACATAATCCTTAGAGAATTATATCTGTTAAGGAGTCATTGTTTGACTTGAATTGGTTTTGGTAATTGCAATCCTGATTGGATCACGACTGTAGAATCCTTGTTTGATAAGGACTGTGTAATCTGCTAGCCGGAACGCCGAGGAGCAAGAATGTTTTATCTCGGCATTCGTATATAAGCCGAGATGCATGATTTTGCCTCTTCGTCATTTGATGATTAGCCGGCATGTGAAGATGCCAGGGTGAATGATTCTGTCTCCTCGTCACTTGAGGATATGCCGAGGTAAGAACTTTTCTCTCCTCGTCACTTTGTGATATCTCGGAGTACGATGGACCAAGTATGAAGATATAAGGCCGAGGTGGATGCTTCTCGACATACGAGGAAGATGTTCCTCGGCCCTAACACTTGTGTATTGGATTATGTTTATGGCCCAATCCATTTGGGCCCAACTCGAGCAAGCCCATGTTCGTATCTCGGTTTATACTGTTCAGTGGCCCCCGACTTTCTAGCTCGGCTTAGGACGAGGAGAAAGTCATCTCGTCCTCGGCTTATAGAATACAAACAGGTTTTACACGTGTCAATGGCGCTTCAGTCCGTGCGTCACTTCAATATCCGTCGGTTATATGCCATGATGATAAATGGTGGGTCCCAGATCTGACGTGCCTCGAAAATTATTGATAGCATTTAATTCTTGAGGCGTCAAACCCGGATATATGCTTTACCCATGGGTTTGACCCGGTTTTGTGGAGTATAAAACCTTAAACCCTTCTCATTTCAACCTTTCCGCATCAGTGTTATTTGAGAGCAAAGGCAAAGAATTTCAAGCGATAAATCTTTTCCGGCGAACCTTCGTGATTTCCCAGTTTCCGGCGAAGCTCAGTCTTCCGGTGTAGCGTTCTTCCAGCGATTCCAATCGTTCATTCAAACTCAGGTATGATATTTCTTCCTTTCTATACATTCCGTTCATGATTTTGCATTTTCTAGGGTTTTTAGATGAGATTTCGAATGTGCCAAGAAAGATGAACTGCCATTGTTGAAGGTTGAAGCTTTCTTCATGAATTTCTACTTTTAACTCTCAAAACTTCAAATTTTTGATTTTCTTTGGATTTTGTATGAACTTCCTTGAATATTGAATGAATTCCCCCATTGATCTTTGATTCCCCTTAGAAATGGCTCGTTCTTGGGACCATTCCCCCCGATTCCGTTATGGATATCACACCGGCAATCTGAGGGTTTATCGGAAAGAGAGGGGACCTTGGTTGATGCTGACCTTGGATGACATAGGAAAGATGTTGAGAAGTTATGGCCGTACTCGGATGTTCATCTAATACCCAGATAAAACAAGGATAGATCGAATTGATTCTTCGACTCGTAATGTAGTGTTACTTGAGGATAGAGCAGAAATAGTGGAACACATCGAACTGTTCTACCCGTCTTCAGACCATATAGTTCGTGAGCGTCTGAGTGGTAAGGCTCCCTCCTCGGCCTTATGTAATGACGAGGAGGGATATCTCCCTTTCCCGTCATTAGATCAGCCATTGACGAGGTAACTAACTTTGTCCCCTCGTCTTTTTGCAGATATGACGGGTAGAGAAGGAGAGACCTCCTCGTCCCCCCGAATAGTTGATGCCTTTATGGAGGGTGCCCAGGTTGAGGGCAGAAAAGGCCGAGGAAGGGGAAGCTGAGGGACACAACGAGAGAGGGCTCCAAAGGCCGGGGACCCCATGCTTGCTAAGTTGTATTCCACGTACGGGGTGGATAAGGCCGAGTATAAACTAACTTATGTGGGCAAACTTGATCTTAAGACGGAGAAGGAGGAGATGAGCTTTTATTACAATGAGGATTATGTCCATTTCTACTTCAAACAGTTTCAACAGGGGCTCCGTCTTCCCTTGGACCCCTTTATTAATGAATTTTTAGATGATGTGAGAGCAGTGCCGGCCATGTTAGGAGCCAATGGTACCAGGGTCCTTGTTAGCTTCATAGTGCTCTGTCGGAGCTTAGGTTTTGAGCTGACCATGGGGGCATTTCGGCACTTCTACCAAGTCAGCTTTGTCACGGATAGTTGGCTCCTCGTCATCCGGAGTGCGCCCAAGAAACCCAAGCTTCTTCTTCCCATGTCAAGCAAGGTTGCAGGCTGGGATAATCACGTAATCCGGGTGGAGAGCCGCCAAGGTTGGGAGTTCCAATCCCCTTGCAAGGCTCCAACTTCATCAGGTCCCGTACAACAATATGAATGGACTAAGGACTTGATCAAGCGCTTAGAGGCGTTTGCCGAGGTGGGACTCCTTGACTGGTCGGCACTTGAGTCCTCAGATCACTACTACGTCCAGGCCGGACTGATGCCGGGGCCGAAGGACGGGGTGGTTCCCCTCGTCACCGTTAAGAGGGGAAGGCGTTTTAACGATTGGACTACACACCCCGGCCTCGTATTTCATGAGGATTGTTCGAGGTGTAAGATTCGTCCCCTCGACCAATGTCTGGAAGAAGTAGACGTGGTTGGATGTAAATATTTAACTCTGATACTTTGCATTTTTTGAGTTTTTGCAGATATTCTTTATGCTCGTACTTATCCATCTCGTCCTTGCTTTTGCAGATTTGACCCTTTAGGAGGAAGCGGAATTAGCTATGAGGAGGCTAAGTCCTATGGAGCTGGTTAAGCAGAAGAGGAAGCAAGTCAAGAAGTCTGGCTTGATCGAGAGGGGGGAGGATGCCAATGCTCGCAACCTTCTTTTGTCTGCTCAGGGTGATCATCCCCTTCCCCTCAGACTTCATGAGGATGTTGAGGCCGAAGAGAGGGCCTCCGATGGCCAAGAAAACTTATCAACCATAGAGGGGCATAGCCTCCGTGTTGATGCTGAAGTGGAAGTTCAAGGGACTGAGGGGGCCGGCCTCGTCCAAAGACGTTCCAGCTCTAAGAGGCCTCCAGTTGCCAACGTCGAGGAGCCGGCAGCTAAGCGGCCGGCCGGGGAGCCCTCCAATCCTGAGGCTCCTCCTCCCCTGACCATCCAAATTGCTAGGACTCAAGCTGATGCCGAGGAGCTTGCCCAGCTCATGGCGGCAAACGTTCCCCGTCTGAGGGGCCTTCCTCTCCAAGACAGGAAGAGTCACTTGATGAGGTTAGGCCGAGCTCCTGTCCAAAGGGCCATGGACGAGGATGCCTATGACGCCCTGGTGAAGGAGAAGCCGAGCAGGGATAACTTGCTCTGCCGCAAGGGACTCATGCTGACTGAGGTAGTTATCTCGTACTTTCAACTTTGTTGATTTTATTTGTGTTTGTTCATGGTTCTAACACAAATTTAATCTTGTAGGCTGCCAGCATTGCGACATATGAGAACGTCTTGTCCAAGGCCCAAGAGAAACAAGTTATTGAGGCCAAGGCTGCTCACAAGAAAAGTGAGGCTGAGAAGGCTAACTTGGTTGAGCTGCTGAAGGCCAAGGAGGCCGAGCTGGGGGCGGCCAAGGCCAAGGTAGAGGCCGAAGTGCTGAGGGCCAGTGACGAGAGGGCTAAGGCCGAGGAGCTCCGTACGAAGGCCGAGGAACATCTCCGGCAGACGGAAGCCGAGCTAGCCGAGGCAAGGAAGGCCAAGGCCGAGGTCCAAGTAAGGGCCGAGAAAGGCGAAGCCAAGTGTCGAGGTTACCAGGCTACTCTCGTCACCAGGGAAGAGGTGGCCGTGACCCGCTTCAAGGAGAGCCAAACTTTCCAAGACGCCGTGGATGAGAAGACGGCGACAATGTTCGAGGACGGGTACCTTCACTTGGCCCGTCGTCTGATAGCCGATCCTTCCACAGGCTTGGATTTAAACAAGATTGCTCTGCTGATTTGCCAGGATCCGTATGACCAAGCGGCTAGAGCTCTTCACCCTTCGATCCCCTTCTCTCAGTACAACTTGGATGTGATGGCTGAGATGGACGCCCAAGCAGGTCGTGAAGTGTGGACGCCCCCGGCTACGGTTCCCAGCAACCTTCAGTCCATGGTGGCGGCCATCCAAGATGCAGGGGCCGAGGACGCCGGGGGTTAAGCCGATCAGACTACTCTTCCTCCCCCCGGTACTATCACGGAGGAATGGCTTGAGGGGCCTTTTAATGATGGCCAGCAAACTTAGGATATGATTTTTCTTTTCCTTTTTTGTAATAGCCGTTAGGATTTGTAATTTCTCTTGAAATGTTGATGAACGAACCCTTTTGTTTCAATTCATGTGTTTCAATGAGTTGTTTGTGTTTGTTTTTATGCTAAGCATAGGCACCAGATTTGTGAAGGTGGGATCCGAGGAGGGTCCCTCGTTCCCTGTTAATTGAGCAAGTAGTTAGGCTGAGAAAGGACTCCTCGACTTGGACTGTACTCTTAAGTCGTATAGGCCGAGGAGGGATTCCTCGGCTTTGACTGTTGGTGATTTCTTCTTTTTCGTCTCCTTATGCCGAGGAAGATGACTCGTGCACAGGTTTCAGACGTGATTCCTTTTAGTCGTAGTGACAAGGTGTTTCCTTGTCTTGACGTGAGGCAAGTCATCAGGCCGAGGAAGAATCCTTTGTCTTGACTGTGATAGTTGTAATCCTGGAATCAAGGCGGACCCTTGTCAGGATGTAAAGCCCTTAGACCGAGGAGGACCCTCGGTCTTGGCTGTTAGGAACCTGTAGTCGTTGAGTCAAGGCGGACCCTTGTCAAGACGTAAGGTGTATGTTTTGAAGAGTCGGGGATAAGATCCTCGTCTTCTGGTGTTTGTGTGAGGAGCTGATAGTTGCTTTGCACGTTGGAAGAAACTGCTTTCGTAAAACTGAAACGTGATTACATCGAACTGCAATCCTATCAACTAAAAAGTAAAAGACAGAAAACAAGAAACTAATCTATTGCAAAATAAACTAGACTAGTGATAATATTTCCTAAGATTGTCAGAATGCCATGGGTGCTTGAGCTCCTTCCCCTCCTTGGTTTTTAATCTGTAAGTCCCTTCTCGAATGACTTGAGTGAGGGACCTTCCCAATTTGGGGAGAGCTTGTTTTGTTCTGCCTTCCGACCAGTCGCCTCGATTTTTTTTTCTAAGTACCCAATCGCCTACTTGGAATACTCTTATGATGTCCCTCTTGTCATGATATGCCTTGGTCCTTTGCTTGTAATTTACCATCCTCATCTGCGCAGCTAGTCGTTTCTCATCTATCAGGTCTAGGTCCAGGAGCCTATTAACCTTGTTGACTTGCTCATCATAATGGGAGTTTCTCACCGTAGGGATGACCATTTCAGCTGGTGTTATAGCCTCGAAACCGAAGGTTAGTGCGAATGGGGTTTCCCCGGTTGGCCCCCGGGTGATTGTGCGAACAGCCCATAAGGCTAGGGGAAGTTCGTCCAACCATCTACTCTCGCGTCCCTCAAGGTTCTTGATAAGGGCGGTTAGGACCAGTTTATTGGCAGCTTCTGCTTGACCGTTGCCTTGGGGTCTGCTAACTGAGAATTTTACATGGCGGACTTTGACTCTTCCCAACTCTGTAGTGAATGCCGTAGAGAATTGTAGTCCATGATCAGAGACAATTGTATGTGGAAGGCCAAATCTACACCAGATGTTGTCGTGGACAAAGTTGATTGCGTTTTCTTCTGTTATCTTGGCTAATGATTTGGCTTCTATCCACTTGGAGAAGTAGTCAACGGCTACTATCACGTATTTGCAATTACCACGGGCTGGAGGAAAGGGTCCGATGATATCGATCCCCCACATGTCAAATGGCCACGTAGGTATCACAAGTGTTTGCTCAACTGCCAGTAGTCTAGGAATGTCAGAGAATCTTTGGCATTTGTCACATTTTCTAACATAAGCGTGCGCGTCCTCCCTCAGGTTTGGCCAATAGTAACCTAGCGATATGATCTTCTCAGCTAAGGTTCTGGCCCCCGGGTGTCCGCCACAAACACCTTCATGTACTTCTGCCAAGAGGTTCCCAATTTCCTTAGGATAGACACACCTTAGCAAGGGCTTCGTGAAAGATCTTCGGTAGAGGACTCCGCTCATCACCACGAACCTTGGGGACCTCTTCTTGATAAGTTTAGCTTGAGCTTCATCTTCTGGGAGTTTCTCCTTTTCAATGTACTCAATGTAGTCATCGATCCAACATCTCTCCTCTCCGTTTAAGAGCATGACTTGTAGTCTTTCATACGCAGGTTTCTCGGCATAAACTACATATGGACTGGTCTTACATGTAGACACATCCATGGTTGCTAGTTTAGATAGAACGTCTGCGACTTGATTATCTTCCCTGCCTATTTGCTTGAGTTCGAAGAATTCCATCTTCTTTGTCATGTCTAGGACAAGGTCTCTATACTTGGCAAGGGTGGGGTCTTGGGTGTTATACTTTCCCTTTACTTGTTTGACAACGAGTTGGGAGTCACAGAAAGCCGCCACCTTAGTTTCTCCGTAGAAGGAGGCCAACTCAATGCCAAGTATTAAAGCTTCATATTCCGCTTGATTGTTGGAGGCAGGGAACTTGAAACGGATGGCGTCTTGCATGGTGTACTCTCCTTCCGGACTTGCTAGTACAACTCCAGCTCCGCTTCTTTCTTTTGTAGCTGATCCGTCCGTATACAGGATCCAACAGTTGGGTGGGAGCTCGATGGGAGAGTCTTTTTCCTCCGGTGCGTTTTGCTTCCGGGAGGTGGGGAGATGCTCACCCATAAAGGCAGTCTCGACCATGAAGTCAACCAAAGGTCATGCTGTGAGGGTCTTCCTTGGTTGGTAGGTGATATCAAACTCGGTAAGAGAGATGGACCAATTAAGGAGACGTCCGGAGCCGTCCAACTTATGTAATATCTTCTTCAGTGGTTCATTCGTGTACACGGTGATGGGATGTGCAGAAAAGTAGGCACGTAATTTCCTCGATGCAATAACTAGCGCGTATGCTATCTTCTCCACATTAAAGTATCTGCTTTCCACGTCAGACAGTGCCTTAGAGACATAGTAGACGGGCTTTTGAATTCCTTCGTCATTCCGAACTAGGGCAATGCGACAAAGATGATCGGTGGCAGCCTAGGAAGACATACAACATCTCACCTAGAGGCCTGGATCACGAGCAAGGGAGGGGAACCCAAGTACTCCTTCAATCGGAGGAACGCTTGAGCATTCGGGAGTCCAGAGAAGCTCTTGGTACCCTTCAATACCTTAAAGAAAGGCAATGACTTTTCGGCAGATTCGCAATGAACCTTCCAAGTGCCGCTATTCTTCCATTTAATCTTTGAACCTCCTTCACGGTGGTAGGTTCCTTCATGTCAATGAGTGCTTTGATTTTTTCTGGTTCGCCTCAATTCCCTTTCAGGATACCACGAAGCCCAAGAACTTTCCAAATTGTTACCCCGAACACGCACTTACTTGGGTTTAACTTCATGTTGTTGGCTCCTGAGGTTGTTAATTGTCTCTTCCAGTCGTGAACGTGACTGCCCTCCTTGGTCTTTATGACCATGTCATCGATATAGGCTTCCATGTTGCGACCTATTTGTGTTTCAAATACCTTGTTCACCATCCGTTGGTATGTAGCACCGGCATTTTTGAGCCCAAAGGGCATCATGATGTAACAGTAATTTCCCCCAGGTGTTTGAAAGGCCGTCTTCTCGATGTCCTCTTCCGCCATTTTTATCTGATGATAGCCTGAATAGGCATCCAGGAAGCTGAGAGTTTGGTGTCCAGCAATGGAGTCAACCAACTTGTCAATTCTGGGGAGAGGATAGCTATCCTTGGGGCAAGCCTTGTTCAAATCAGTGAAGTCTATACACATATGCCACTTCCCATTTTGCTTCTTCACCATTACTACATTAGCTAACCAAACGGGGTACTTGACTTCAGGTATAATTCCGGTGCTAAGTAATTTCTGCACCTCTTCTTTAATAGCTTCCTCCTTGTCCCTCGCAAAGTTTCTCCTTGTCTGGGAGATAGTTTTTGCCAAAGGATCAACTTTCAGGCGGTGGAGGGCTACTTCTTCATTGATCCCTCTCATGTCTTCGACTCTCCAAGCAAAGACGTCGAGACTGTTTTTCAAGAGGGAGATGATTCTTTCTTTCTCTTTTGGAGATAGTTGGCCCCCGAATTTGACATTTTGTTCCGGATAGTCAGGATTGATGACTACCTCTTCCAGCTCATCTACAGGCTTCATTTCAGGACCGTCTCGAAATTCCAGAGACTCGATAATAATTTCTCTAATTCTCCTCCCTTCGTTGTCATTCACATTGAGGCCTTCTTCCTCCATAAGTTTATCGACGTCAGGAAGATCGACCTTCCCCAAGTCATGGTTGGCCCCCGAGTTCTGGCCGTTGACAAGGATGGGGTCTTCCTCAGAGACGGACAGAACTATACCTTGGTCATCTGCAATTTCTTGGACCATAGGTACTTCCTCAGATACAGGTGAAATTGTGCCTTGGTCATCTGCAATTTCTAGGACCATAGGCTCTTCCTCATTATCAAGTACCTCACGGATATAGCTCATTCTGGAGCTAGTTTCTGTGGTTTCTGGGACTTGGAGATCTTGATGTTTTCCTCGGGGGCATATATCTCCACACTTTTAGATTTCTTTCTGCTCTTTACGACATGTTCCAAGAAGTCTTTGGGGGTTGCCCTCACACATCCAATTCCAGCACGAGTGGGAAATTTAACTCGTTGATGAGGAAGGGAGGCCACCATCCCAAGTTTAGCTTGACTTGGAATGCCTATGATTGCATGATAATCACTAGTCAAGTCCATGACTACAAAATTGACAGTAGCCTTGGCTCGGAAGGGATGTTCACCGACTTCGAGTTCCAGTTCCACAGTTCCCTTAGCTCCAACCTTATGGTTGGTGAATCCTTCCAGTCTACCATTATATGGTTCCAGCATAGTGTCTTTCAATCCCATTTGTTGGAAAGCGAAATAGTACATAATGTCACGGGAGGCCCCCGTGTCTACAAGTAATCTTTCCGATTCCACATTATCAATCCGACCCTTTATCACCAAGGGTTGTTCACGGGCAGCACGGCTTCCTGCCAGTTCGTTGGGAGAAAAACTAATAACCTCTTCCGCCTTATGGATCCAAGCAGGCACATGGTACACCTTGCTTAGTTCATGTATCTGGTCCCTCAGCTTTCTGGTAGAAGTCACTTCTTCACGGATCACGTGTAATTTGGCCCTAGGAGGCCTACGTTCTCCATCTTCACTTTTGTCGTAATCTTCGCTTTCCTCTTCCTTCCGCTTTCGCTTATTATCTTTTTTCATGACATAGCGATCTAGCTTCCCTCGTCAACCCATCGTTGGATTATTTTCTTGAGGGCCCAACAGCCATCAGTGGTGTGCCCATTATCCTTGTGGAAATCACAGTATTTGGAAGTGTCACGAGGGTACTTTGGTTTGTCACTCAGCGGACGATGAGGTGGAAGATTTACTAACTGCATGATTTCCGAGATGGGTTTGGTTAGGGGGGTGAACACCACAGGTTTCTCTGTGCCTCTTGTTCTGTTCTTCCCCTTAGATCCCTTTCCATTCCCATTGTCATTCTGACGAGTGCTCGTCGCCTCTGGTTCCGCCTTATCAGATCCCCTTTTCTTGCTCTTGTCCTCGGCCATAGCAATGGCGTATGCCACATGGTACAATTCGGACTTGGACTTAGGTTCCCGGGTGGAGAGTTCATAGATGAGTGGACCAGATTTCAATCCAGAGTGGAAACAAACAATGACCTCCCTGTCAGTGAGGCTCTCTTCAACCCGGTCTGCCATTTTTCGGAACCGGTTGTAGTAACTGAGGGTGGTCTCTCCCTTTCCTTGCTCGATATTGGCAAGGTCGATCAATCTCATCTTTCTCCTACCAGCTGTGGCAAAGTGGTTCAGAAACATTCTCCTCATGCCTCTCCAGCTATCGATGCAACCTTTTTTTAGTTCACGGAACCAGGTCAAGGCTGTTCCGGAGAAGGTGCTCGCGAAAGCTTTGCAAAGCATGTCATCAGCTACGGTGACGAGGTTCATGATTTGTTCAAAACTTTGCACATTGTCCTTTGCGTCAGTGGTTCCGTTATATTTTTCAAAATTTGGAACCTTAAAGTGCGGATTTGGTGGTGCTGCTGTTATCCTCAGGGAGAACGGACGAGTTGCCCAGTCAAAGTCATCGTCGTCAAATTTCTTTCCCATCTCCATGTCATCAAGTCTTTGTTTCAACGGCTTCCATTGTTTGGTTTCTACTCCCTTGTCACTGCTAGAGCGGGTGCTTCGTTGGGAGCTACGAGTTGATTTGTCCTTGGGGCGACCATTCACCCTACTGTGTTCCACGTCGTGTTGGTGGCTGTCCCGTTTGGATGGTGCCTTATCACGCCTTGGTTCCAAGTCTTGGCCACCAAGTATCATTTTATATGGTTCCGGGGTCCTCGGTCTAATGAATTGACGAGGACGAGGTCGTGGAGAGTCTCGTCGAGGACGAGGAGAATCAGGGCGAGTTCGACGAGGACGAGGTGATCCTGGACGACGGGGAGCCATGACAAGACGAGGTGGTGACATTCGTTTGCTCAGACTGAGCCTTGTCCTTAGGTCCCGTGAGTTCACTTCCTCTTCCCTGAGAGTTAACTGGCTTCTCAGGTCAACCATCTGATCCTTCTTCTTACTGTCATGCCGAGGACGGGGGGAATCTCGGAGGGCCTGCTTAGATGGTAAGGCAGGATCGAGGGGAGGACCTCGTCGCTCACCTTGCTCCCTTCCAAGAGGGTTGCCCATAGACGGCAGCATGAATTCAGCCATGGAATGGTCTGGGTCCAATTGCAAAAGAGCAACATGTGTCTCATACATCCTTTGCAACGTCTCCATTTGTTTATGTAGCAAAGAGCGTCGGTCAACGGGTTGAGTTCCTCCCGCTTGATCGGCGTCGGCATTCTTTGTCTTCTTCCTTCCCACTTGCTTCCGACGAGGACGAGTAGGACGAGGAAGGTCAGCACCCTCTCCCTCGGCATTCGCCTGACCCTTGGAACGAAGGGTCATGGCGAGGGGAGGAGGGCCGTCTGGCTGAGGTAGAGGAGGAGGTAGCTCCTCGGCACCTGGGTTAACCCCATTCACTTGGGTTTGTTCCTCAGCCGTAACACTCGTAAATTGTCCGTCCATTGCAAATCAACAATTGCAATAGCGAATTTACCCAAAGCGAGAATTTCCAATAGATCCAAATTTCTGGCCAAAATTAGGGCAAATTTTGACCACAAACAAACTGCCAATTGCGATTTTTCCAACACAAAAATTCAGGCCAAAAATTCGCTTTCGGTGTGATTTTGCAGATTCCGTCCGAATTTTTGCAGAATCCGGCGGTTTAAGAACAGAGCCCAAACGGAACAAGAATTTCTGTTCAAATCTAGCAGATTTCCGGCAAACAAACTGGCTCTAGCGAGCTTTTTCCAGGCCAAACAAAGGGTGTTTGAATCGATTTCCCGACAATGGAACCAATTGATGATGCCAAAATCGTCAAACCAGCCCAAATCCAAGCGTTCAGATGCTCCGGAGATTGCAAGGCCTGAAAATAAGAGAAAACACGTAAACTAAGCTGGGGCGAATCCGGCTAAAGGCCCTCCGGCGTGAGAGTAAGTTCACGGTTTGTATGTAAGAAACTAAATTGACAGAGTGTCTGTATTGTAAAAAGTAACCTCCCAAATAATGAGCCATAGGGCTTGTATTTATAGGGATTGATTGATAGAATCCATGTTGGAGTGAACTTGTAAAGAGATAAGACATAATTCTAAGAGAATTATATCTGTTAAGGAGTCATTGTTTGACTTGAATTGGTTTTGGTAATTGCAATCCTGATTGGATCACGACTGTAGAATCCTTGTTTGATAAGGACCGTGTAATCTGCTAGCCGGAACGCCGAGGAGCAAGAATTTTTTATCTCGGCATTCGTATATAAGCCGAGATGCATGATTTTGCCTCCTCGTCATTTGATGATTGGCCGGCATGTGAAGATGCCGGGGTGAATGATTATGTCTCCTCGTCACTTGAGGATATGCCGAGGTAAGAACTTTTCTCTCCTCGTCACTTTGTGATATCTCGGAGTACGATGGACCAAGTATGAAGATATAAGGCCGAGGTGGATGCTTCTCGGCATACGAGAAAAATGTTCCTCGGCCCTAACACTTGTGTATTGGATTATGTTTATGGCCCAATCCATTTGGGCCCAACTCGAACAAGCCCCTGTTCATATCTCGATTTATACTGTTCAATAATATTTATTTTAGTACACAAGAGAGTATAATATAAGAGGGAGAGTAATATTTGGTAACAATCAAAAGGGGTCCATAAATAGATGAGGATATAACATGGAGGAAAATGTAGTGTCCATAATCTTCATATGTACTTGAAGACAAAATCAAAACTTGTACAATTCACATGCTATTATCAGATACTACAAATAATGATTTAGAATTTTAACATTACTTTTGCATTCCCAATATCTAACTGCTCTTCTACAATTCCAGGATTCAATACATAAATAATCAACACAAGCTGTAAAATAACATGCATTATTCTTCTCTCTCCTCTCTCTCTCCTCTCTCTCACACACACAACACACAAAACTGTGTGTGGATGGGAAAGTTAGCTTCTAAGCATGTTTTCATGATTGGAAATGAGAGAGTGATTTTTTTAAAGGGTAGTGCTTGGATGCTTGCAAAAGGGAAATCTTCACTTGGAAGTCAAAATCACTAAAAAGGGGTTAATTAGTTTAATTCTACATAAAAAGAAATATAATTATGTCAAATGGGATTAATAACTTAGCTAGTGGGTAGATTTAGTGAGAGGGATTGGTAGTAATTAGCAAGTAATCTAATTAAGAGGCTCACCCAACTATGTCTAACAATTCTTGTAATGTTAAAAATTGCAATGTTGATGCTAGATTGGCCCATACCTAAAAACAGGGCGGACTCAGAGTTAAAATGGAGGGGTTTACAAATTACATTACCCAAAAACTTCAAAAAATAATTGTTTGTTACATGACTACCTACATCGATTCTTCTTTTCTTTCCTAGGGGACGGACTGAGTTGGTAAGTGGGGATGCACTTAGTAATTTATTATTTTTTTTTAACATGTCAGCATTAATTTTCGAGGGTTCACGACCACCCCTTTGGGTGTGTCTGTGTCCGCCCGCCTAAAACTACTAGTGGTAGTTTGGACAATTCTCAAGAGTATGCTCAAACTATGCTAAAGCTGATTTCATCATGTTTTGTAAATTATTATCTAGATTGAAACATATTCAGAGTCTCTGATTGCATAATAATAGTTGAATTGATGATTTTTTTTAACACATTTGTGCCATCAAATTTATTACTTCTTCTGATTCAAAATGTATGTCGATTTGAAAGTTTTCACAAATATTAACATGTTCATTCAGTCCAATTGCATAATAGTTGAATTGATGATTATTGCTTTTTTCTTTCCGGAAACACATTTGTGCCATCAAATTTATTACTTTTTTCGTTTCAAAATGCATACTCTCTCCGTCCCCCGATAATCCGTAAAAAGATTCATTTTTGGCGTCTCACAATAATCTGCATTTTCCCAAAATGAAAATGGGATCCACTTCTCTCTACTCACAATACTTTTCAAATTTATTATTCTCTCTACTCATTCTCTCTCCTATTTTACTTTTACACTCACAACACCTTACCTTTATCACCTTTTACCTTAATTCCCGCGCCGACACAAAAAGTGCATAGAATTGGGGAACGGAGGGAGTATTGTTTTGAAAGTTTTCACAAATATTAAAAAAATGATAATTATTACTCCCTTCGTCCCAATAAGTTCGTCCCAATAAGTGCTTCACCCTTTTTGGTGGGCACGCAAATTATGAAAATGGGAGGGAAAAAAAATATTGTGAGTGTAATTTGAAAATAGGAGAGAGAATTAGTGAAGGGAATAGTAAATTATAATGGTGTTGTTAGTATTAAAATAATGTAGGAGAGAGAAAATGAGTGGAGGAAATAGTAAAGATTTTTTACTAAAAAAAAAAGTAAAGCTTTTAACGGGACGCCCTTTTGGGTAATTAGTGAAGCTTTTATTGGGTCGAAGGGAGTATATAACTTTATGAAGAAGTAATACCAAAAATACTCTTATTAATTAATTGTGTCACTCTTTTACTCTTTTACATTAAGTTCATTTAAAAACTATTTTTAATGAAATGAAACAAGTTTCAACTAGGGATAAATTTAGATTTTTGTCCAAAAAATACTCCCTCCGTCCCGTATGTATGAAGAGGCACGAATTTCCTTTTTGAGTGTTCTATTTGAAAAGGCACAACTCAAAAATGGAAACTTTTTTATTACTTCTTTATTTGTGGGATTCACTTGTCATATTCACAATAACTATTCACTAACTAATCTCTATCCCACTTTTTCTTTCCTACATCACTTTTCATATTCACAATATTTATTTCATTATACATTTTTTCAATTTCATATCTCACTTTTCTTAATTTTCGTGCAAGATCAATACTTTGCCTCTTCAGAAAAACGGAGAGAATATATATTTTGGAACAAATTTTTAATTTTAAACCGACATATATTTTAGATCGAAAAAGTATTATCATCTCAAAATCCATATTCGTTTCTAATGTAAATTAATAAGAAAAATAAAAATTCATTAGGCAAAAGTACAACTTATTCTCTTCTAAGCAAGCAAAGTCCAAGAAAACACAACCACTATACATCAATATCCTATGATAAACATGAATCATAACCACTATCATTACTCCAAAACCAACCTTTTCAATTTACAAAAATCTAAAAAGCCTCCACCCTCAAAAGTTGCTTTCTTTCTACTTCTCCCCCCCCCCCTCTCCTTATCCTTCTTATTCTTATTGTACTCTTCCCCATTCCATTAGGCAAAAGTACTGCTCCCTCCCTCCGTCTCGATTTAACGTTCACAATTGATTTTGCACGAAGATTAAAGAAAAGATATAGGGGTAAAAATATTATGAGTATAAAAAATTAAATAAAAGAGAAAATAGATGACAAAAATAATAAATTGATTGATGTTATAAGTATAAAATAAAATAGGAGAAAAAATTAGTAAGTAGAATATTAATTTTTTTTTGTCATTTTAAAAATAAAGCAAGTAAAATCCTTAAATCAAGAAGATAAAAAAGAAAAGTAGGATCAATAAATCGAAATCGAGAGGAGGGTGTACTTATTTCTGCAGGAGGTGGGTCCCACCTCAATCAAATTACCCTTCCTTTCAAGTATCTTTCTCATTAATACCTCCAACCTCCTCCCTCACCCACCACCACCACCTTCCTCCACCACCACCTCACACACACACACACACTTACTTTATCCTTTGTACATAACAAACCCACTAACTAACGCTTCATACCAAACTCAGTCATATTCATCAAGAAATCAGCTCAATTTTTACTCTCAGAAACAAAATTGAGCATAATCTTTAGCTAAGAACTTGATTTGATCATCTGGGTGTCTCCAAGAATGTTGAATCTCAGATGGGTCGTTGGGTTTTTCTTCATTGTTCTCCAATCTGTACATTCTCTTTCCTCCGACGGTCTCTCTCTCCTCTCTCTAAAATCCGCCATTGATGACGGCGGAACTGTCTTCGTCGATTGGAATGAGAACGACACCACTCCCTGCCACTGGAATGGCATTTCCTGCATGAACATTTCCGGACTCCGCGAACCACGCGTTGTTGGTATCGCCGTTTCCGGAAAGAATCTCCGTGGTTACATCCCGTCGGAGCTCGGAACCCTAGTTTACCTCCGGAGACTCAATTTGCACGGAAATAACCTATACGGCTCAATTCCCGATCAGCTCTTCAACGCTTCATCACTCCACAGCATATTTCTCTACGGCAACAATCTCTCCGGTTTGCTGCCGCCGTCAATGTGCAACCTCCCTCGCCTCCAAAACGTCGATCTCTCCAACAATTCTCTCTCCGGAACAATCCCCAAAGACTTACGCAACTGCCGCCAGTTACAGAGGTTAATTTTATCAGGAAACAAACTCGCCGGCGAGATTCCAGCGGGAATATTCCCGGAGCTGGCTAACGTCGTCCAGCTTGACCTTTCGTCAAATTCCCTCAATGGCTCTATTCCTAACGATATAGGAGAATTGAAATCTTTGTCAGGAACCCTAAATCTGTCTTTTAATCAATTTAGCGGGAAAATCCCGCCGTCGATGGGGGATTTGCCGTTGACTGTTAGCTTTGACCTTCAGAACAATAATCTCAGTGGACAAGTTCCTCAAACGGGGTCTCTTGTAAATCAAGGTCCAACTGCATTTCTAAACAACCCACTTTTATGTGGATTCCCATTGCAAAAGTCTTGCCGGAATGATAGTCCGGACAGTTCACCGGGAAACCATAACTCATCTCCGGTATCGGATTCCGGCGATTCAAGAAAAGGGCTTAAGCCTGGGGTAATAATATTGATTTCAGTGGCTGATTTAGTTGGAGTGGCATTTATCGGATTGATAATTGTTTATTTATATTGGAAAAAGAAGGATTCCCATGGTTGTAGTTGCACCGGAAAAGGGAAATTTGGTGGCAATCAGAAATCACATTTTTGCTCATTCCCCTGCATTAATGGCTTCCCTAGTAACGATTCGGAAGTCGAGTCGGAAAAGGGCGGCGGTGGTGGTGCAAGCAGCGGTCATGGTGGTGGAGCTGACGGAGATCTTGTGGCAATCGATAAAGGGTTTACCTTTGAGTTAGATGAGTTACTGAGAGCTTCTGCTTATGTATTGGGGAAGAGTGGGCTGGGGATTGTATATAAGGTTGTGCTCGGAAATGGCGTTCCGGTGGCCGTCCGGCGGTTGGGTGAAGGCGGAGAACAGCGGTATAAGGAGTTTGTGGCGGAGATTCAGGCGATTGGGAGGATAAAACATCCAAATGTGGTGAAGTTGAGGGCTTATTATTGGGCTCCCGATGAAAAACTTCTCATTAGTGATTTCATTTCTAATGGCAACTTGGCTGCAGCTCTTAGAGGTATAACTCTCGGTTCTTTCGTGCTATCATTCTTATTTTCAGTTTGCTTAGTTATATGGGTGCAAGTGCACCCACATAACCAAATAATTTGCATAGTTTAGTGATCAATGTGTTAGGATTCTAACCCTGTGGAACTCGCAAGAAGTTTTTTTTTTTTTTCAACTTAAATCTTGAAGCTTTGTAGTGTAATCTGTGCACCCAATTAAACGTTCTAGATCCGCCTCTGAGTAGATAGTAAATTAGTGACACCACGTCATCGATATCATGCATCAATTAAAAGCTTACGAGCTGATTCGGACCGAATTTTGCCTCCCCATGAACAAGTATCTACTATTGTTACATACTACATCAGGATGAATACTTTTATGTCACATAAATTGATTAGGGCGGGGGCAGGGCATGGGTAATGTCTATGTTGCGCTACACAATGATTTTCGAACATTAATGAGTCCACATGCCTGCCGATTAATTCTAGAATGGGCCACCATCTTTCGTTGCCTTGGAGACAAGTCGGACAACGAGTCATTTTATGAACACTTTTATGACTCACTGATCACGAAAGAAATCGCCCGATTGAGAAAATGTTGAGGCTTTAATGGTGTTCTTTATGTGTTCAATGAGAATGGGCCACCATATTTCGTTGCCTTGGAGACAGTCGGACAACGAGTCATTTTATAAACACTTTTATGACTCACCGATTGTATGTAACTTCTTTTTTATATATATGAAGTTATTTTTCACTGTTATTATTATTTACAATGTTTTTTAAATATCAAGCCCACGCGGTTCCAAAATCATGAATGCCCGCCTCTGGTGTTAAGTCTTGGTTCTGGGAACTTAAGATGGTACTATGAAACATAAGATGGTACAATATGAGAAGATCTGACATTGAAGTTATTTATCTCTTTTTGTATACTTTTAGGACCCTTTTTTTATTGCTTTTTGTTGAGTTAATATGTGGATTTGGAACCTCTGCAACGGCCAATTTTGCTGCATCCCGTGATCAGTATCAATTTGACCACATCTCCTGTTTTTGGTATTGAGCGGTTGAGATTCAATCAACAAAATGTGACGCTCGTGGCAAACTTGTTCAGCCCATTAAATCTCAACGGCACGTATCAAACAAAAACCGGGAATGTGGCAACTCTAAACCAATTGTTGCATTGTTGCAGCAAATTGGCCGCTGCAGTGGTTCCAGATTCGGTAAAATGTTATGGTTGAATCAACAAGGGATAAGGGAAGTATTATTCTGAAAATATGTGGTTTTTACGCTAATTAAATCATGTTCACAGGGAAATCTGGTCATCCTTCATCAACGCTCTCGTGGTCAACCAGGCTTAAAATCGCAAAGGGAACAGCCAGGGGCCTTGCTTACCTCCATGAATGTAGTCCAAGAAAATATGTCCACGGAGACATCAAACCCTCAAACATCCTCCTCGACCACGAATCCCAACCCTACATCTCAGATTTCGGCCTCAACCGTTTGATCACAATCACCGGAAACAACCCATCCTCCTCCGGTGGCTTCATGGGCCCCGCCCTCCCCTACATAAAGTCAACCCAACCCGATCGAGTCAACAGCTACCGAGCCCCCGAAGCTCGAGTCCCTTCCAATCGGCCTACACAAAAATGGGACGTCTACTCATTTGGTGTCGTCTTGCTAGAGCTACTGACCGGAAAGTCTCCCGAGCTTTCATCTCCAACTACTTCTACTTCGACAGAAATCCCCGATCTAGTGAGGTGGGTCCGCAAAGGATTTGAAGAGGAAAAACCGTTATCGGACATGGTTGACCAAATGTTGCTTCAAGAAGTACACTCAAAGAAGGAAGTATTAGCCGTGTTTCACTTAGCCCTTGCGTGTACTGAAGGAGACCCGGAAACACGACCACGGATGAAAAACGTCTCTGAAAATCTCGAGCGGATTTGAATTTGAACTCGAACTCGAACTCGGACTATCTTTTCTCGATTATTCCTGAGGAAATTCTGAAATTTTTCAAGGTACAGAAGTTTATGAATGTTTCGGCATTCTTTCACAACGTTATCTGGTTATATATTCATCTTTTGCTCTAGATTAGCTACATTTGTAAGTTATAAGATCTCATTTCCTGTTTTTTTTTTTTTTTTTTTTGTAATAACATTTGTAAGAATATAAGTCATTGACATAACTAATGAAATAACATGAACTTTCATGTTATTCCAAAAAACAAAGTGAAACCTCATTAATATATTCAAAATTATTAAAAAAAAATCACTTGCAAATTCATCAGTTATGTCAATGACTTGTATTCTTACAATACCAAGTAATATTTTTTTTTTCACTTGCAAAGGCTTTTATTTATTATTATTATTATTATTATTATTATTATTATTATTATTATTATTATTATTATTAGGCTTTTTTTCCTCTGATAATTGAATATCGTAGTATTCTTTTACTTTTTTGGTTGACCGTAATAATTAGACATTAGACATGGCCAAATCCGGATAAGGTTACGGTTCTGACCTGCCGGGTACGGGTTTGAAAAATGAGGAACCGGAACCGAATCGCCAATTGTACGGGTATGGGTCCAATGGTTTACGGGTCTTACACGGTTTTGGTTCTGACGGGTCAAATCTGGGTACGGTTTCACGAGTCCGTACGGGTGGTACGGGTACGGGTCGGCCATGTCTACACACACATAGGATTTAGACATGGCCAAATTCAGGTTCGAGTACGGCTAAGGTTTCGACCCTTCGGATTTAGACATGGCCAAATTCAGGTTCGAGTACGGTTAAGGTTTCGACCCTTCGGGTACGGGACTGAAAAATGAGGAATCAGAACCGAACTGAACCGCTAATTGTACGGGTACGGGTCCAACGGTTTACCGGTCTCACACAATTCCGGTTTTGAAGGGTCAAATTTGGGTAGGATTTCATGGGTCCGTACGGGTACGGGTCGTACGGGTCGACCATGTCTAGTAATAATAGTTGTTTTGCTCCGATAGTCGGCTATTAGTATTAGAGGGGCTGAAAATTTTGAGTTGAGATCGCATGTATCAATTCTATGAATTACATTGTGTACCACATAAAATCCAATAGTTATGCGTAGATGATTAGGGCTGTTACACGAAACGAGCCTGCTCGAGCTCGGTTCGGCTCGAAAAAAGCTCGAGTTCGAGTGGACTCGAGTTGAACTCGAGCTCGAGCTCGAACCGATTTTTAAGCTCGTGATTTTTTCGAGCTCGGCTTGTATGTTCGACGAGCCCTATTCGAGGTCGACTCGTTTGAGCTCGACTCGGACTTGGCTTGTTAAAAGCTCGAATGAATTTTAGTATATATATATCACAAAATCTGGGGAGAAACGCGTTTCTCCGTAACTTATGGAGAAACGGGGCCCGACTTGTCGCGCGACAAGGCTTCTGGATATCCAGAAGCTTATGAAAGTGATATCCAGAAACCTTCAAAATGAATATCCAGAAACTTTCAAAATGTTTCTGGATATTCATTTGATGATTTCTGGATATACATTTGAAGGTTTCTGGATATCCAGAAACCTTCAAAATGAATATCCAGAAACTTTCAAAATGTTTCTGGATATTCATTTGATGGTTTCACGGATATACATTTGAAGGTTTACGGATATCCGTAAACCTTCAATAAGCAATTTCGGTCTTGGCCTTGGATTTGGCTTCAAATATATTTTTACGGATATCCGCCCAAAGGCTTCCGGATATCCGTTCCAAAGCTTCCGGATATCCGTAACCCTTTGAGACCGATATCCGTAAATTTTTTACGGTTATCAAACGCATAGCTTCGGCTATTAAAAACACGTTTCTCCATAGTTATGGAGAAACGCGTTTCTCAGAACCTACTACTATATATATATATATATATATATATATATATATATATATATATATATATATATATATATATATATATATATATAAAAGCTCGTTTAGGCTCGAGTTCGATTACAACTCGAATTAGAGCGCGATAAAGCTCGTTTGATTTCAGATTTTTTTTTCAAAAAATAAGTTGAAGCTCGAGCTCGACTCGTTATTACTCGAGTTCGAGCAGTTCGCGAAAAGCTCGCGAGCCAGCTCACGAAAAGCTCGAAACTTGATTCGAGCCGAGCTCGAACAGGCATTCTGGGCTCGAGCTTGAGAAAAGCTCGAGCTCGTTTAAAAGTTAACGAGCTCGAGCTCAAAACATCAAAATCTCGGCTCAATTCGTTTACCGCCCTAGATGATGTTGCTTGTTTCAATTTTTTTGTAATGGAGCCCTTGAAATAAGAGAAGCGCGCTGGTGGTGGTAATTTGTCCTAGATACCTCATAGAAAATTAAAAAATGTACAGTATATATTTTCTTTTAGGTATTAATATTAGGCTGAAGGACCTTATGTGAATTGTCTCTTATATTAGCCCAATTCATCTCCCTCTGTCCCACCTTAGTGTAGACTGGTGGTCAAATTGATCAAACTTTGATCAATAATTTAGCACAAAATAATTATCCTAACGAAAATCTAAAAATGGTTATTGTATCACAATTAAGATTATTTTCGATTTCAAGTTTTAGATTTTCATTAGGATAATTATTTTGGGCTAAAATATTGGTCAAAGTTTGGTCAATTTGACCACCAGTCTACACTAAGGTGGGACGGAGGGAGTATATTACAGTACACATAGGAAAAAATCGTTTCTGACCGCTGTGATAAAAAGCGGTCGAAATTTATTCTCAAAAATTGATCCGACGACCTGAATTAATCAAAATATTTTACCTTCCCACTTCCAATTTTATAACTACCCAACTTCTCTTACTAAACATGTCTTTTAACTTTTCCCCCACCCTTTTATTTAAAGAGGTTGGTTATAGAAAGAGAGATAAATTGGGATTTGGGTTGAAGTCAGTAGAAACAAAATAGAGGTTGAGATTCATTATCGACAATTTGATCTGACGACGTGAATTAAACCTAAACTACACACTATCTATTTCCTTTTACCACTCCCACAACAGGTACTCAACATCCGCTCCAAGCCACACGCACAATCACAAACAAACACGCACAAAAATGCAGAGGCCAAAGAGTGTTCTAAGAGACGAAATCAATTAAAAATCACAATGGTTAACATTCGCTCCAGGCCACACGCACACGCACAATCACAAACAAACACACACAAAAATGCAGAGGCCAAGGCCAAAAAGTGTTCTAATAGATGAAATCAATTAAGAATCTCTGTCACCAAACCTTATTTCTAATTGAAAAGTTGACATTTGTTTCGCTTATTCATAGTTTTGAATGAATATTTAGAGTTTACTTCCTGCAATGCAAGATATATCATCGTAATTCCCGTTAATTGAATTTTGTATTTAGTTATCAATATTTTTTCCCTACTCAACTTTAGTATAACTCCCCAATTTCTTATCCAGAACAGTATTCTAATCTCCCACCCTTTTGTGTAAAAAGAAAAAACCTATCCAGTTTCTCATTATTGGTATCGACATGGGTAATGATTGCATTGAATGTAATTGCTTAGGGCTCTTTCATGCGTTGTAACGGATCAACATGTTAGTGTTTGGATTTATTGTTCATAAGTTTTGTTTTGAGTTGTTATTATGATTGGGTTTATATGGTTGGTGATATTTATATGTATTATTAGTGTGTTAGTGATTGTTAATTCAAAGAGTAAGAAAGGGTGAGAGAATGAGGCTATACAACAAAGTGGGTTGCTTTTGGTGTGGACTGTTTAATGAAATTCCTCAGCAACAACCCCTCTCTAATTCTCTTTCTCCTAAATTAAATGTTAATTTTGCACAAAGTAAAAGATATTTTTTTATTATTATTTTAAAGAGCATTGATATATACTATAGTATTTGGTTGTGCAGTGTGTGTAGGTTCTTTTAAGACTACTCACATCGGTGACTCTCCATGGGAGAATCACCCAAAAAAAAAAAGCATTGAAAGTCACGATTTTTTGCAACCTGGGTTGGCCAATTGCCCTGGGTTGATCCCGGGCAAGGTCACCATTTGTTTTTTTTTTTTTCACCAAATTATTTTGATTTTGTGTGTATATAAATATATTTTTAAAACTAGTATATTTTATATAATTATATAAATTAAAAAAATAAAAAATATATCAAAATTCATTTTTTTTAATAATTGTATGGGTAATTATTTTTAATAATTTTACGGGTAATTTTAAAAATATTATTACTAATACATTATTTTAAAAAATAAAATGATAAGTATTTTAGGTAAGTTGAAGTAAAGAAAAAATAAATATTTTATTTGTAAAAGATTGGGTTGGGTTGGGTCGAGGTCACTGATGGGAGTATAAATTATATAAGGTTGGGAGTGTGTATATGGAAGTGAGAGAAATTAATATTTTATTTGAGGTTGGGTTGGGTCGGGGTCACTGATGGGGATAGCCTAAGGTTGAAGATTTGTGACATTGTCTTTGACCTAAACGATTGCGTAATTTTTTTGGGTGCTCAGGAAAGAATGTTTATGTGTGGGGGTGGTGGGGGCCATACCTGACTTAACACTTATAGCATTGCATATATATTTATAGATTTTTTTTTAATAAGATTGTTAGGATAGTCTTGAAGGTTTTTGTTATCAGTTTTGGGGGTTGTGTTCAAATTGCAAACATGCTTCATCTCAACAGCTTTTTTTTTTTTTTTTTTTTTTTTTTTGTTATAGGTTACATTTTGAATTATGTATTGAATTTGGTGTTACAGGTTTGTGCGGTAATAGGTACAAGATTCTGAATATTTGTGCATTTGGCAAGCATTTGTTATCTCTGAAAGAAAATTGTATCTTCACCAAAGCGCATTGATTAATATCATTAGTTTGTTGACGCGTTAATAATAGGGATGTTATATAAAAATAGAATAGTGGGTGACTGAGATTACTTGGCTGTGGGTTTGGGAAACCTAAATTTATAAAGTGGGTTGTTGTTGAAATTCATTATGTGTGATTTGTCTTTGTTTAATTGAAATTTTTCATATAATTTTGTTATGTTGGTTAAGATCAGGCACACCTAAAAATGAATATATACTGAAATTGGTTCTTTTTTCTCTGATGTCGTTTTCCTCCACCCTAATATGGATATCCATTTTTCTGCTCTCTGAAGTGAAGAGGTCTCGAATGAATCGCAATCATGTTGGAGTTGATCAATTCGTATGCAGTTAGTTAAGGAAGATCACCAAAATTTGTATTCTATTTTTAGTAATGCGACATTCTTTTTTGAACCGACATGATTGCGGCGCTTCTCTGTGTGTGTGTGTGTGTGTGTGTGTGTGTGTGTGTGTGTGTGTGTGTGTGAGTGTGAGTGTGAGTAGTGAAAAAAAATGAAAAAAAAAATGAAAAGCATGATATTTATTTAAGAGGAAGTATTCCTTTAATTTAAAGGTTTCTCTTATTTCTCTTCTTTTTTGTTTGACATATTTTCTCTGTTGCAATTTTATGTTTTGGATTTCTGATAAAATCAAATTTTTCTTCCTACGATTGTTCGGTTCAGGCACTATTGTATTCTTATATGCAGTTAAGTAATGTGATAGAACATGATAGTTGACAAAGGTGGAGCTTGCTATGTTAAAAATTAACTTTCAATTGGGAATTATTTTGTTAATAAGTAGGTAGTACCATTTTCTATTTGTGGGTTTTGATATATTCATGGTTTTACTTATTGGAGTTGAACTGTTAATAAAATTTGCCAAGAAAAGCGTGAAGCTGATTTGAAAATTGCTCTCCATATTTTTAGTTTGCTTAAGTCACATTGAACAGTTTTGCTTGATAAATGAACTAACCTACTCCCTCCGTCCCATACCTACGTGCACACTTTTCATTTTGGGCATCCCAAACCTACGTGCACATTTCCTAAAATGAAAAAGAATCTTTACTATTCCCTCCACTCATTCTCTCTCCTACATTATTTTAATACTCACAACACCATTATAATTTACTATTTCCTCCACTCATTCTCTCTCCTATTTTATTTCACACTCACAACACTTTCAATATAATACTCTCTCCTTAATTTACGTGAAAAGTCAAACTAGGCACCAAGGTCCGAGACGGATGGAGTATTTATTAACGTAATGGGTGGGTTAGGGTTGTTATAGGAAAAAGGGTAGTGAATTACGATAAAGTAGTGAGGGTGTTTGACGAGAATGGAAAGAAGAACATGGGTGGGATGGTAGGAGTTATCGGAGGAGGAAGACTATTGAATTGTTCTTTTTTTTTTCCCCTTTATTTACTTTATTTAGGTGGTGAAATGCTGAGTTTCCAAGTTTTACAAGTTGCTTAGTTGTGTTGCAAAATATTGGATACTTGAAAGATTGAGTTTTTGTGATCCTGGTTATGTACTGACTGTGCCATGTTTATTTTTGATGCAGATGTTGTTGGTGAAGACTCCTTAAAATGATGATGCCATTTGTGAACGCCTCTATCAATGATGACACAGTTAATGAATACTTCACAAGATGATCATGCCTTGGCACATGATTTTTATTTTAGATGGGCAAAAAAGAGCAATCGGCATTTTAATTATATCTTTCCCCTTTGTCTGTTATTTCCAGCGCTGACTGTGACATAAATCAGCAGCAGCGTCACCGCACCATTAACTACCAGAATACCCCCCTCTCTCTCTCTATATATAAATATAGATAGATAAATAAACAGAAGATTTTTCTGGATGTGTTTTTCAAATAATTTTTGTATGTTTTCATATTCTCTTGATATAGATTTTCACCTTCAGGTTTTATTTTGTTTAACACTCCCCTCACTTTAAAAAAAAAAAATTATTTAGTTAATTTTGACGCTTCTCATGCTCTTTCTCCTTTAACATTTATTGGACTAATTGTAATGAACAAGCAGTTGCTGCAGTTGCTCATGCATGATGATCACCCTGGTCTAAGCCAAAACAATTAGAAAAAACATGGTATAAGCATCATTTGCATCCTAAACGACAACATGAATATGAAGTATACTACACCCATCCCATATACTCTGTAATTTCATTTACATAAACCAAAACAATATGATCTAATGAAATTACAGATTATAGCAATAAGTAATAATAAACTTTAATATGCCCGTCGAATTTCGACGGGTTACTCACTAGTTGAAGATAATACAACGATAACTTAAAAAAAAAATGACTGAGTGTGATGATGTGTCGCCATTTCTCGCGGGAAGGGAATTCGATTTCTTTCGTAGTTTCTTTGAAAAAAACCAAATACAACCCGGGAAAAAGAACGGAGTCGCCACGCCATTTTTGTTTTAAGGGCCAAAACTTTGAAAAAAGCCCGAGATCAGAAATTTGGGTTCGGAGGTCATGTTACACGCCGGGAAGGACGTTAGTGTGCACCCGGAATGCCTCGTAAAACGAGTCTTCCAAGCTGAAAATCATTTGTGTGTGTGTGTGTGTGTGTGTGTGTTTTGGCCAAAATACTTTGAAACTCAGAAAAGTAAAAATTGGGATATCTTTTTAAGACTTTAAACTGATCCCATGATTTTTTGGAAGATTTTTGGATTGAGATTTGGTACTCAAAAGACCTTTTGAAGTTGAGAGCCACTTCTGCCAGAATGAAAAAGGCAGTGGACCTTTGATTTTGAAATGGATTCAAGGGTCTTAAAACTTCATAATCTGGATAAACTCAGAGAATGAAAGTTGTTCCAGACACCTTAAATAAGATTTGTGCAAAGGAATTTTCCATTTTGGAGAAGATTTGAGGGGTCAAAACCTTCTGGAAACCTCAGATATGAGATCTGGATTCCCAGAAGCTGATGAACTAGACTCTGAAAGAAAATTTGAAAAGAGGAGTTTTACTCACCCAAAAAATAAAGTAAAAATATGTATGGAAAGATCTGGATGTTGGCTACAAAAAGTGTTTTGTAGTCAACACCAAATTCCACATATATTTTGTCCAAAAAATTAGACCATGGACTGAGGTCTGAGAAAATTGCTACTGGACAGCAACTTCTCAAGAAAGAAAATATGATTTTAAGGGGGGTTTTGCATCCATGCTTGTCCCCATTTCCCTAGGTTTTGGTTAGTGATCACTTGACATTTTAGTGGTGAATCAACTATACCAAACCATCCTTGGGGTACATTAGGACTAAGCATTTCATTTGCTTGGGAAGGGGATTTTTATCCTTTGAAAATGAGATTTGATGCTTGAAAATGGTTTTTAGGGTTTTGAAAATGAGTTTTCTTTGCAAGAAAGTAAGAGAACTTGAAAATAATCTTGATCTTTGTATAAGATCATCCATGGAGATGGTCTTCCATGGTGATCTTCTTAGATCTAAAGCAAGAAGATGAAAGAACTACATTTTGTAGTTTGCAAATGCATGCATGGTTGGAGTTTAGGGTAAGGAGAAGGAGGGTTTACCAATCTTCCTTGTGTTCTTGAGTTTTTGGCTTGAGTGTATGAGTGTTTAAGGCTTAAGTATGAGAGTGAGTGGATGAGTGTGAGTTGGGAAAGATTGGAGAGAAAATGGTGACAATTCTTGAAGAATTCTCACTGTTTTCTCTCTATATTTCGCCAGAGGTTCGGTGCAATTGGTGTTGTTGCTCCTCATTTTTGTGACTGGAGGGCTCAATTTATAGCCCTCTGGAAATTGCAATCCCATCCGCGCGGACAGGACCTGGAGCGTGCACTGTTCATTAAATGCAGCTCCAGGCTTTGGACACAAGGAATATTTCTTTTGAAATTTGAATTATACAGCCAGTTTATGTTCCAGGAAATTCTATTTTTGGTTTTATTCCTTTTGTTTTACTTTTTGAGATTCTTTTTGAGGTTTAACCTTAAATAACAATGCCCATTTTACCCTCACTTTGTTAGAAAAGTTAGGAATGTTAGAAATTGTTAGAAATGTTATAACTTTCGTTAATTTTCTAACGAAAATTCTAACAAGCTCAAATTGGAGCACTTACAGTAGCCCCTCGGCGACGGCGCTTTCGAAGGAAGCGGGGTCGTCGATAAGAGTAAGGCTCCATACTTGGCGGGATGATCGAGTGATCGGGTGGCTGAACCTAGCGATAGGCTACCTACGTATCCCGAATGGGAATCAAGCCAGTCGTAGTTCGGGTCTTTGACCCTGGAGATGATGGCGTTTTAGGTGCCTCGAACCTGATGAGCGAGTTACGCGATCGGTTCTTTGAAAAGAAACTCTGCTGGGGATAAGAGATGACCATTTTCGGTGTGATGGCTATCCGCTCTGCTGGGGATAGGAATGACCATTTTCGGTCTCTGCTGGGGATGATTGCGATTTATCGCTTTCCTAGTGATAGCGTCTTAGGTGCCTCAAACCTTGGAGATGGCGTTTTAGGTGCCTCGAACCTTGGAGATGGCGTTTTAGGTGCCTCGAACCTTGAAGATGGCTTTTTAGGTGCCTCGAACCTTAATGATGATGGCTTTTTAGGTGCCTCGGACCTTGATGATGATGGCTTTTTAGGTGCCTCGGACCTTGATGATGATGGCTTTTTTAGGCGCCTCGGACCTTAATTTGAAATGGCCTTTCGGTGGACTTCGTCTGCTGTCGAAGGAGAGGGTGATCGTTTTGGTCGAGGGGCTGGACCTAATGATAGGCTACCTACGTATCCCTAGTGGGAATCAAGCCCTTTCGTAGTTCGAGTACTACTCGGGATTCCGTTGGCTTTTGGGATTCCGTTAACTTTGCTGGGGATTTTGTTAGCCTTTGCTGGGGAAAATCAGACGTATTTGTCTGGGAAATCGGTCTTACGTTTGACTGTCGTGGGATGATTTTGATGAAAGATACGAGATCTCGTTATCTTTCTCGGGAAGATCGGTCTTACGTTTTACTGCCGGAAAGGATTTTGATGAAAGATACGGGATCCGTTATCTTTCTCGGGGAGATCGGTCTTACGTTTGACTGCCGTTTGATTAATTTGATGAAAGATACGGGATCCGTTATCTTTCTCGGGGAGATCGGTCTTACGTTTTACTGTCGGGAAGGATTTTGATGAAAGATACGGGATCCGTTATCTTTCTCGGGGCACTCGGTCTTACGTTTTACTGTCGGGGGATAATTTTGATGAAAGATACGAGCTCTCGTTGTCTTTCTCGGGAAGATCGGTCTTACGTTTGACTGCCGGGAAGGATTTTGATGAAAGATACGGGATCCGTTATCTTTCTCGGGGCACTCGGTCTTACGTTTTACTGCCGGGAAGGATTTTGATGAAAGATACGGGATCCGTTATCTTTCTCGGGGAGATCGGTCTTACGTTTGACTGCCGGGGAATGGTTTCCTTGAAAGGGGGTTGACTTTGTCAAGTTGGGGACTGAACTGCAGAGTTCCAGATTTTTAAAGGGCAAAAGGGTCATTTTGACCCTTACAATCCTGTCCGCGCGGAGAGGGTTTGAAAACCAGGGGGTATTAATGAGGGGCCAACGCCCTTCCTCTTCCCTATTCAGTTTTCTGAAAATCCGAGAGCAGAGAGAGAGAAACCGAGAGAAGGAAGCCATTGTTGCTCAAAAAGCTTGAAAATTCCTCCGATTTCTTCGATTTTCGAGCAATGGAACACGGGGAAGGTGCTTTTCAAGGCCAAGGACGTGGCCCGGTGGCGGAGAGACGATTGGAGCTCGTCCGGATGAGGAGGCATTATACTCTTTCGCAATCGATTGTGGAGGAGCCATACCCCGATGCTTGGCAACATTGGGCCACCGATCCGAGTCTCCGAACGGTATACTTCGAATCTTTTCATTCCCTTTGTTGATTTCTTGTTTGAAATTTGAATTTTGGGTGATTTTTGAAATTTTTTTTTTTGAAAATTCGAATGATTGCTGTTCTTGGCTTTGAATCTTGGTTTTGATGCTTTGCATGTTGTAATGATTATGTGGGTACCCCAAAATATGCAATTTTGCTTGGAGAAAGAATTGGCCTTTTCGCCATTTTTTGTAAATTCGAAAATTATGAATTGTGACTTTGAATTTTTTTTTTTTTTGAAATTTGAATATTGCATGTTGAAAATTCGAAAATTGTGATGATGATTTTTTTTTTTGAAATTGAATATTGATATTGATGAATGATGCAATGCATGCATTTTGTTTGGAAAGAATGGGCATTTTGCCAATATGAGATGTATGTATGTTTAGGATTTTTTTTTTTTTGAAAAGTGGGACGGATTTTTCCTCCCGTTGCATGTAAGATGGATGATATGCAAGTATGCATTTTTTTTTAAAAAAAAAAATGGGACGGAGTTTTTATTTCCGTCGACTTCTTGTAAGATATGCATGTATGCATTTTTTTTTTTTGAAAATGGGACGGAGTTTTTATTTCCGTCGACTTCTTGTAAGATATGCATGTATGCATTTTTTTTTTATTATTGAAAATTGTTGAATGGGATTTGCTGAAAACTGTCTTTTCTGTGAGAAAAATGGGGCTATGTCTATTGCATGCCGTTATGCTGCCGAAAAAAAAAAAATTTTTAATGCATGTGTATGCTTTTTTTTTTTGTGCAAATGCAAATGCAATTTTTTTTTTTTGACATTTTCTCTCTTTTTTTTTTTTTTGCAGGGCGGAAACCGTTTTGTGACGGAGCAGCTGAACAAAATGAAGACTCGAGGATCGGTGGAGTCCGTGGTTGACTTGTGGGACCGGCTTCCGAATGCGGGCCGAGGAGCTTTGCCGAGTCCGAGACAGATTGTTGTTGAGACGGGGCTTTGGGAGTTCGTTGAGTGCTTGAGGGGACTGGTCAAGTTCCCTAAGAGCAAGGGCCTGATGTTCGCTTTAGCGCAGCACTGGTGGGATGCGACCCACACGTTTCACTTCTTCTGGGGCGAGGCTACGGTTACGCCCTCCGATTACGCTGCGATCACGGGCTTGTCCTTTAATGGACGCAGCATTGAGTGGCGAGACGGCTACAGCGACGCGGACTTGCAGTTTCTTTTGGGATTTTCCCCTATTCCCAAAAAGGGGATGGGGATGGAGTATGCGGTGGTCTACGGGAAGATCGTGGAGACCATTGTGAGTTACGAGGCTGGGGAGGAGAGGATAGGCGCTGAGCAGATCGCTAGGGCCTTCTTGTGGTTTGCTTTCTCGAGCACCCTCTTTGGGCATGCTGAGGGGACGGCAGTCTTTGCCTTGCTGAGGTCCTTGGAGGGCATGGAGATGGCCGAAGATGTCTCGTGGGAGAGGCCGGGCTGGCAGAGCTTTACTTTGCTCTCGATAGGTACAGCCGGAAGGCTGTGAGCTCCTTGTACTGCTTTGAGTTTGCCCTGGAGGTATAAGCTCTCTTTTTGCTTTCCCTCCCTTTTTTTTTTGAGCACACACTTTTCTTTTGCACTGGATTGATTGGATTTTTACCTTTCGCAGGTATGGGCGTTGGAGTTTTTCCACGTCACGATGTGGCGGCAGCCGGCGGAGTACGTCGGGGCGTATCCGGCCATGCATTCTTGGTCCAAGCATGCCCGGGAGAAGATAAGCTCCGGGCGTACGACTCTCGAGTGCACGCGGATTTCCTTCCTTTGACGGAGGCCGAGACAGATGAGGGGATGATATTCTTCCCACAGGATCGCTTCGAGGTGGCGCACCAAGGGCGCCGAGATTTGACCGTGCAATGGAGGATTACGAGAGGTCCGACTGCGATGCATATTATGCAGGGAGAGAGGGTGACGCACCAGCATGGCGTGAACTCGCCTTTGAGGACACCGGTGGAGCCTCCCGCCGATATGATGCACCCGAGTGATCGGTCCGTGACCTGGGATGATTACCGAGCCGGCCAGCATTTCTCGAATTTCGTGGCGACTGAGCCATATGCGACATTCGTCTTGAGGAGGCTGAGGATGCCTCAGGTTCTGGATAGAGAGGGGCTTGGGATCCCGCGGTACCCTCGGACGTATTTTTCATATATCCAGGATGGGGTCCGATTGAGGGTGGAGATTCCTCAGCCCGAGCGGCTTCCACGAGCTTTTCGGCCTCGTCCGGGTATGAAGGTATGGCTTCACCTTTTCCCCTTCTTTTTTTTTTGCTTTTGTCTTTTCTTTCCTGTCATCATCATTTTTTTTTTGTTTCTGACGCTTTTGTTTTTGTGCAGTTTTCGGAGGTGGTCGTCGAGAAGCTGACGAAGCAAGTGATCGGAGCCAAGAGATTCATCAGGAGGATGGTCGCTTGCGGAGCTCCTCAGGCTAGAGCGAGGCGACCACGGCCGGCGCACATCGAGACGGGAGGCTTCCCTATTCGCTCGTAGACTTCTTCGTAGACTCCTCTCGTCTCCTCTCCTTGATCCCCGCGCGGTGCTGCCTTCGGATCACGTCATTCTCGGGATCCACACGGGCGAGGACACGCCCGGCAAGATGTGGGTCGTCTTCGTACGTCCAGAGTCCGACGCCTTCACCTTTGGATACGATTTTTTCGCGAGATCTCGGCTTGCCCTATCGGAGCGTGCAGGTTGGTCCTGACAAGCCTCTTTACGGAGACGAGGACGATTCCCGAGCCCGAGATTTTCAGGGCTCCTGAGGAGGCGGGCCCTAGTCGCAAGAGGAACCGGGGACAGACATCGGGCGCCAGAGACTCCGATTGATTGATTTTTTTTTTTTTGAGATTTGAGATTGAGATTGGAGACTGGGATTAGGACTTGTACAGCTTATGCACATTTTTTTTTCTTTTTTTTTTGATGTAATAATTTAGGATTTTATTGATGTTTGTTTGTTTTTTTTTTTTTATGCATACTCTTTTTTTTGGAATGTAATAATTTAGGATTTTATTTTATGAATGCAATGCAGTATGAATGCAAGAGTGTTGCATGAGCCTTGTTTTTTTTTGGCAAGGGTGTTAGTGTTTGGTATATGGGTGGTTTGGGGAGGTTTTTGCACGGGTTTCGAGCAACCGGGACGGAATATTCCTCTTTTGGTGTAGCGGCTTGGGACTGCGAGATTTTCGATGGAAAGCAAACCTATCCGCGCGGATGGGGATCGGCATCTCGACATTGTTCTTTAATTTTGCTACGAATCTGGTCTCACTTTATTTCAAATTCAAATATCCTCTTCAACCTCCAGTCAAACGGCCATTTTCGGGAGAAAGAGAGAAAACCATGGAAAACTTTAGAAAAGCTCCATCAAAATTGTCCCAAGAATCCCAAATGTCATTCTTAACAAGTTCAAGGATTGGTCCCGGGAGATTATGCATGAGAGGAGGTCCTTCTTTGAAGAAAGGTACAAGGTGAAGTGCTTATGGTCTCTCAAGGAATTGATTCCGGATTATGAGCTTTTGAGGGCTTCTTCCTCATTTTGGGATACTAGGAGGCATGTCTTTTGTCTTTCCTTCAACGAGATTGTTCCGACTGTCGAAGAATTTCGGGCCTTGCTTGGAGGTCCGGAGGTGGAAGAGATAGCGGTTCCTTTGCCCGGAGGGGCTTCTTTTGTTGACAGATTGTGCGTCCTCCTTCATCTTTCCCCGGAGGAAGCGCAAGGTATGATCCGCGGTCCCGATCATTTCGATATTTCTGGTATTCCCGACAGATTTAGGGGCCTAGGCTTGGTGGATGATGCCTATTGGGATGCCTTTGCACTTTGTATGTTTGGCACCCTGTTCATGGTCTATTCCTTTGGGATTTGCCATCGGTCTTTGCTGGATGTTGTCGTTCACTGTCGCACAGGCGAGAGATGTCGTTCCTTTGATTTTGGGAGAGACTTTTCATGCTCTCGATGCAGTTAGCTACCGGAAGGCGGTATATGCACGGGGCGGCCCGTTTCTCTTGACCCTGTGGGCGATGGAGCGCGTGGGGGTTCTTCGGGAAACCTCGATATGATCGAGCCTTGGACTTTTGCCAGAGAGGTGTTGATGTAGATTTTGATGATCGGGGCTCGTGGGAGCGTTGGATGGCGGGTCGCCAGCCGAAGATATCGATGGTCGGTGCCTCATTGGCGGGTGGAGACTCGCAGAGTGCTTCGGGATGGATCTCATGTGGTCATGCTTCCGGGGCTTTCTCGGTCCAACTTCTATATTCCGGCTTTAGTTACGAGACGGTTTGGCACAGCAGTTCCTTTGGGGATTTTGATGATATAGCCACCGGGGTGGTGGCTCCTGTTTCTATGGATGATCCCTCGGTGTTTCCATTTCTTTCCCGAGCATGGAGGTATGATGCCTTTCCTCCTCGGGTCATTCTCGAGCGTCAGGACCGGTGTTCCCGACCACTTGGTACCTGGATTGGTATGAGAGGCATTTAGGAGAGACTCGAGATGGCTATTTTGAGACGGCGTGAGGCCATTGTGGGTGCGGAGGACCCTGTTTACGAGAGGAGGAGGGCCGAGGCGAGGGCCAACCCTCATGACAGGAGCGGAGACGCTGCGTGACCGACTATGAGGCTTACGTCAAGAGACGGGAGAGGAGGGCTCCTATGCTACCCGGCTAGGCTACAGGAGATGAGAGATGACGCTAGGGCTACTAAGGCCACTGGCGCAGGCTGGTTTGATAGATCCTGTCCCTATACCGAGCTTGGTAGGAGAAACACCGACATTTTCTGTTCGGAAAAAGAAGACTCGAAGGGGAAGAAGAGGGGAGAGGCCGATGCGAGTGGCTTGGAGTGACTCGAGTTTTCCGAGTATCCCTTTCTTGTCGCCAACAGCAGAACGCATTAGTTTGATTATGTATCTTAGTTTCTTTTAGCGGGTTGCCGGTTGTAGGAATGAATCGGGCTTAGACTCATCAAAGAGCTTTTAATTTGTAATGAATATTTGAATTGCTTTAGAGTTTTTTCGAGACGCTTTCATGGTCTCGATCAATTGTATTGATGCCAAAGTATGGCTTTTATTTGTGCTTTAGACCGAACCGTTTCCTTTGCCTACGTTCCCCTCATTTTGAGGAGCTCGGGTCTTCGTAGTTCAACCCGATTTTTTTTTTTTGTTGTTTTTTTGTGTTTTTTTTTTTGTTGTTTTTTTTTGGTGCAACCACTGTTTTTACCTAGGCCTCCCTTTTCGGGTTTTCAACCTAGTTGGGTATTACTCTTTTAGCACTCCTTCTTTTTTTTGTTTTTTTTTTTTTTTTTTTTTTACGCGTAGTATCTCGCGCGGCTTGTCACCATTCACTGGGTGTACAAAGGGATTCCCGTCGAGGTCTCGCAAGTTGCATGGCTCCTCCGAGAAGATCTTACGGGACGACATATGGCCCGACCCATACAGGCTCCCATTTGCCGAGGGGGTTGATACGGACCGGGGCTTTTCTTTCAAAACGAGATCACCTTGTCGGATCTCCCGATGCTTTACTTTCTTGTCGAAGGCTCGCCATTCTTCCTTGGTAGGCTCGGATGTGTTCCATGGCCTTCGGTCGGCGTTCATCTAGTAGGGCCAATTCATCGTGGCGACTGCGGAGCCATTCGACCTCGTTGATCCGGCTTTCCCAGCGGTATACGGAGCGAGGGTATTTCCGGCTCGATTGGGAGTACGACTTCCATTCCGTATGTGAGGGCAAACGGTGTTTCCCCGGTTGCCGTTCGACCCGTGTTACGTAGCCCCGCAGTGCCGGGTGTAACTTCTCGGGCCAATCTACGCCTTGGACGGCCATTTTCCGGATGATATTTTCCGTAGTCTTGTTTGCTTTGCCTCAACGGCTCCGTTGGTTTGGGGCTGTAAGGAGATGACTTGTGACGGGTTATTCGGAATTCTGCCAGCAGTTTTTCACATTCCCCTTTGAAGTGGGATCCATTATCTGAGATGATTTCGGCTGGCAACCCGTATCTGCATATGATATTTTCTTTGATGAAGAGGGCTACTCTCTTTGAATTGAGGATTTTGTAGGACTTTGCAGAGCATCCTTTCCGATTCCTTCGAAGAAATCACCAATCTGCGTCTCTTTAGGCTCTTCCGCAGTTCCCAAATTCACACTCGTCAAAATCTCTTCGGCAGCTTGGGCTCGATTTTCCTCCTTCCGGACAACCTGCTTAAAGATTTTTTTTGTTGTTTGATTTTTTTTTTTTTCGTTTAATGTGTCTGTTTTTTTTTTTTATCTAATGAATTATTGTTAAGTGTTTTTTTTTTAATTCGTCATTAGTTAAGGTGGCAATCGAGGGATACTCAGAAAGGTTCGTCATTTCAATGAAAACGAAAAGGAATACAGTGCTTGCTACAGACTCGTAGTCTTCAGGCGTAAGGCCATCGGACGACCCTAGAGACTTGATCTTAACAAAGAGAGACTGGGAGGACTTGTCCTAGATTGACACAAAGGGACGGGGGACCAATCCAAGCTTGGTGATCATTTCCTCCTTGGTCGCGGACGGGCTGAGAGGTTTTCCCAATTTTTAGCGGCTTTCTTTGTTGGTGGCCTCATGACTCGGGAAACTGTGTCTTTGTTTGTTTTCCTTTCTCAATTGCTGCTATCATCTCTTGGACCGAGCCGAGATCAATCAGTCCGGCACTGGACTTCTTCTTCGAACAATTCTTTGCCATAAACCGAGACCATCCCAATCATCGAGGGAAATTCCGTGGTCTTAGCTTTTGGCACCGTCGGTTCGAATTCGGGTTTCGGATCTTCCTAGGCAAAGTAGGAATAGTGGTTGTGAGCTTCTCGAATCTGTTCCACTGTGTCGCACGCCTACGAAGGTATACTCACTCTTCATGGTAGTGGTAGCCCCGGGTATCTTGGGTAGGTCCGGGAACATTCTACGGACCCGGTTAGCCTTGGTTCCTCTAAACTTGTTGAGGCTATCCTGTAGCTTTAGCCATCCCGCCGTAGGAGTGGGCTCTGTGATGTTTCCTGGTTGTGTGGGACCCTTTACAAAGTAGTCGGCCAAATTAGGACCGAAGGGGAGAGATTTAGGGTTGTCGACCAGGACCTTTCCTGTGGCGGCTTCAAATCTTTTTCCTTTTGCGGTGTCCACCGAGGAGGCCTCATATCCCGTGCCGTGGCGAGTATTACGCCCTTTCACCTCGATGAGTTTGTGAGTTCCTTGTTGGTGCTTCCCCGGCATCGAGGCCGGGTAGATAGCTCATCTTTCTCATCATTTTCAAGACCGGGGGGATTTTATCCCGAGTGACCGTCAGATCTATGTTGCACACTTGGGCCTTGGGAGGCTCGACCGTGAAGCCCGTTAGCATAAGACCTTCCTCGTCATGTTTGATTTCTAGAATAGGTATTCCGCCCGTATCTGTGCCCTCCAAAGTGACTAAATCCCCGTAAATGGTCGTCGATCCCCATTCGAGACGAATTTCACACACCGGTGGAGGCTTCGAGGCGACCCCCTTGACCTGGTGCGCCAAGGTCTTCCCAATAAGGCATTAAAAGTAATCGGGATGTCAATAACCTGGAATTCCACAGTATCAATTTACGTCCAAACCGGAGGTCCAAGGTAGCAACTCCGAGGACCGCCGGGATGTTGAGTCGTAAGCTTGATCATGAGGGAGGAAGGCTTCAAGTCTCAGTAGTCTTGATATCAAGCGTGCTCATGATCTTTGCCGGGAGAATATTCATTCCGACCCGTTATCAACCAGGACCCGAGGAGGCGTCGTTCATCCAATTGGGTGTGATGAAGAGAGGCTCGTTATGATCAGCCTCAAATTGAGGGAGGTCTAGATCTGTGAAAGTGATTATGTTCCCGTAGTGGATGTTTCCAATCAGTTGTACCACGTCATCGGGAGTAGCATCAATAGGCACGAGAGTGCGAGCCGGAGCTTTCTTCCGGCTTCGGCTTATGGGGATAGGACGAGGTGAGTAGAGACTAGAGGAAATGTTGGCTCGTGTTTGCTTCAACTGGTGAGCACGGGATCCTCTTTTTCGGGATCCTGGAGTTTCAACCGTCTTAGCATAGGGGCGGCGATCTTCTTTTGGTGTTTGATCGTGGCCTTCTTATCTCGCCTTGGGATTTCCTTGGAAGATCTGTCCGCATCGGGTCAACAGATTAACTTCCTCATCGGTCGTCTCTTGGTGGATTTCTTCAATGCCGCTAGTGGTCAACGGGGGAGCCTTTTTGGCTATTGGCCACCGGTTCGACGGAGTCTAGCAACAGGTGAGGGGCTTGGATCGTACTGGCTCCTTCCTGGGCGGCCCTTATAACTGCTTCCCAAGTCACAGGCTTTTGGGTTTGGGGTTGTGTTGTTGCCCCTTGGATGGCCCACAGAGCTAGGGCGTCCTCCGATTCAATCTCATGGCGGGCCTTGCTCATAGTTATCATGCAACAAGAGTCGCTATTGTCGGGGCTCGGGGGCTTTTCGATTTCATCCCTTGGATGGCCCACATAGTTATGGCTATCAGCCTCCATCTCATCGTATATCCTTTTTCTTTCAATCTTGCAAGTAGGGCAGCCACAAGTGAAGGATAGGCAACGTTCCCCTTCGGAGTTTGATGTAGCAGCTCGATAGATCTGTGTCCAAATAAGGAGCACCCGGGGTCCATTGTCGGGCACGGGAGCAATTAGGAAGGCGTCATGTGGATTCATAGGTATGAAGGCCACCGGGGAGACGTTCAGATCAATAACCCTTTTCAGTGATTGCAGGCACTCGCTGCGCTTGAGCGGCCCGGTTGTGACCCTTATGGTCGTTATGCCATCCGTTCTCGGGAAAGAAGAAAAAGATCCGATAACGTTTACGAATTCTTCATCTTCGGGTGGCTGAAACCCTCCATTCTTTACCAGGGCTTCAATAAACCCTTTCCATTCACCAGTGTAAGTACCCAAATCTGGCTCATGCCTTCCGGTTAAATTTCCCGGCAATTTCGGTAAGTTTTCCGGTAATTCCCCAGACCTTCCCAAATGCTCCGAAACATTCGAACCTGCTTTTAATTAAATAAGGGCTGTAGGGAGCCTTCCTAATTAAGAAAACACGTTTTTCTTAATTAGGGAGAAGGTTCTAGAATAATGCCACCTTGCATGGTTCTAGAATGCTGAGTCATTATGGATAAGACCGCACGGCCTCATTTGCGAAGGGCTCGCAGCACGGCTTCATTAGCCTTATCCAGATGCCTATAAATAGAGCCCTCCTCTACCCATTTCAACACACACAATATATGAGAAAATACTCAATACACTCTGAAATACGTGAAGAAACTGGCTGAATTCAAGAAGAAGAAGAAGGAAGGCCAAGAAGCTACATCCCTCCTCCTTGAAGACCAAAGATCGACCTCTCCTCCTAGCTCCGTCCCGAGAAGCAAAGGAAGTCATTGGTAACCTCGCACGCCCTAACCTTGCATTTTAATTGATATACTTGCTCATTGCATTCATATATCTTGCTTGGGACTTGGTAGCTTAAAGATCACATCTTTATCATCCCCTTCCCCTTTTTGCATGCATTAAGACCTCATTTGTCATAAAAATGTAGTCTTTTTCATAAAGGTGCATCCTTTGCACCTAAAATCCCTATTTTCCAATAAAAATGTTATCTTTATGCATCATTTGCATATAAAGATCAAATCTTTTTCAATAAAAATACATCCTTTGCATCAAAACCCCCTTTTCTAATGCATCATTTGCATAAAATGCTATCTTTATGCATCATTTGCATAAAGATCTTTTCTTTCAATCAAAAAGCATCATTTGCTATAACCAAAATGTCATATTTTCATTAAAGAGTCATTTTTATCATGCATTTCCCCTTTTCCCTAACCTTGGAACGGACCGTGTAAAAGTTCTCATCTTTGCATCGTTCCTTCCATTAAAGGTTCATGATTTCTTTAGGAAAAGGATAACCTTGAACCCTATATCTCCAATTATCGCTTAAGAATGAGTATGAAGCCTCTATACGAGCTCGACCGTCTTAAAGCGTAGGATTGATGGGCTAAGGACATTCCTTCCTAAAGAACCTCATCTTTGACCCAAAAGAGAGTCATTCTCTCGATCACGCAAGTCCCGAGGGTCCCGAGGTTTAAAATGCGATGATCATAAGTCATAAGATGAGGACGGGATCGTAATCCCAAATACATAAATTCCAAAGAATCCCGAGCGACAACCAACAAATGGTTTGTACGTCCGGAAGATAACTTGGGACATTCCCCCCCCTTATTTTCAAACACATGCACACAAGGAAAGCACGCAAGCAAACACGATTAATGAAATCTAGGGAGACTTGCTCCGGCAAGGCACTTTGGGTGAACGCCAAACGTTCTTCCCAAGGGGTAACTTAACCTCCGAACCCATAAAACCTTTTTTTCAAAGTTTTGAGGTAATCAAAATGGCGTGGCGACTCCGTTTTTCAAATAACTCGGATGTCTTCAAACTCGCGTGAATTCCAATAAACAAAAATTTTGGGGCACACATTCACAGTTTGGCGACTCCGCTGGGGATCATCCCAAAGGAGAAAAGCTTTATTTTCAAAACAAAAGTCGATACTTGGTATATAGGTGGACCCCACTTACCCTTCCTGTATCGCTCCCTAACCCGGGGCTTGGGATAACAAGGTGGTTTAACAATCCCACGTACCAGTACCCCTTTTTTTCGAAAAAAATAATTTTGAAAAATAGAAGAAAGCTTTTCCCTTTGAGCGGGTTAGACTCCCATCGCCGATTTCATTAATCGTGCTTGCTTTCTTTACCATGCATTGCATCATTTGCATCTTGGAATCTGTGCATACTTTGAAACGGGAAAATAACCCGAAAAATAGCAAAAGGAGTGGAACCTGGAAAATTGATCCATGCAGTCGTACGGCTAATCCTCATAAGATTCTGACCATACGACCTCAGTGGCAATTCCACCAGGAAAAATCATGGTTAATCTGGAAGTCCTAGCATGTGAGGACCCCGACCCGGAACCTACACGTGTCCCGAGCTGGAGCGTCCTCAACTAACCCAAACTTCATAGACTTTTAAAATCTTTATTTAACTTTCAAAAACAAATACAATTATTATAACCATTTAGAAATAACTCTACACCTTTTCACAATGGGAAATAGTTGACTAACTTAGAAAGTAAGAAACTGTTTCAGTTACAAAGAGGCATCGTTTATAACCTAAGATAAAGATTTATAAATACAATACCGCAAATGGTTTATACCATCGTACACTTTCTATACCCATCTAATCAAACCCGACAAATCCCAAAATATAACCTCCGAACTCCTCACCGCCCTTACTTGGCCGGTCCACCTGTCTCGGAATCTAAAACAGTAAAGGGAGAGGGGTGAGAATAAATCTCGACAAGCTATTATGAATGCGACAATATGCCATATAAGATGCAACACATAACAAGTTGCACATAACACGTTGGAAAAGCTGTAAACACCTTACGTTACCTTGGTTTACCTTTTCCCCGTCTGAACAAAAGTGAGTCGTACAACATTGGGTATAATAATACTCCAATCTTACAGTGAGCCGCTTAAGCAATACTCACGTCTTATAAGACCCGTTTTCGGGAACCAAATAAGACAGTAGCAACTCGTAAGGCTTTTGGCTCACTACGAGATGCTATACCCCAAACCGTGGCCACGAAGGGGACGGTCACTGTATAACATAATCCGATCACATTAGGTCACACTTCCATAATTGATCGTATTATGTTATACCCCCAAATGTCAGCTGACTCACACATAATCAAGCACATAATAGATACTTGAATAAATCCACAAAGGGGATAAACAACATAGCAACATGGTAAAATATACTCATGCTCAATCAACATCATAGTGTAACATTTCTTTAACACACTATGCATAAATAAGCAATATAGCCACATGGTAAAATATACGCATATACAACAATAATCAGAGTGCAGCATTTATATAATACACTAAGCATAATCCAATCCATAAATAGGTACTCAAGTAAGATAATGAGATATCATCAACCTATCTTACTTAGTCATTATATGACAATATATGATCTCTATAAGGATCCAAGTTCCATTTACCAATTTAGAATCATTTCTGTTAAGTTACCAAACTAGGTTAACTAGCGCTTTCCAAGCAACATTTAAAGTACTTCCCCAATTCCATTTTAATCGCTTAGGATGTCAATGTGTAGCCAAATTATTCTACTTTAATCTAGGTTAAAGAGATTCTATTTCGGTTCGAGTTTGGTTAGGTTTAAACAGCTCTAAATTTGATGTGAAACCAGGCCAGGGCACGACTCGTCCCCCAAGGCACGACTCGTGCCCATTGCACCTTCCTTCGAATCTGTCGTCCCCACAAGGCACGACTTCCTTATAACCCTAGTCACGACTCGTCCCACACCTCGTGCACGACTCGTGCCACCGTGCACGACTCGTGACCGAGCCAGTAATCAACATAAATGCAGTAAATTACTCATACCCATTTGTCCCAACCAAAGTTTTCCCTTGTCTTGAACACCTAGAAAAGCATACCCACTTCATGGATCTCATAATACATACTTTAAACTCCCAAATTGATATACCTACATCATTTAACACTAGATTTCCAACCCATTTCATTTACACATTCCAAGTTAATCCCTTTAATCTACTCATTTCATTTTCTTACACCTTTTAACACTTTCATGAATAACAATACTTTTCTAGGACATTAACCACTTTCTCAACCCAAGAAGATTTCACAAGCATCATATAACCATTATACCAAATAACAACCTTAAATAATTTATGAACATTTAAAGGAAAGGAAAAGTCATAATAATTCCCATACTAGCCCATGTAACCAAAAATGATTAAATCTTATATCATTTACCCTTTGAAGCACTACCCATTTCCTATCACTTTCCAAGTATTAATTTCATAATTTAATTAACCCATTTGCTTACCTTCTTGACCCATTTTAATAACACATTTCAAATTAAATCTCCTAAACTAATTTCACCCATTTCTTATACTCCAATTTCACTTCCATGAATAATAATATCATACTAATTTATTTATCCATTTTCTCAACTTCAAATAGAATTCCAAAACATCCTAAACTAATTCTACCCATTTCTTTCATTCTTGAACACTTCCAAGAACAACCACATCTCCTCATTATCTTAGCCAATTTCTTCAATTCAAGAAGGTTCCCAAAACATCCAATAAACATCTTAACAACAATAATATCAATAATATCTCATGAACATTTAGAAGAAAGAAGGTCATAATAACTCACCTCTAGCAATACAAGATGGAATGATGATTTTCTTGGCTTGAATCACTCTCCTAGTTGCCCCACTCTCAAAAGTACATCCGGATTTGAAAATGGAGGAGGATTCATCTTGGAAATAACTTGGGAGATGAAGCTTTCATGGGAGGTTTCCATGGAGGTTTTTTGTTAGGAGAAGTAAAATGAAATGAATGAAGGAGGGAGAGGGGAGGAGGAAGTAAAGTGAGGTGAATGATGAAAGGGGGGGGGGCCGGTCCAAGAGGAGGGTTTTGGGGAAAAGAAGTCAAACAAAGTATGGTCCCCCATACCCTAATTAAATGTTGTCATCAATTTATTTCTTTTCCTTTACATAATTTAAAGTTTAACTACTCACATTTATTTATTGTCAATTATTATATTTTCCCCAAGGACTTTATTAAATTTTTCTCAATCATCTCACCCTAATAAAAGAAATCAAAGATATAAAAATGAACACATAATATTAACCATAATATTAAAAGCACATAATATGGTGTTAAATTGGTGCCTAGGGTTAGGGTCGTTACACTCACTCCCCCTTAAAGAAAATTCGTCCCGAATTTTAAAAGGACTTACCTAAAAGTTCAATCCTCCTCGGTTACTCATGCATACCTCAAACTCCAGTTCCCATATAGTCCCTTCAATTTGTGATTTCTTCCCAAAATTTTCTAATTCCATTAATAATATGATATTACCACTTAATGATCCAAGCACACTATACAAATATCACCAACACAAATTTTTCATGATCTCAATGAAAATATGATTAAATAAAAGTATTACAACTTATGTCACCAAACACATTACGATATTACATTTAAAACTTCAAATACTCTACAATTTGCTCCAAGTTAGTCTATAAGCCAAATCACTAACCATTTCTAAAACTTCAAATGGATTAACAAATTATACCTTAGGCCTTGCTTCTCTACCCTCAGCCCAACAAATTAGAGATCGATATTTTCTTCCCAAACTATGCTTCATACAATTTCCTCTCAATGTTAGAATGATAACTACTATTATACGCACTCAACCCTTGGTAACCATACGTACTATTGACTATTAACATCCATTGTTCATGCCCGTAGCATCTCATCAACAACAAGTAATGATTCCTTAACTTTTCACAAGGTTAACTTAATAGCATTCCTACATCCCAAAAAGGACCTTCCCGAACGATGTCTATCCCATCCATTTAACACTTTGGGGTTTATAAAATCAAACTATCTCCTAACATATGTGAGGACTTTAATAATAACATCTCATCAAGCTATATATATATATAACGAGTAGAAAATACAATTCAACTTTCTATAACAGAACAACATTCCCTTCTTTACTTTCAATGTTTCAATTATGTTCAGGCCTGGTGACAAATCACTTTTCAAATTGAATGGTTGGCCGCCCACAACGGAGCCGATCCAACTCCAAAACAAAAACCGAGTCTACTGCGACTTCCACATTAATAACTCCACGATTTATCAGTTATTTCTCAGATCAAAACTTTTAATACAATTAATCACTATAGGGGAACTAGGTTGCTTTTCTACTTGCTTCTGTACGAATTATAACTTTAAAGTAACATGTCTTTCGAAAAATTTACAACATTTTTCAGAATTTCAATTGATAATATAAAAAGAGATCCAAAGAGACCCGAATGGTTTACTTATTTAAAACCGGCCCATACCAGTTTTAATTAACTAAACCACTCAGAAATTTCAAAGGATTGATAAGCTAACAAAAATAACTCGAGTGATTTAATTATCTACAACCGTCCCATACCAGTGGTAGATAGTTAAACTACTCACAGATTTTAATTTACACGAAAATGGTTACTGACCTTATTAAATCAATTATCCCCGAAGGGCACAATTGCTCATACCGAAGTTCAACACACACTTCCAAGTTTTAAAACACATTTAAACAATTCTAACATATTATTCTTGTTTAACTGCTATTTATAGGGTAGCCACCACTCATAATATTTTACTTAGTTGAATTCTCTGTAAGAAAACACAATCTCGCAATACTATTATTATCCTTGATAAATAACACTAAAACAACCACTAAGATTATAAACTAGGTAAATCATCCTCAAATTACAATTAACCTTAACAGTGCAAACTAACTTACTTCTTGTTAACCATCAAAACTCAAAGTCCGTATAACGCCAATATCTCCCAAAAAGCACACTAATCCCCACATGAGTTACGCAACTAAATCGACCTATAGGGTATAATCATCCTAAAGTATCCTTTCTCCCATAAAATTCATCCTCATTTTCCTTCCTCATTTAATGCTAATCGTCTTTCAAAATAACCCACGTACATATATTATCAATCCACGAAGTTGATCCTATAAATCACCAATAACTACATCTATTATACTTCTTCATATTTACCACTATTTACCTTTTCATAACTAATATACAATCCACAAATCAAACGGTCATACTAGATATAAATGTTGTCCTAAGTATATCCTTAAAGCAAATATTTCTTGTAATTGTAACACTCAGAAAAGTTCAACTAATAACCATTGAGTATCCTACAAATTTCTAAAATCAGTCATGCAATTTATCAACAAGTGATAACGAATACTTATTGCTTACAGTTACCAATTTGAGATCTCTATAACCTTAGAATTAACCACCAAGTATCATCTTTTCTAAATACAGTAACAATTTATCCTTACTGAGAATCGCTAAGCTAGTTACCTTCTTTATCAATTAATTTCTCAAGTTGAATCATCAATTCCATCATCCCAATTTGTATACTCTATCTAGGGATCCGAATACCGAGATAGTGACTTATATCTACTCAGCTTCAATATCCTGGTATGATACCTGATGAAAACCCATTTTTGAAACTCACTTGAAAAACACCACTTAGTCAACTTATAGGGTGATATTACTTACAAAAATATCTGATTTCCTATTCAATTTAGTAACAAGAATTCAATCAATCTCTCCTTAGAGAATACTTATAGCACCTAAGGCAAAGATATATTAGTTCCATAAGATCTCTTACTCGCGATAATTTATAACTCATATAATCTCACTTAGACTATCACTTCCAATACTAGTCTCATATATCTAGTCTCCCCTACGAGACACCAATGTATAAATACTCACGCAATTATACAACCATAAATCATTCTTAATTAGGCCATACTTTCGACATTTATGCATATATGATAAAATAGCAATAATGACTCATCCGCCTCTACCACCCACGGAGGCAAATCAAACATAGATAAGGAGACTCGCTTCTTGCGACAGTCCTCCCAAATCATAATCACCATGATAAACAATAATGATTCAAGGTACTCTCCCGTAGGAATAGAACCTCCAACACATAAGGCAACTTTTAGGCCAATTAGGCAAATAAAAGATGAAATGTAATGCCACATGAGAACGAATGAACAGGGATTTATAAAAGTATGAACCCTAACTCCTGAGACAGGTAAATTACCTCAAATGATGGTGGGGAAATCTATCTTTTCAATAACTCACCTTTCCTTGATTCCTTGGTTGGTCAATATCATTTTCTGTCTTTGAACAAATTCCTGCATTAAACTCTCGACGTAAGTTATCGCACACTCTCACTCAGCTAGACTCTACCCGAGAACTCTAACCGAGCTCTGATACCAACTGTGAGGACCCCGACCCGGAACCTACACGTGTCCCGAGCTGGAGCGTCCTCAACTAACCCAAACTTCATAGACTTTTAAAATCTTTATTTAACTTTCAAAAACAAATACAATTATTATAACCATTTAGAAATAACTCTACACCTTTTCACAATGGGAAATAGTTGACTAACTTAGAAAGTAAGAAACTGTTTCAGTTACAAAGAGGCATCGTTTATAACCTAAGATAAAGATTTATAAATACAATACCGCAAATGGTTTATACCATCGTACACTTTCTATACCCATCTAATCAAACCCGACAAATCCCAAAATATAACCTCCGAACTCCTCACCGCCCTTACTTGGCCGGTCCACCTGTCTCGGAATCTAAAACAGTAAAGGGAGAGGGGTGAGAATAAATCTCAGCAAGCTATTATGAATGCAGCAATATGCCATATAAGATGCAACACATAACAAGTTGCACATAACACGTTGGAAAAATTTGTAAACACCTTACGTTACCTTGGTTTACCTTTTCCCGTCGAACGATAGTCGTACAACATTGGGTATAATAATACTCCAATCTTACGGTGGTGCTTAAGCAATACTCACGTCTTATAAGACCCGTTTTTCGGGGAACCAAATAAGACGGTAGCAACTCTGTAAGGCTTTTGGCTCACTACGAGATGCTATACCCCAAAGCTGTGGCCATGAAGGGGACGGTCACAGGTATAACATAATCCGATCACATTAGGTCACACTTCCATAATTGATCGTATTATGTTATACCCCCAAATGTCAGCTGACTCACACATAATCAAGCACATAATAGATACTTGAATAAATCCACAAAGGGGATAAACAACATAGCAACATGGTAAAATATACTCATGCTCAATCAACATCATAGTGTAACATTTCTTTAACACACTATGCATAAATAAGCAATATAGCCACATGGTAAAATATACGCATATACAACAATAATCAGAGTGCAGCATTTATATAATACACTAAGCATAATCCAATCCATAAATAGGTACTCAAGTAAGATAATGAGATATCATCAACCTATCTTACTTAGTCATTATATGACAATATATGATCTCTATAAGGATCCAAGTTCCATTTACCAATTTAGAATCATTTACGTTAAGTTACCAAACTAGGTTAACTAGCGCTTTCCAAGCAACATTTAAAGTACTTCCCAATTCCATTTTAATCGCTTAGGATGTCAATGTGTAGCCAAATTATTCTACTTTAATCTAGGTTAAAGAGATTCTATTTCGGTTCGAGTTTGGTTAGGTTTAAACAGCTCTAAATTTGATGTGAAACCAGGCCAGGGCACGACTCGTCCCCCAGGGCACGACTCGTGCCCATTGCACCTTCCTCTGAATCTGTCGTCCCCCACAAGGCACGACTTCCTTATAACCCTAGTCACGACTCGTCCCACACCTCAGGCACGACTCGTGCCACCGAGCACGACTCGTGACTGAGCCAGAATCAACATAAATGCAGAAATTACTCATACCCATTTGTCCCAACCAAAGTTTTCCCTTGTCTTGAACACCTAGAAAAGCATACCCACTTCATGGATCTCATAATACATACTTTAAACTCCCAAATTGATATACCTACATCATTTAACACTAGATTTCCAACCCATTTCATTTACACATTCCAAGTTAATCCCTTTAATCTACTCATTTCATTTTCTTACACCTTTTAACACTTTCATGAATAACAATACTTTTCTAGGACATTAACCACTTTCTCAACCCAAGAAGATTTCACAAGCATCATATAACCATTATACCAAATAACAACCTTAAATAATTTATGAACATTTAAAGGAAAGGAAAAGTCATAATAATTCCCATACTAGCCCATGTAACCAAAAATGATTAAATCTTATATCATTTACCCTTTGAAGCACTACCCATTTCCTATCACTTTCCAAGTATTAATTTCATAATTTAATTAACCCATTTGCTTACCTTCTTGACCCATTTTAATAACACATTTCAAATTAAATCTCCTAAACTAATTTCACCCATTTCTTATACTCCAATTTCACTTCCATGAATAATAATATCATACTAATTTATTTATCCATTTTCTCAACTTCAAATAGAATTCCAAAACATCCTAAACTAATTCTACCCATTTCTTTCATTCTTGAACACTTCCAAGAACAACCACATCTCCTCATTATCTTAGCCAATTTCTTCAATTCAAGAAGGTTCCCAAAACATCCAATAAACATCTTAACAACAATAATATCAATAATATCTCATGAACATTTAGAAGAAAGAAGGTCATAATAACTCACCTCTAGCAATACAAGATGGAATGATGATTTTCTTGGCTTGAATCACTCTCCTAGTTGCCCCACTCTCAAAAGTACATCCGGATTTGAAAATGGAGGAGGATTCATCTTGGAAATAACTTGGGAGATGAAGCTTTCATGGGAGGTTTCCATGGAGGTTTTTTGTTAGGAGAAGTAAAATGAAATGAATGAAGGAGGGAGAGGGGAGGAGGAAGTAAAGTGAGGTGAATGATGAAAGGGGGGGGGCCGGTCCAAGAGGAGGGTTTTGGGGAAAAGAAGTCAAACAAAGTATGGTCCCCCATACCCTAATTAAATGTTGTCATCAATTTATTTCTTTTCCTTTACATAATTTAAAGTTTAACTACTCACATTTATTTATTGTCAATTATTATATTTTCCCCAAGGACTTTATTAAATTTTTCTCAATCATCTCACCCTAATAAAAGAAATCAAAGATATAAAAATGAACACATAATATTAACCATAATATTAAAAGCACATAATATGGTGTTAAATTGGTGCCTAGGGTTAGGGTCGTTACATAGCAGCTTGGGGCTACTCAGCTCCATGACTGACTGGGGCTTCCCAGAAAATTTACGTGCTTATGTGTTGCATTTTCCCCCGTCCCGAAAATCATTCCTTTAAAACACATTTATGAAAATCTCTGTTTTAACTCAAAAAGGAAAATTTTTAGGAGACCGCACACTACGCGCACCTGATATATCCTGTACACTTTTGCACGCACGTCCTTCAAACCCGAGGGTGGTTCAGTGCGATCACGGACAGCCTTACGATGCTCCCGGGCGCGCACGGAATCATCCCAACCTCCCCATGGCAGCCAGTGTCGACCAATGCACAGTCCGTGTCACACGTTTCAAAAATCCGTGACTTTTGGTTGGTTTTTGGTCTAGTCCGTGTCATATAGCCCAGTTGCATACCCACGTAAAGGTCAAGCCTTAGCACATAACGGAAACCAAGATTTTCGCTCAAAGCGAAATTCTGCCGAAATTCCGACAAGGAAAAATCGGTGGGATCTTGACTCCGACATTGACTATTGACCTTGACCCGCACGGAATGCGTAAGAGTCAAGACCAAGTCTTTGTCAAAATAAAAGATCTTTCGCTCAAGCGAAGCTCTGCCAAAATTCCGACAAGGAAAAAATTGGCAAGATCTTGACCAGGCATTGACTTCGATTCCGACTCGCGCACTTTGCGTATGCAACGAAGTTCAATGTGACCTTTGTGTCATCCGGCTTTGCCGCCCGACCCATGCCGATTATATTCTCGGACATTACCGAAAGTCAAAAACCGTCATTCGCTCAAGCGAAACTCTGTCGAAGATCCGTCGAGGCGAGAGACGAGACTTTCCGGTATTGCCTTGACTATAATCCGCATCGCTCGTGCGTTGAAAGGTCCTATGACCCGCTAGACCCGATAGGAGCGTTCTTTACTCTCGGTCGGTGGGATCCGCGTGCCCTATGGGACCCTCGCCGTGTCCACCCTGGGAGGTCGAAATACGGGTGGAATACGAGGGCTTATAGACGTAGTGACGGAACCCACCGATCCAGGATCTAGAGTAGTTGTGAAAAAGAAGAGGCGAGAATCCCTTTTCCAACCAAATAGATATTAATAAAAGACATTGTTTTAAGTAAACTTGAAGATTCTAATTTGCATATTGCCTCGAGCCTTCAGCCTAAACACCTACCCCGAGTCTAAACCTTTCCTATCCCTTTCCGCGGCGAGAAAGAAGTGGGTGAGAACACCGGGTCGGCGACTTGTTAGCGCAGAATCCTCGGAGCAGGTTCGCGAGAATCCTCAATTTCATCGGTTCGAGAGTCGAGAATGACCGATTTGACAGAAACTTGATCTTTGGTTTGGGTAACCGGATGACTAGGGGAGAAAAGCTAGCCTATAACCAATGCCCTCCCCCATCTTCATATAACCCATTGCCAAAGACTGTCCTTTCTCGCCTTTCTCCAATACCCCAAGCCGTTAGGGTCCCGACACCCTCGCTTCCTCCGAATCCCTCCATGGGACCCTTTTCCTCCTTTCGGCCCGAGCCAAATTTCCCTACCTTGGAATCCCGATTACCAGTTTGACCTTTCCAATTTTATCAACGCCGTGAATTTGCCTCCCTCTCGACGCATTCTGACGAAGAGTCGGTCGGGAACGAGAATAGGAATGGGTGGATTTACAGTGATGATGACAGCTTCGGTAGAAGGAATGGACTTGGAGCCAACGGAAGTGAAACCCGAAGGGCAAGATGAGGCGTAAAGCCACGACACGGAATAGGGGATGAAATCACTTCAAAGTGTGTCTGCAGCCTATGCAAAAGCTTGGAGAAGGATGAGGTAGTGTATGAGTCCTATATCCTAGAGTTCAATACTCCATACAAGGACTTGGTAGGCGAATGGAGGAACTTGATCGAAGCCTTAGCCAAAAGAGGGAAGTGGGCTCCTCCCACCGATCTAGAACATGTAAGCGTCGCCGAAGCCAAACTCTCATCAGGAAGGGTAGACTCTATCACAGTGTTAGTAGTCACTCCTGAAACTTGGTCTGAAGAAGAATGTATGGATGCCTTGGAAAGAGTCCTGAGTTTAGAGGCGACCCCAGTCCCCTTTATGTCCTACGATGATAATGATGTCTTCCTGGTAATCCCTAAGCCCGAGGAAGAGTCTGAGATACCCCTCATATGGCGTCAAGTATCCCGACCTGCTTTTGCCCTCATTGGTCATAAGAGCCAAGACGAAAGTTCCCACGAGAGCTACTGTAGTGACACCGATGAAGACACAGTCGAAGTGCCGGAAGGGACAATAGAGGAGTGGTTAGCCCGTAAGCCAAAAAGCCCGGAAAATATCTCTCGACAGTAAGGGAAAGGAACCCGCCATGAGGTTTGACCCCGCAAATCCTTATTGATGATGGAATTTCCCATTTCGTAAAGTGTTTAGCCAATGTCCAAAATGCCGTCAAAAGGTTGACCCGGGGAAAGAAAAGACATGCTTGACAGTGATGAGGAATGTGATCCTACTCTGTTAAAGAAGTTGCTAGGTTCGGATGAGAAAGCCATTTGCCAAGCTCCAAACTCCGAAGTGATAATTCTTGTTGCATGCCGACTTTGAAAAGTTTGAATGAGACTCGTGAAAGCTTTAAACGGAGAATGTGAAAAGGTCAAAAAGCCGGTAACCCGGGGACCGTATTCGGGAAGCCGCCTATGCTTCCGACAAGGACCGTCAATCGATCAATCGGCCAGAATTGGCCATACGCCGCAAGAATCCGCCTAACTTTGAAAGAATTAATGTAATCCTCCAAGAGGGAATAATGACCAAGGAAAATCCAATGTCTATGTGATGACTCTGGCCTCGGACAGATGAGTATTGAGCAGCTAAGGGTGACAAAAGGAATGCCGTCTCGGAACCAAAGACGATAAAAGACCTTATAAGCCGTGGCGTAAAAGCTCGACTCGATAAGGAGGATCCAGTCCTAACTCGCTGAAGTGTACCCAAGCCAATATCTCCTTATGGTCCCCGTTAACCTCCTCATACCCTCATAAGTTGAAACTAGAAGAAAGTTTGGCCAAGACCATGGTGCCCATAGATGTCACCCCGTATGAGGTCGTCCAAATGATTGGAAATATCCACTACGGAAACATCATTACCTTCACCGAATCGACCTCGCCAAAGTATGGGGCTAGTCACAACGAACCTCTTTACATCACAAACCAGTTAGAAGAGCGTCGATTGCCACGAGTACTAGTTGACGGGGTCTCGCAATGAATGTCTTGCCGCCTAAGATGATGGATTTATTGGATTTGAAGCCAACGTACTTAAAGCCTTCTAGTCGACTATTAAGGCCTACGACTCCACCGCACGATCGCTTGGGGATCGCCACTCTCAAGATGTGGTTCGGAAAAAGGTCATGGATGTTGATTTTCAAGTTATTGACATTCCGATTTCATTTACCGCTCATTGGGACGGCCTTGGATCCACCGGATAAACGGGGTAGCCTCTACTTTGCATCGGTGCGTCAAATTTCGCCGAGCGATGGAACTATCACCACCATTTATGGGGATAGTGTCACAAAGAGAAGGAACCAAGACCGGGACATCCCGATATTGGAGATCAAGCATGATGATGAAGGGTTAGCATTGACCGGATTCTCCGTAGCTTCTTCCAAGGCACAAGTGTGTTGCACCGACCTCACCACTACTTCCGATAAAATCCCTCCCGCCATGAGGATGATGCGAAAAATGAGCTATCTTCCGGGACTTGGATTGGGTAGAAGACTTCAAGGTCGTAACACCATCATTGATGTGAAGGAGCAGACTACCGTATATGGCTTGGGGTACAAACCGAACTCTCGGGATGCCTAAAAGCTAAAGGCAAGAAAGGTGAAGGGGTCCACCTCCATCCTTACCGTCTCTCGACCCATTACTTTATAAAAGGAGGGACACAATATGATGAAAGTGATCGCCGTATCTCCTCGTAAAACCCTTCTAGAGAACCTTGAGAAAGTTAGGGAAAGCCGCCCAATCCCGTTCGAAGAATGTTCCTTGATTTGCCGATATCCCCTGGGGCTACCACTACCGTTCGTAATGAGTACGTCTTCAAAGGAAATCCGGCCAAAGTCAAAAGGTCGCATCCTGGACAATGGACTTCTCCGCCTTGAGTTAGCTCTTCCAAAGATCGCCCAGATAGAAGCCGCCAAGAAGAAAGACAGCCAATGGGTTTGCAAGAGTTGTTTGACGAAGAAGCACAAATCCCGCACTTGATCGACTTCGGCCCGTATGATGAGATAGTTGCCGTTATTGGAGACGATGGTGAAAGTCATTTTGATCCTCGCACTTTGGTGACTAAGACAGAAATGCCATTGAAGAATTGGGAGACATTCTCGTGGCCGATAGCCGCCGACAAAGAAATGATCACGGAGCTTGGATTGGTACCTCGTCCTCCTCAACCCTGGCCGTGTCAAACACCCCGTTGTCTATTCGCTGAGTCAGAATCTTCGATTCCGGCCTCGTAGTCATCCGAAGGCCTCACGCCCGAGGATTATGAAAATGTAATCGATGTCATCTTTCCCCTTATCTTGAATGAAATGACAAATCTTTCGATTATCCTCTTATTGCCAACTTAACAAATGATAAATTAACTCAAAACTTAACAACAGCTTAATAATGAATCATTTGAACAAGATGCAAACACACTAAACGAACAATACATTAAAGAAATCTTTAAGGTGTTTCGTAAAAGAGGAAAACCGGGCCCAAGCCGCCGAGGAGATTTTGATAAGTGTGAACTGGGTACTATTGAGGAACCTAAAGAGACACAGATTGGAAGCTTCTTCCAGGGGGTTGAAAGGGACAGATTGATCGAGCCGCTCGTAGAATACGTCGACGTGTTTGCATGGTCATACAAAGATATGCCGGGGCTAGACAGCTCGATAGTAGAGCACGTAATCCCTCTAGCACCGGATGCTAAGCCGCAAAGCAAAAACCGAGAAAGATCAAGCCAATGGTCTCTACAGTCAAAGAAGAAATTGAGAAGCTACTGCGGGTAGGATTCATCGTAGTTATTGAATACCCGACATGGTTGTCCAACATCGTGACCGTAACCAAGGCCAATGGGAAGGTGCGCCGTGTGGATTTCCGAGATCCGAACAAGGCCAGCCCCAAAGACGACTACCCTCTCGCCAAACATAGACATCCCGGTGGACTCCACCGCCAACTACGAAGTCAAATCCTTCGTTGATGGTTTTGCAGCTACAACCGCATCAAGATGGCCGAGGAAGACCAAGAAAAGATGCCTTCACCACACCGCTGGGGAACCATCATATACAAAGAATGCCATTCGGGCTCAAGAATGCCGGGGCTACTTACCAAAGGGCGCCGACCGCACTTTTTCATGACATGATCCACAAGGAGATTGAGGTCTACGTAGACGACATGATAATCCACTCCAAAGGAGAAGGTGGGCAAGACTTTGTTGACCTACGAAAATTCTTTCGAGAGGCCGAGACAAAGATTCCATGAGACTAAACCCCGCCAAATGCACCTTCTGAGTGACAAGGGGAAAAGTGCTCGGGTACATGGTCACTGAGCGAGGTATAGAAGTTGACCCCCGAAAGATCAAAGCTATCATGGATATGAGGCCACCTCAAACCCGCATGTAAGTCAAAAGCTTCATGGGTAAATTGCAAGACATTAGCCGTTTCGTCAATCGCTGACCACTATGTGCGAGCCCATCTTCAAGCTCATGAAGAAGAATGTGGACACGTAATGGACCGAAGAATGCCAAGATGCCTTTGACTGCATCAAGGCATACTTAGTACATCCCCCTACTATGCCCCCACATAGACGAAGCCTCTTCTCGCTCTATCTCACCGTCACGTACACGGCATTGGGGCTATGCTTGCTCAAGAGAAGAAAGACTCTCGTAGAAAATGCCATTTACTTTGTCACCTGAAGCTACATGGAGTGAGCTCAATTACTCAAAGATGTGAAAAGACTTGTGCAGGATCGTCCGGGTAGTCGGCAAGTCAAGCATTATATGCAAGCCCACCCCGTGAATTTGGTCTCAAAATGGACCCCATCAAGTACATCTTTGACAAGCCTTCCCTCTCGATGCGTCTAGCGAAGTGGTCCTTCTTCTCGCGTAATACGACATCAACTATGTGACCGTAAAGGCCATCAAGGGTCAAGCATTGTCGATCACCCGGCGAATTTCCCAAGAATGAAGACAAAGGGCCCGAACCCCAATTTCCGTGAAGGGATCTTTGCAGCTTGAGCCCGAAAATAGATGGCAATTGTTCTTTGACTGAGCCGCTAACAAAAGAGGAAATGGTGTAGGAATGCTATTGGTCGATCCGAAAGATGAGCATACCCCCATAGCCCTCAAGTTGAACTTTCCCGCCACGAACAATGCCGCCGAGTATGAAGCCTCGCATTGCCGGGTTTGGAGGCCGCCTTAGAAAGAAATGTCAAGGAGCTCGAAGTTTACGGAGACTCATTTCCCGATCATCAACCAAGTCTCCAACAAGTGGAAGACTCGTGGACCCTAATCTACAACGGTATCATGCCCATATGGAGGAGTTGACTGGACAGTTCAGAGAAGTGACTTTCCACTACTTGCCGAGGGAAAAGAACAGATTCGCAGATGCCCTAGCTACTCTAGCCTCATTGGTAGAGATCCCCGAGGGAAAAGCCATAAAGCCCTTCGGAGTGGGTAGAAGAGAAGCCCCAGCCTTCTCGTCAAAGTGGACCCGGGACCCGAGCCTATAAAGGAACCTTGGTACAACCGCATTTACCAATTCCTCAAAGACGGAGAGTCACCTTCGTAGACAAAGAAGGTAGACCAAAAGAAGGTATCGGAGCCAAGAGCTTACAAGCCCTGAAAAGGTTGGCTTCTCATTATGTCATTCTAGGAGGCAACCTATACAAGAAGCGGTATCAAGGACCACTCCTCTTATGTGTCACTCAAGAAAGAGCCAGAGAGTTGATGACCGAAGTCCACAATGGTCCCCGCGGTCCTCACATGAATGCCAGAGCCCCGATGCAAGTGATCCTCGAATGGGTTACTACCGGATCTCCATGGAAACAGATCGCGTTCAACACGTCCGAACCTCGCGACAAATGCCACGGTTTGCCAACCTCAACCATCTCCCACCTCATGACCCACCGCATGACGACTCCTTGGCCGTTTGCAACTGGGGCATTGACGTGATAGGGAAAATATCCCCGGCAGAAGCAATGGGCACGAGTTCGTGTTGGTAGCCATCGACTACTTCACAAAGTGGGTAGAGGCCAAGTCCTACAAGGTCCTCACTTCCGTAAAAGTGGCCCAGCTTCATCAAAGAAAACATAATGTGCGTATGGGGTGCCCAACGAGATCATTTCGATAATGGGTCACACTTCGAAGGAGACTGCGATAGACCGCCGTCGAATTCGTAGTTACTCGCCACAAGTCGTCCCCGCATGCACCTCAAACCAATGGAGCCGTGGAAGCCGCTAATAAGACACTCGAGCGGATCATCCGAAGATGGCCACCCGTGGTCGTGATTGGCCCGAAAAGCCGCACCTAGCACTCGGGGCTGCGTAACGTCCGTCGTAATGGCCACAGAGAAACTCCTTTTGCCCTAACTTACTGGATGGAAGCAGTGTTACCCTGAGTTGGAAATCCCGTCATTAAGGGTCCTCCTGGAAAACAAAGGTCAATGAAGTGGAATGGTTGCGCACCGGCATGATGAGTTAGCCCCGCTTGACGAGAGAAGGCTAAAAGCCATGGAACACACCCGAGCCTACCAGAGGCGAATGGCCGAGCGTTTGATAAAAAGGTCAAGGCCGTAGATATCAAAGAGGGCGACTTAGTGCCGAAAGTAAAGCCCCTACCGCAGACAACCCCGGGAAAATGGGAACCCGTCTGGATCGGCCCTTATGTGGTGCGTAAAATACCGTCAGAGGAGCAATGAAGCTTGCAGACTTGGATGGCAATCCCTTTGTCCACCCGGTCAACGGTGATAAACTCCGAATATACTATGTCTGATAAAAAAAAAAAGAAAAAGTGCAAAAAGAGTAATACCCAAATAGGCCGAAAACCCCAAAAGGGCGGTCTAGGCAAAAGACAGGTTGCACATATATAAAAAAAAAAAAAAAAAAAAAAAAAAAAAAGAAAAAAATCTTAGTGCAAAAAGAGTAATGCCCAAATTAGGCCGAAACCCCAAAAAGGGCGGTCTAGGCAAAAGACATGGCCGCACATAAAAAATTGGTTCACCGTAATGAACTACGAAGACCTGAGCCCCTTAGCCTTTCTTGTAAAAGGGAAACGTAGGCAGCCATATATGGTTCGGTCTAAATAATAAAAAGGACGATTAAGTTTCCATGAAATGCGTCCTAAGCAATAAAAAGGACGATTAAGCTTCCATGAAGCGCGTCCTAAATAATAAAGGGTATTTCGGCCATAAACGGGTCCCAATCAATAAAGACATTTGAATTTCCATGAAATGTGTCTTGATTAATTTTTAAAATAATATTTCTTGTTCATTACAAGTTAAAAACTTCTTGATGAGTTCAAGCACGGCCTACCTCTTAACTCGCTAACCTCGCTAAAAAGATCTAAAATACAACAAAATGCCTAAATAAACTAATGTGTTTGCAAATGGCAATAAGAGGATCTTGAGAAAAGACTTGTCACCGTCATTCGCCGAGTCTTCTTCGCCTTCTTCCCTTTTCCTCGGCCTCGTCGAGTCTTCTTCCTTTTCTTCTCAATAATGCTCGGTATCCCTCATCCCGACCTCTCGGTATCCTCACCGGAGCCTCTACCAACCCCGTGTCAATGAGCGCTCTCTATACGAGCACGAGTCCGCACCTCCTCCCTCTCGAGCCTCGCCAAAGGAGCGACCTCGGACAATCTCTTGTACCGAGCCTCCATATCTCCGACCAAGTCACCTGATTGGTTATGGCAACTCGCCTTAGCCTCGCCTCCCTCGTAGTCCTACTCGAGTCACGCCGCCTCCCAATAAAGCTCGACGTCTATCCTCCAAGATAGCCCGAGTCGCTCCCATCTCCCTCTCGTACTACCCAAGTAGACAAAGTGGTCAAGATGGTGCTCTTCCCGCTCCCGAAGATAGCCCCGGGTGGGAAAGCAAGATGTGTCCAAGCCCTCGAGAAGAAAGAGAAGCCGGGCCGGATCTCTCATATCCAATGACACCACCTCCATGGTCCGATGTCCTCCCAATCACTCAATGGCTCCCGTAAAGCCCCAAACCGCCCGGATACCAAGCAGGTATGTAGAAGGACGACCAGCCAGAATCCCGGAACCCTCACAAAGATAAGACTCCCGAAATATCCTCCCGGGTCCGCAACCTCCAATGTGGTATCCACCAACGGATGTCCGAAGTGGATAGCCTAGCCATCATCGCCTCCCGCCTACCCCCGTTCTCGCCGCCTAGGTGCACCTCTCCGAGAAATCACCCAAGGGCACCGAGTCGGCAAAGCCCCGTGCAAAGCCCCGAGCCTCTCCCCGCAGCCTACGTAGTCAACATAGCCTGACTCCTGACCTCATGAAACGGTCTCCCGAGCCATCCTATCGATCCCATGAAATGTCTCTCCCAAAACCACGGACAATATCCTTCCCACCCGCAGCCTCGACCATGTCCAAGAGGCCACTATGACAGATCCCCACGGACTCAAGAAGAACAAAATAGAGAATACGCAGAGAATGAAAGCATCCATAGCCACCGTGGTCGCAGCCATATCTCGGAGACCCAAACCCGCCCGGATATCGTAAAGGTCAATCCTATCCGGCTACCATCATCCTCTCACCTCTCCCAAAGGAATCTCCGTAAAAGATGCAAGCTTTACCGTCACCGGCACGTCTCCGATCAGCGGAATAGATATAGCCTCGCCTCGGGACCCCAATCAAGGCTCACGAAGTCTTCGTGCGTTGGGACGATTTCGTTGTAAAGAAAAGCAATAAACATGTCTCCTGACGTCCTGCAACTTTGCCGCGGCTCTCAACAGTCCCAATCGGGCGGAGATCCCTCAAATGCCATAAAGACTTGATCTTGAAGGAAGAATCAAGCAGTCCCTTGTGATTTTGGAAGTTATGTCTCGCCCAAGATTGAAGACCTGGATAGAAAATGGTCTCGCTTCCCCTTTGCAATCCGACGGGCTTCTCCATCGCAAAGTGTTCAAAGAGGGTGCTTTTCGGTCCAAAATATGCTCGGGAACAATTGGGACAAGTCTAGAGTGAAAATGAAATGAAATGGCCAAGCCTTGCTTTTATTCGTAAAATAACCACTCAGACAGAACCGTTAGCCGCACGGCTTCATTTGCCCTCAAGGCCATGCCGCACGGCTACATTAGCCCTCTCGCAGAAATTCTGCAAAGAACCAAAGTTGCTGCCCAAGGGAGTTTTCACCCCACTTTTTCAACCAAAACCCGTACAAAACATATCCAAGCCATTCAAGCATTTATACACCATTATAAATCATTTTGGCCCGCCACCCCAATTCCAAGCAAAAAGTCGCCCCAAGGCTCGATAATATGCAAATTGAAAAAGCATGAATTAGAAAAGCAAATAAAATGTAAATACAATGTTTTCGCCCCATCGGCGTCCAAATAAAGCAAAAAATAAACAAAGTGTGCATAAAAATTGTTCATTGTTTGTTTTTGTTCCAAATCTACTCTAGAGACCTCCTAGGCCTCCGATTCTTCTTCATCTTCATCGCTACTCACCATAAATGCTAGCCTCCCTCATCAAGTCCTCCCGGTCGCTCAAGTCGACAAATGGACATTATCGTGCCCGTACTCGGCCCACCGCCTGCACGTCGGGCCGTTGGGGTCCCCGCCCCGAGGCATGGCACCGGAAGAGTACTCCGAGGCCGATGAGGTAGACGCCGTGCCCCGACGTGCCGTCTCGCGCCTGTGCTCCCGTGCATCCGCCGCCGCCTTTCGAAGCGCAGCGCCTTCCTCGTAAGAGACCGGCACATGTCCTTCCAAATTTCCTATTCCGCCTCGACCACCTATCGTAAGTGCGAGCCGGAACTCCGAGAAAAAGAAGAGAAAAATCTCGTAAAATCTCGTAAAATTGCAAAAAGCGTAAAATCAAAGCTAAAAAGGGAATAAGACCCTAAGAGTACACTTACAAAGGCTATCAAAGCGGCAAGGTGTACCGGGGCTCCCTAGCATCGGGGACAGTATCCTCATCCTCCTCGGCACTCCATGGATCACATAGGACAGATGCGCAGGAGGGATCGGCGGTCAAGCAGGCTCATCCTCCCCATATCCCCGAGTGACCGCCGCCTTCACTAGCTTCGTGGCGCCCTCAGCGCCGCTCCACAAACACAGCCATAGGGGGTGTCCATGTCAAAATACTCCTCCGCAGCCTACGCCGCTCGGTACCTAGCAATCTCATCCGCCGGCCAATCCCCTCGGGCCGCAAAGATCCGTGCCGAGGATCCCGAGGAGTAATGGCATCTAGCGGGGAACATGGCCATGCCGCCTCGAGAAGCGGTCCCCAAGTAAATGACATCACATGTCGCCCCGTAAGCCACCTCCTCTCGCCTCGTCACATCAATAGCATCTCCCAAAGAAAATCTCCGGATACCGCCCTGTGGGTAGAAGTCCACTCCATCGTGCCCATCCCTCGTTGATGACCGGCCTCACCATTTTGTAATCGAAGGTAATCCGGGTCTTCCCGTGAACTTATCTCTCGCATCTCCTCCAAATAACCATAGCAGGAAGATGGTGACATCACTCGGGTTCCAAGGGAAGAACCCGATCACCTCACAAAACCAGCCCGCATGTTCAAAACATCAAAAGGTCATTTTCTCTTATAAAAGTCTCAAGACAGAAAAGAGAAAAGAAAAAAAAGGAGACTACCTCAAGGGCAAATGAGAAGGGCCCATGGAAGCACTTTGTTCCGACCGTACATGTCCAACGAGAAGTACAACTCCGCCAATCCGGCCTCTCCCCAAGAGACCGTCCCTATCCCATCCACATCCTCCAGAGAGTCGAGGAGGCAAGTCATGGCTATGTCCTGCATTAGCAAAAATGGTGACCGATAGCATCAACCATATGAATGCTCTAGCCACCGTCAAGGGCCACATCATTAGCAAGAAAATTCTCGCATGCTAGTCTCGAATCGCCACCTCGACATTCCGTGTCTCCATCCTCACCTGGGAATCAGCTCAAACCCGACCAAAGCCCGAAACTCCTCGGCCGTAATATGGTCTCTCCAAGTCACGGGCCTCCCGGTGAACTCGTAGGCCGCAATAGCCGGTGAAATCGGCAGAGTCACCGTAAGCTCTCCCCACTCAGGTGAAAGCTATGTGTACCGTCCCACTGTAACTCGTAAAGGGCCCGGACCAAGCCCTTGCTCTTAGAGGTGATGTGGACACCCCTACCGATGGCCTCTACAAATGCATCCAAAGCCGGTAGCCCTCACCACCGCTTGGGATTTGCCCCATTCTTCTCAAAATCCGCATCCTCTCGCCAAAGCTTAACCGCAATCTCCGACGGTCCTCTAGACTTGTTCTCCGTAGACAAGCACATCAAAAAGAAGCGTCGCCCTTCATATCATTTCAAAAGCATGCATATATTCAAAAGTGCACATATTTTCAAAAGAAAAGCATTCATAAAAGTTTTTCTAGCATATCTTTTGCATCAAAAACGTGTCTTTCATCACTTGAAACGCGTCATTGCTTTCCTAAAGCACAAAATCACAATTTTTTGCACATAAGCATTATTCTTTCAAAAAAAAAATGGCATGCATGAATCATTTTCAAAATCATGTTTTCTCATTGAAAATCAGAATTTTGACCTAGTTCTAGCACAAGGCAAGAACTCCGTCTCATATTTTGAAAAATTCTCATTCTTACTTCATTTTGCGAGAAAAAGTGAGTCATTCTCATAATTTTTGTCAAATAAAATTGCACATTGCACATTCTTAACCTCATAGGTTGTTCATGCATCTCAAAATCATTCAAAAAAATCATTCAAAATCCTATAATTCGGGTCAAGCCCTAAATCATTCAAAAATCAAGCAAAATCATCGGATTTGAGCAAAATGAGAATGCTTACCCCAACCGATCGCGGGTTCGTTGATTTGTGCTCCCTTCTCCCCGGGTAAAGCTCCGATGGAGGCGTAAGGAAGTCATACTTCCTCTCCGTCCGCACGAGCTCCTTCCTCCTCCTCCGAGCGGCCGCCGAGATGTTTCTCCTTGCTTGCCTCGGCATGGGATTGCCCTCCGATCCATCTCAAATCAAAGGGAAGCAAAAGGGTTGAAGAATTTCGAAATTCTCTCTCTCTCTCTCTCTCTCTGAAGTGGGCGGCAACAAGTGCCCAATGCCCGTTCAAAACCCGATTTTAAATAATCTGAAAAACAGGTCTCTAGCCGTACGGCTTCTTTTTCTCCATCTCATGCCGGCGGCCTCATTCGCTCCGAGCGTAAATTACAATCCCGCCCCCGGACCTTCCACTGGCATGCAATTTCCGTTATCTTTTAACCAAGATAACATCTTTTCGTAAAATATCTCTCATCTCTTTAGCAATCAAGCTCTATTCCCGCCGCTCCGTTAATTCCGTTATAACGGGATAACACTAGGTGACAACCTCCGAATTGTCGTAACTCTAAACTTGTGCTACCTCTATCCGCGAATAGTGAAGTATGCCCAAGTCATTCCAACTTGTGCTACCTCTATCCGCGAATAGTGAAGTATGCCCAAGTCATTCCAACTTGTGCTACCTCTATCCGCGAATAGTGAAGTATGCCCAAGTCATTCCAACTTGTGCTACCTCTATCCGCGAATAGTGAAGTATGCCCAAGTCATTCCAACTTGTGCTACCTCTATCCGCGAATAGTGAAGTATGCCCAAGTCATTTCAACTTGTGCTACCTCTATCCGCGAATAGTGAAGTATGCCCAAGTCATTCCAACTTGTGCTACCTCTATCCGCGAATAGTGAAGTATGCCCAAGTCATTCCAACTTGTGCTACCTCTATCCGCGAATAGTGAAGTATGCCCAAGTCATTTCAAATTGTGCTACCACTATCCGCGAATAGTGACGTATGCCCAAGTCATTTCAACTTGTGCTACCACTATCCGCGAATAGTGACGTACGCTCAAGTTTCCCAACTTAAGTTACCTCTATCTCCATCATAAAGAGATAGCGCCATAAGCTCTAGCTTCATCAGGTGACAGCCTCCGAATTGTCAAAATCTCAAGGATCCTAGACATCGTTCCTAACTATCTAGTGATGCTTGAACTACGATCAAGGCTTGATTCCTCCGGGATACGTAGGTAGCCTTTTATAAAAGGTCCAGCCATTCGACCACTTTGGTCACCCCGTTTCTTTGTCACTCCTCGGTGATAAAGCGCCCCTCATAGAAGTTCAAATATTCGACCACCCGGGTCACTCCTAGCATGTCCCCGCAGGATCAATTGCTTGACCTCCTAGGTCATTTTCTCTTCTTTTTCCCGGCAAGAAGAGACCCGCTTCTCTTCTTCCTTCCCCTGCCGGATCCTAATCCCGAACTACGGCCCGGCTTGATTCCTCCGGATACGTAGGTAGCCTTCCAAAAGGTTCACCCACTCGACCACCTTGGTCTCCCAATCCGTCTCGGCATTCGCCAGATCGGATCCTTTTCTATCGACAACCCCACTCGCCTTGCAAGTGACGTTGCCGAGGGCTTCGTAAGTACCCAAATCGCTCATGCCTTCCGGTTAAATTTCCCGACAATTTCGGTAAATTTCCGGTAATTCCCTGACCTTCCTAGTGTTCCTAAATGTCCTAACTGTTTTTAATTAAATAAGGGCTGTAGGGAGCCTTCCTAATTAAGAAAACACGTTTTTCTTAATTAGGGAGAAGGTTCTAGAATAATGCCACCTTGCATGGTTCTAGAATGCTGAGTCATTATGGATAAGACCGCACGGCCTCATTTGCGAAGGGCTTGCAGCCGCACGGCTTCATTAGCCTTATCCAGATCGCCTATAAATAGAGCCCTCCTCTACCCATTTCAACACACACAATATATGAGAAAAATACTCAATACACTCGAAATACGTGAAGAAACCTGGCTGGGAATTCAAGAAGAAGAAGAAGGAAGGCCAAGAAGCTACATCCCTCCTCCTTGAAGACCAAAGATCGACCTCTCCTCCTAGCTCCATCCCGAGAAGCAAAGGAAGTCATTGGTAACCTCGCACGCCCTAACCTTGCATTTTAATTGATATACTTGCTCATTGCATTCATATATCTTGCTTGGGACTTGGTAGCTTAAAGATCACATCTTTATCATCCCCTTCCCCTTTTTTGCATGCATTAAGACCTCATTTGTCATAAAAATGTAGTCTTTTTCATAAAGGTGCATCCTTTGCACCTAAAATCCCTATTTTCCAATAAAAATGTTATCTTTATGCATCATTTGCATATAAAGATCAAATCTTTTTCAATAAAAATACATCCTTTGCATCAAAACCCCTTTTCTAATGCATCATTTGCATAAATGCTATCTTTATGCATCATTTGCATAAAGATCATTTCTTTCAATCAAAAAGCATCATTTGCTATAACCAAAATGTCATCTTTTCATTAAAGAGTCATTTTTATCATGCATTTCCCTTTTCCCTAACCTTGGAACGGACCGGTGTAAAAGTTCTCATCTTTGCATCGTTCCTTCCATTAAAGGTTCATGATTTCTTTAGGAAAAGGATAACCTTGAACCCTATATCTCCAATTATCGCTTAAGAATGAGTATGAAGCCTCTATACGAGCTCGACCGTCTTAAAGCGTAGGATTGATGGGCTAAGGACATTCCTTCCTAAAGAACCTCATCTTTGACCCAAAAGAGAGTCATTCTCTCGATCACGCAAGTCCCGAGGGTCCCGAGGTTTAAAATGCGATGATCATAAGTCATAAGATGAGGACGGGATCGTAATCCCAAATACATAAATTCCAAAGAATCCCGAGCGACAACCAACAAATGGTTTGTACGTCCGGAAGATAACTTGGGACATTCCCCCCCCCCTTATTTTCAAACACATGCACACAAGGAAAGCACGCAAGCAAACACGATTAATGAAATCTAGGGAGACTTGCTCCGGCAAGGCACTTTGGGTGAACGCCAAACGTTCTTCCCAAGGGGTAACTTAACCTCCGAACCCATAAAACCTTTTTTTCAAAGTTTTGAGGTAATCAAAATGGCGTGGCGACTCCGTTTTTCAAATAACTCGGATGTCTTCAAACTCGCGTGAATTCCAATAAACAAAAATTTTGGGGCACACATTCACAACCAGTCAGGTTCTTATAAGGAACGTTGTGTTCTAGGATTTCAGATATGTACGGATCTGGGCGCGGGCTTTGCTGTCCCTCATCCTCTGAAGTATCCGGACACTGACCGCATGTGCATTTTACGAGGTGCAGTTCTTGGGGGTCCACCCCTATCGGCATTTGACTTGCATTTTTCGGTGGTCCTTCATCGTCACTTGCTGACAACCAACCATTGTGCCTGGCTCCCATGGGCTCATTTCTGGCATGATTGTTCCAGATTGTTTCCGGATCGGGGGCCTCAGTTGACTCTTCACTCTCGTCATCATCATCGTCATTGCTGTCATCGGAATCTTCTTCCCATACTAGGGATTTCGTGAGAGGGAACGCCGATCAAACCCAGTTGGGGAATATGGGTGCGTGCGGCGCAAAAATTGTCATATGTTCCCATTCCCGGAAGTGGCAATTGTGACTCGGCTTCTCCTCCCGAAATTGCGGGGGAAGAGTGAGAGGGGTGGCACGTATTTGACACCGGGTAGGATATAGAAGGAATCCTCCTCTTCCGATTCTTCGGTTTATTTGCCTTCGGGGGTCGTATTTGACTTCTCCAATAGCCGGTTTGTGGAAGTGTACTAGCTCCGCATGCTCTTCGGCCTCTTTGCCAGATAAGCCCCAGTGCGCTCGCCTAAGCTTTCTTGTCTAATTCTTCTCAATTGTTCTAACCATCTTGTGTAAATGGTCCTCTCATATTTTGGCCTAATGCCATTGACTCTTCAAGATATTGGCCTTCCCTTCATCCGAAAAATAGCGGGCCTCGTATGTTTCCGGATCGGGGGCCTCAGTTGACTCTTCACTCTCGTCATCATCATCGTCATCGCTGTCATCGGAATCTTCTTCCCATACTACCGGGATTTCGGCTGAGAGGGAACGCCGATCAAACCCGTTGGGGAAATATGGGTGCGTGCGGCGCAAAATTGTCATATGTTCCCATTCCCGAAGTGGCAATTGTGACTCGCCTTCTCCTCCCGAAATTGCGGGGGAAGAGTGAGAGGGGTGGCACGTATTTGACACCTGTGTAGGATATAGAAGGAATCCTCCTCTTCCGATTCTTCGCTTCACCGCCTTCGGGTCGTATTTGACTTCTCCAATAGCCAGGGAAGTGTACTAGCTCCGCATGCTCTTCGGCCTCTTTGCTGATAAGCCCCAAGACAGCGCTCGCCGGAAGCTTTCTTGTCTAATTCTTCTCAATTGTTCTAACCATCTTGTGTAAATGGTCCTCTCATATTTTGACCAAGACAGCCCCAGCTCTTTCGCATTGGCCTTCCCTTCATCCGAAAAATAGCGGGCCTCGTATTCTTGCAAGGAGTCTCGACATGAGACCAAGATGGGTTGATTCGTTCGATATCCTCAAGGCCGAGGGGAATCCGAATTCGGGATCCTCGACGAGGTTGGCCACGGTATTTGGGGACCTTCATCAAGCATCTTCGGGCATGCGAAGATTCTCCGCATTCAATCATATTCACCTGATTATGGTTCCTTGGCAAAGGATTTTTGATTGTGTTAGGCCTTTCGGGGCCTTCCAACTTTCCTTGCTCTATTAGCCCTCGGATTGCCTTTTTCGTAGTAAAGCGGTTGTCGGTCCGATGTCCGTGAGCTTGATGAAAAGCACAATACTTTGTAGTATCCACGGGAGCATTCGGATTTCTGGGTTGGAAATTCTCCAAAGGCCGCATCAAGCCTTCTTTCACCGTCCCCTAAAGATGTCATTCAGAGGCATTCCAAAGTTTTCTAGATTCATGACCCGTGGTCCGGGCTCTGCCGGTTTTCTCGGGAGCAAAAGGAGTCGTGTTGTTACATTCCCGTCCCGCATAGTGAATCATCTCTTTGCCTTTAGCAGAGCGGGCGTGTTTGCAGGAGGAGCCCGATATACGTAGGCGTGCGCGGCGGCCGCTGATTGTAAGCCTTTTCAAACTTTGCCGCAGAGTTAACCATGGCCCGTAAGTCCGAGTATGGGAAGTGACCGAGGAGGCTCTCGAATGTGGTTTCAAGCATGACCGGAAGATGTCTAGTTGTTCCTCTTCGGAAGGAGGGATGGCCATTTCACCGAGTTTCGCATTCCACCGCTTGTAAAAGTCCCCAACATTCTCATCGTGGCGCCGCACCGTTGTTTGTAGGTTAACTCTGTTTGTTTCCCATTCCAAGTTGGCCTTATATTTTTCTCGTGAAGGCATTGGTAATCCGGTCCCATGTGGCCCCGGCTTCGTGTTTCAAACGGAAGAACCACTTTAAGGCACCGGACTTCAAGGATAGACCGAAATAGTCGGTCAACTGCCGATTGGTACATCCTTTGGCTTTCATCGCCAAGGTATATGTGTCCAAATGGGTTTTCGGGCATGCGGTCCCATCAAAGAGATCCAGATTAGGCATCACGAATTTGTGGGGCGGAGGAACAATGGAGTCCGGTCTCAGTAGGCCGGAAGGCGCACTTCTTGCGCCGCCCCGATCTGCGCTTTCATTTCCTTGTGCCGCTCCATGAACCAGCCGAGATGAGGGTCTTGTGGCGGAACCATGGCATTCAAGTTAGTGGCCGAGCTAGAGAGAGGAGCTACCACCGGAGGCAGATCGGGTGGAGGGAACGGCCGATCCGGGACGTAGGTGAAAACCTGTCCTGGGCCGAGTTACCCCGGGAGCATGAGTAGGAGCCTCGAGCAAAAGGATAGAACCTTGCGGCTTCTTTGTTGATTTTCAACCGGCAAAGTAGGTGGAGGCAGCCCCGATGTGGCCGGATAACTTGGATTTCCAGAGTGGGCCCGTAAGTAGGCTTGAGTGCGAGAGGCCGCTTGTCCGGATTGTTGAATTGCATGGCCGCTCGTGGTGAAGGTGTGTAGCCCGGGGTACTGCGGTCCCGGTGATTCGGATGACACCTGGATGGAGGCTTGGTAACCCATAGAAGTCTGAGTGAAGAATGGATTTGTGTGAGGAGGCTTGGTGAACTAGTGCGTTACGAGGAGGGGCTCCCGGCGTGGCCCGAGAACCAAGTTGTGGCGGCATTCGAGCCCGTGTATTCTTTGTGAAGGTCGGATTGATCGGTTCCGAACCGAGGCGGGATCCCGATTAGCCGTGGCATTCCGAGATAGCCCCAACCATGAGAAGACATTCAGACCGATTTTGCCCCCACCGATTTGTCCGTCTGCTGCGTGGATCCGTGGTCTCGTAGTTGGGAGCCGGGCCGACCCGAAAATCGAGGAGCATGGGTTACGGTAGTGGCACCATAGGAGGTGGGTGGCGGCATCCCGGTGTAGTCGGGCGACTGAGAGTGGGGTTGGCATCCTCGTCTTCTTCCACGGTAAAGGTGCCATCTCGGATTGAGGCCGGCGGCCGACCGTGACTCTTAATAGCCTCCATAAGGCCGTTTAGCCGTGCTTCCTGTCGTAACCTCATCTCGTTCTCGCTAACCGATTCCACCGTGCTCTGCCCTTGGCTGGTCCCTGGAGGCGGAGTGACGTTATCCCCATCATTACCGGCCGATGCGGACATTCTCAAACCCGGAGTCGGAACAAACGGTGAAGCCGATGACGCGCTTGACTCTTCCCAACTGATCAAACGGTGACCGGTGTCCGAAACCAAGCTTTGTGCGGAGGCGGGGAAAGGACACGAAGGTTCGGATGGTGGGATTTGAAGGAAGGTAGGTGTTTGGGCTTAAGGCTCACGCAACATGCAGTTATTTGTTCATGTTTACTTAAAACACGCTTTATTAACCTAATCGGTTGGAAAAGATTGCTCTTCTTTTTCGCAAACTACTCTGATTCCTGGATCAGTGGGCCCCGTCACTACGTCTATAAGCCCCTCATATTCCACCTGTATTTCGACCTCCCAGGGTGGACAGCCCCGGGCGAGGGTCCTATAGGGCAAGCGGGTCCCACCGACCGAAAGAAAAACGATCCTAAAAGCACTCCGGGTAATCGAGTCTTAACGAGCATTCGATGTAAATTACGGACAAAGCTGACGTCAAAAGTCAAGATCGTGTCCGAGGGCTCGACGAAAAGTCGGCATGATTTGGACTGATAAGCGTCCACAATTGATCTTGACTTGTCGTCAGTTAAGCCGTAATTAGGCATGGAATAATCATTAATCCTTGATGACTCAGTGTCAATGCTGGGAGTCAGTGTATAATTTGTGCCGCCGAGCCGAAGTCAAGGCGCCGGTCAATATCTTGGTCAAAGTCTGCGGCGGAAAACCGGCAGAACTTCGACTGATTAGGGTCCCCGAAAGATATTGAGTCGGTATGCCGACAAAGGCTTGAAAGGAAAGGTCTATACACAGACAGGGCATGACACGTACTGCACTAAAAACCAACCGGGTCTCGAACAAAGTGTGTCACCGGACAAGTGCGTAATCGGCCACACGAGGCTCCATGGGATGTTTGGGTAGTCCTGTGCTCATCCGAGAGGCGTAATAAGACCAAACGGACCGCGACAAGGATTTTCCCGGGTTAGGGACGTAGTGTGCAGTGTACGATCACGTGCGCGTAGTGTGCAAGCAGTCTATATTCTTTTTCTGAGTAAAATAGAGATTTTTTTATATGTCTTAAAAATATGATACATGATTTTTTTTTGAAAATTTTCTTTTTTTTTTTAAATTTTTTTTTTTTGAAATTTAATGAGCACATAAGCACGTAAGCACAAGAATTCCGACAGTTAGGGACATTATTCCGGCAGTCAAAATTTTGACTTTTTCCGAGGCGGCCAAAACAACATGAAAACTGTGCAAAAATCAACACACACACAAAAATGATTTTCAAAGCCGGGACGGAAGCTTGACCCTCAAAAGCTTTTTTTTTGAAAACGGTGATACCGGTACATGGGATTGTTAGACCACAATTTATCCCCGACTCGTGTTAGGAGGCGATAACGGGAAATTTAGTGGTTTCCACCAATATACCAAATACCATTTTTTTTTTTAGGAAAAGCTCAATCCCCAGCGGAGTCGCCACTGTGATGATGTGTCGCCATTTCTCGCGGGAAGGGAATTCGATTTCTTTCGTAGTTTCTTTGAAAAAAACCAAATACAACCCGGGAAAAAGAACGGAGTCGCCACGCCATTTTTGTTTTAAGGGCCAAAACATTGAAAAAAGCCCGAGATCAGAAATTTGGGTTCGGAGGTCATGTTACACGCCGGGAAGGACGTTAGTGTGCACCCGGAATGCCTCGTAAACGAGTCTTCCAAGCTGAAAATCATTTGTGTGTGTTTGTGTTTGTGTGTTTTGGCCAAAATACTTTGAAACTCAGAAAAGTAAAAATTGGGATATCTTTTTAAGACTTTAAACTAATCCCATGATTTTTTGGAAGATTTTTGGATTGAGATTTGGTACTCAAAAGACCTTTTGAAGTTGAGAGCCACTTCTGCCAGAATGAAAAAAGCAGTGGACCTTTGATTTTGAAATGGATTCAAGGGTCTTAAAACTTCATAATCTGGATAAACTCAGAGAATGAAAGTTGTTCCAGACACCTTAAATAAGATTTGTGCAAAGGAATTTTCCATTTTGGAGAAGATTTGAGGGGTCAAAACCTTCTGGAAACCTCAGATATGAGATCTGGATTCCCAGAAGCTGATGAACTAGCCTCTGAAAGAAAATTTGAAAAGAGGAGTTTTACTCACCCAAAAAATAAAGTAAAAATATGTATGGAAAGATCTGGATGTTGGCTACAAAAAGTGTTTTGTAGTCAACACCAAATTCCACATTTATTTGTGTCCAAAAAATTAGACCATGGACTGAGGTCTGAGAAAATTGCTACTGGACAGCAACTTCTCAAGAAAGAAAATATGATTTTAAGGGGGGTTTTGCATCCATGCTTGTCCCCATTTCCCTAGGTTTTGGTTAGTGATCACTTGACATTTTAGTGGTGAATCAACTATACCAAACCATCCTTGGGGTACATTAGGACTAAGCATTTCATTTGCTTGGGAAGGGGATTTTTATCCTTTGAAAATGAGATTTGATGCTTGAAAATGGTTTTTAGGGTTTTGAAAATGAGTTTTCTTTGCAAGAAAGTAAGAGAACTTGAAAATAATCTTGATCTTTGTAGAAGATCATCCATGGAGATGGTCTTCCATGGTGATCTTCTTAGATCTAAAGCAAGAAGATGAAAGAACTACATTTTGTAGTTTGCAAATGCATGCATGGTTGGAGTTTAGGTTAAGGAGAAGGAGGGTTTACCAATCTTCCTTGTGTTCTTGAGTTTTTGGCTTGAGTGTATGAGTGTTTAAGGCTTAAATATGAGAGTGAGTGGATGAGTGTGAGTTGGGAAAGATTGGAGAGAAAATGGTGACAATTCTTGAAGAATTCTCACTGTTTTCTCTCTATATTTCGCCAGAGGTTCGGTGCAATTGGTGTTGTGGCTCCTTATTTTTGTGACTGGAGGGCTCAATTTATAGCCCTCTGGAAATTGCAATCCCATCCGCGCGGACAGGACCTGGAGCGTGCACTGTTCATTAAATGCAGCTCCAGGCTTTGGACACAAGGAATATTTCTTTTGAAATTTGAATTATACAGCCAGTTTCTGTTCCAGAAAATTCTATTTTTGGTTTTATTCCTTTTGTTTTACTTTTTGAGATTCTTTTTGAGGTTTAACCTTAAATAACAATGCCCATTTTACCCTCACTTTGTTAGAAAAGTTAGGAATGTTAGGAATTGTTAGAAATGTTATAACTTTCGTTAATTTTCTAACGAAAATTCTAACAAGCTCAAATTGGAGCACTTACACTGAGTGCATACTCCAATTAGACGGAGGATAAAATTGGTCATATCGTCACCGAATATTAGCATTAATTAATGAAACCCGTTTACGTCTGACACTTTGCAAAAACTAGCATGAATATTTCGATCAAAAAAGAGGAAAATTGAAAAGTTGAACAAAAAATATATGCAAAAACTAGCACAAATATTTCGATTAAAGAAGAGGAAAAGTGAAAAGTTGAATTAAAAATTGTATAGGCGTCACTTCGTGCATTTGGTAAGGAGTTTAGTACTAGTATATAGGGATGACAATTTGATCGAACTCGATTCGATCCGAAACGAAAGCGATACAATTCGAAAAATTCGAATACAATTTCAATTTTTTATAACGCGATCGGATTGTACCAATGTTAATTCGACACGACACGAGATGATCCCAAATAACCTATGTACTCCCTCCGTCCCACTATACTTGACACTTCTTTTCATTTTGGGCCGTCCCACTATACTTGACACCTTCAAAAAATAACCAAGTTTTTATATTTTTATATTCACTCTACCCCACCACTCATTCTCTCTCTTCATTTTCTACCACATATTTATTCAACCAACACTACTATTTACCCTACTCATTCTCTCTCTTCATTTTCTACCACACATTTTTTTTATTTTATTCTTTTTTCTTGGTTTTTGAACTCACCCCTTGGGTGTCAAGTATAGTGGGACGGAGGGAGTATCTATACTAATATAAAAGCAAGATCGTCTTGCTTTCCCCCCAAAAACCAGGGGTATTTTAGTCATTTCACGCGATGGCAAAAAGGCAATTACCAAGGCGGAAGAGCCACGTGTTAAGCTTGGGTTGGGCGCGTGCAGTACACGCGCCGACACAGGCGCGTGACCACGGAACTGTTTTTTTTTTTTTTTTTTTTTTAAAAAGCCTCGCCACGTGTCCCACTATGATTGGGTGGTTTATTTTCAGAATTTTTTTTTTCATCCCATTTTTTCCACCTCAATTATTTTATAAAAAAAAAAAATTTTTGAAAAAAAAATTTATACCAAAATTCATATTTTTTTTTCCTCTTTAATTAGAGACTAATTTCATTTAATTTGGACAAAAAAAAATTCACTATTTTTTAAATATAAATTTCTTAATTACCCTTTCTTAATTTTTCTTTTTTTTTTTTCAATATCTTTTTTTTGCAAATTAATTAAGTGTGAAGTATATATTTTTATTATAAATGATGATAATAATAATCATAATTTTCCTTTTTAAATATAAATTAATGTTTGTAATGTTCTTTCTTTCGTTTCAAAATTTTACATTAATTTTTTAAACATATTAATTAATATTTTATAAAATATTCCTTGGGACGAATATATTAATTTATTTTTTACCCGAAGTATTATTATTTTGTAAAAATTAATGTTTATAATGTTCGTGTCGTCGTGTCATAAAATAAATATTAATTTTTGAGACAAGTAAATTCATTGAAGCAAAGGAAGATTTTTTTTTTTTTGATAAGGAAAGTTGTATTAATTAGGGGATGAAAGTAATATTCATTTTTGAATTGAAGGAATTGTTTTCTCTTAAAAAGTTTAATTTTTTTATATGTCCAAAGAAAAATAAACATTAGATAAATAATTACTGTATGTATATGTATACAGTAGCTAAGTATCTACTGTAAACAAGTGTATACAAGTGGTTCTCACGATTCTCATTTCGTTATTTTTTTCATTTGAGCACCTACCTACCTATATATATATATATATATATATATATATATATATATATATATATATATATATATATATACCATAAAATAATTTTCATATTTATTATTATTATTTTAATTAAGTTTGAGTGTGTTGACTTTGTCAACTGTTTGGTCGTGCTTGGGACCGGTATTTTCATGTTCGGGCCGCATTAGTCCACCGGCCTGCCGTGGCCGGGCCAAGGATGAGAGTTGCGGCGCCAAGTCTTTTTGAAAACTAAAATAACTAAATATTACTTTCAACTCAAAATAAATCGCCAAAAATTAATATTACTTTCATCTCAAAATAAATAACCAAAAATAATACTACTTTTTTTTCCCAAAAAATTGCTTTATTATGTGCTTTAACAGTAAGGGAAAATATATTTTCCGTCTCAAGTAACAAAAATTTTTAAGTTGCGAAATCAAATTGCTTTTTGGGCCCAATTCTAGAAAAATATTGTTAGTATGTACTTCAACTTTATATTGCCATATTTAAAGAATTTTGTAAGTTATAAACGGGTTGATAAAATTTTTGAATCTCTCCTAAACCCGCAATGATCCGCGTCTAATGAAAAGAGTTTGGAAATATTTTCTTTTAAATCTGGTGTGATTGGGGTGGATTTGAGATAAGCTCTAACCGTCTCATTTAACCCGAACCCGCATAGGATTCATCATTATTTAGAATAAATTTTAAATTTTGTTAATATTTGTATATTATTATATACTTCTTTCTTTATAGTTTATTGTATTTTCTTATTTTTCTATGTCATATTATTAATCTCTACATTTATAAGGAATTAAAGGAAAAAAATAGCATTATATAATAGAAATATTAAATAAATATGTCAAAATCAAACGGGGATGAAGAAGTTGAATACGGTTCAAGAACAAAATAAGTTCTCAAAAATCAAAATTGATGATACTTGAAAATTTCATTTCATGTAATTTGTGTGTTTGGATAATCACTATAATCAAGAGTTCGAATTGCGGTTGAAGAGAAATATGTGCGGACTTATAACTAGATTGATTACGCTTTCCCAATCGTTGGCGAACCTAAGCTGATACTTGTGAGCAAATTACGCACATATCACGTTCAATACACAAAAATATGTTTTTACATGAAAAATATGCGTTCAATTTCATAGCATTGAAAAATGGCTGTCAAATGTGATTATTATTGAATATAACCGGAATTTACGTATAAAACACGCTTCGTACAAACTACCTACTCCTTAAATATATATTTCTTTTAGTGATATTCAATGTGATATTTGTACTAATAATATATTTTTAAAAAAGGTGTTTTACAATGTACACAAACATTCCTATTTCCTATTATATTTGTATTAATTTTCATCAATATGTGTTAATAGCTATCCGTGCATCGCACGGGTGTACTGCTAGTATAACTAAAAATAAATTAGATATATTAGGCGCCCTCTCTTTCTTTCTCTCTCCCCTCGTCTCTCAGCAGTAGGCCCTAATCCCGCCTTTGTTCGACGATCGACGAAGACAGATAGGTTTCTCGTTTCGTTGTATTCCCCAGCCAAGCGTCTGCCGCCGGCAAACGTCGCCTGTAAGCTGTCTCATCAGCCTCTCTCTCTCTCTCTCTCTCGCAACTCGGCAACACACAGTTTTAGGGCTATTTGGGATTGAAAATAGAATTTTGAGTGGTAAATAGAACATATTTGGGATTGAAATTTTCAAGGTAGCCAACCAACCAATCAATCCCTTAGTTACAGAAAAAAAAAAGGAAATCAAACTGAAGGTAGCATATTGAGCTTCCCGGACATCTCAGTTCGCCAATTCCCCAGTTTCGAGCTCACCAATTTGATATGGAGGTTAGTTTCTACTGCCCAAATCCGAATAACTTAGCTTATTTTTATGTTAATTTATATGAACTAAAAGTCGATTTTAATTTTTCGTATGAATTAAGCAGAAAGAAAGAGGAGAAGCAATTGACCTAGATAAAACAACGGATATATTGCATCCAGAAACATCTTTAGCTGGTGGTTTATTGGCTCCGTCCAAAGAGAGAGTTGTCTTCAGACATCCTGATCGGAAATCGGTTTTAGGTATAATTATTCTCTCACTCCGGCTTAACTAGTTCAGTTTTGACTTTGTTTTTATCAATGACATTGAACTCTGATCGGAGAATAATACTCATCATATACGAAATTAAGGATTTGCTGATTGAATAATCATAATGTAGTATCTTCCTGTGAACAAGGCTGGACACTCACAGCGGAAATGTTATGTGATTGAATCATCGATGAATTGGATGAATAGTTTTATAATATGTAGTACAATAGTTAGACCGCTCTACCATAGTTGTTAAAGGCGAAAAGCGAGAGGCGGGCGAGAGGTTCCTAGAAAAGGCGAATGGCGAGGCGGTTGAAAAGCGGCCGAAAGGCGAGCAAGGCGGTAAAATAGAACAAAAAGACTAATACAATAATATATATGTAAAATATACTAAACAAAGCTTAAACATGTTAAGAACAAGAATTTTGCATTAGATAAAGGTCATAATTTCACATGTAATAGGAACTTACACAATTAAAACACACCAAAAGTGATAATTCATTGACAAAAAAAAACATTTGATATTTAACTCAGTAAACAAGTAGTCGTTTAAAAGCGTGAAAATAAGTGATTTCGAATATATAATTTCAAACGTATAATTTCATACCTAGAGATGAACATAAGATATAGTTAAAACTTCAAATGACAAAAAGAGACTCATAGTTAGAGGAAAAAAAACAAAGTAAATTAGTAAACATAATAAAATTTGCAAAACTCCCTTTAAAAATTAGAGTAAAGCAAGCTTTCGGTAGTGTTTTTGTCGCACTTCTTTGTCGTCATTCTAATTCGTTATTTATCACTTGTTTTCTTTTGATCGCCAGAGAGAAATTGCAGATATCTTTCTTTCTCACGTACGACACAAGCTATCTTTACCCCATGATTTCCCAAAAGAACGCATTTTAAGTTAAAATATTAAAACTAAAATTACAAAATGACCTAGTTAAAAATTAAAAGGCGGACTCCTCACGCCTCTCGCCATAACCAAGAAAGGCCTCGCCTGGCCAAGAAGGCGCACAACAGCCCGCTACAAAATCAAAAGGCGGTCGACCCCTAAAGGCGCCAAAAAGGCGAGGCGGACGAGATAGGCGCTAGCCTTTCGCAACTATGCGCTCTACTCTATGGAATCAATTGATGTGCTAATAAGAAAGAAAATGTTAATAATATGAGTGTAGCTGAAATTCTAATGTTAAGATGGATCTATGATAAAATTAGATAAATAGGATTTAGAATGAATAAATTTATGGGATATTTAAAGTTGCCCAATAGGAGATAAAATGAGAGAAAACCCTTTCAGTAGTTTGGACTTGTACAATTTCGAGCGCTAGCCATTAGAAAGTGTGAAAACATGAACTAGATTAGAAGTAGGGGAACGGAAGGCCAAAACAAGTATGGACATCAGTAATAAAAAGGATATGCAGGCATGCGGCATGTGTTATGACCTTGCTTTGAATCAAATTGAAAGGCGTAGAAGGATACATGTGGTCAACTCCATGTAATTGGGGCTACAGCTGACTTGAGTTGAGTTTTATACTCTAATCATCTTGTCGTGTTATATCCAAGTAGTTCCTTTCTTGTTTCTTCTTGATATATTAGTTAACTTGCTTATGTTTCTTGAGTTCATGGTGATAAATTGCACTCAAATACTAATGGGTTCTTTGGGAAACCTTTTTAAGCATTATATTTGATAATGAAAACAGGGCTAGATGTTCTTGCAAGTGTCAAACGAGCAGAATCTCAGGCAGAAGGCTCGTTCAAGGTCCCTAAAGAAAGGGTTGCTTCATTTATGACATCATTGGATGATGAAAGCGAGAAGTCTGGCAGTACAGGATTAGATGAATTAGGAAGTGGCAACTCTAGCAGCGGACGAAATCATACAACTAGGCGGTATCGCGATCCTAGTTCGAGCAAAGCATCAGATCTAGGTGCGTTTGTCTCTTGCATGAGTACAGTCTTTCTGCATGTCATTACCAACTTCGTTTATTTTTACCAATCGTGAGTGATAGCATATAGGCTAATGGCATTGCCTCAAAGATTTTTTTTTCACAATTATCAGAATTGCATAAAAGGGAAAAGGGAAAAGAGAACAAAACTATTGAAATATATTAGAGGTTTAAAATTTAAATGATATGGGATTTTTGTGAATTTACTCTTTTTCTAGAAAAACATTTTGATTTACTCTCCTAAATCTGATGTTTTGGAGTACTGCAGATAGTAGCATCACAGAAAGAGGGGTTAGAGATACTCCTGGCAGGAGTAGTTCAGATGGTCATAGGCGTTATGAGGTACGCTTAGCTGTTTCGTGGTTCTTCCTCTTGCTGAAATATCAATCTAATCTTTTATAGGATCTTTAGTTTTTGTATAGAAATCCATGAATGTTATGTAAATCAACTGGAACGTAGTTAGAACAATCACATTTGGGTGTATAATTGTTTCATTCTGAGAACCAAGATCCAGTAGAGTGAGCAAGGAACATTTCAACTCTTATTTGGCTTGTAGAGCATCAATTTCTCCCTGTTAAATGAAATGAATGGCGTTACTTTGCATCTCTATAAGCCAATGTTGCTCTTCACCCCTGTCAATAGCAAGTGTTGTAAAACGGAATGATGTTCCTTTATCAAAGTTAACTTTTACAACATGGTACTATTCTCGATTTGCGTTCGTCGCACTGCACAAGCTCTGGTCATGAGCTATCGTGCTTTATTCCCATTTTCAGACACCTAAATTCTACCCTCTAAGCCTTTTAACCTAAAATGTGTTTGCATATGCAGTTTGCTTCTGGTTTTTATCTACGACTGCGTTAACTACTTGGTTTGTCATGGTCTCTTAAGTTGACATGCATTACGATGGTGATTTTCGATCCTCTACCATCATTCATGGTTTATGTGTCTACACCCCATGCCATTTCTTACCACATTTTAGGGAAATTAATTGCTTTAACATTCATGTACTTTATTATGATTTTTATGTGACTGCACTTTGGATGGAGGGTTGAAATATGACTTCAGTGTTCTCTTGGTCATTTGGGTTACTTTTATTGGTTCATCTATTAAACTATTCCTCTCGTCTTTATTGTATTCTCGTTCTCTAGTTTAGGGACATTGATAAATCTTGTGCAAGTATTACATAATAGTTATCGTAATGCTGTAAATTAATTTAAATCCCTCTTTTGTTTCTGTGATCTCAGGCTTCGTCCAAATCTACTGTAAGCTCTCGGAGTGGCCAACATTATGGTTCCAGTGATGACACAGATAGGCATAGTAGACGCAGAAGTGTTTCTAGGGACTCCAGAGATAGAGATAACAGAGGATATGGAAGTAAAAGAAATAGATATGAATATGAAGGCTCCAGGAGAGATGAAGGTTCTAGGAGGACACCTGGTATGTAATTACTCGGTAATTCTTGCTCGAATTAGTTTCAATATAGGATTAGTTTCAATATAGAGTGATTTTGAATATACCGTTCTTAAAAATATTCTTGAAAATCTCCATTGTATATTTTTTTGTAGCAAGTCAAGGACAGTTTTACATTCAATTATTAAGCTTCTATTATAGTGTTCTCACTCCTCAAACGTTGTTTTGAGAAATATGTCACATAAAGAGCTTTTTTGCAAGTTATTGGAGAAACAATCTCATTCTAATGCTATCAGTTTGTTTGTTCATTAGACAATGGGGATTTCGAAAGCTTCAAATTGATTTAAATATGTGGGTTTTATAGGCAGGTCAGACTGGGATGATGGGAAATGGGAATGGGAAGATTCGCCACGTCGGGATAGTCGCTCAAACAGTAGCAGACACCATCAACCGTCTCCATCCCCAATGTTTTTTGGGGCTTCTCCTGATGCACGGTTGGTTTCACCATGGTTGGGGGGCAATACTCCTCAGTCTGCAGGTATCTTTTTATCCATGGAATTCCAACCGAGTTACTCCCTCCGTCTCAAAATGAATGTCAATTTTTTTTTTTTCACATTTTCTCTCGACCAAGAGTAAATTTGGACATTTGGGACAGAGGTAGTACTTTTTTTCCAACTTAAAGCAGTATATGATCTTGCCCCCCCCCCTGAAAAATCGGACGATAATATTAGTTTCAAACCATAGGTTTAACCATCTTGTTGTCTATTTACAGGCCGTGCCGCTTCATCCTGGGACAGTGCAGCTCCTTCTCCAGTTCCAATAAGGGCTTCTGGATCATCAGTCAGATCTTCTACTTCAAGATATGGCAGCAGGTCGCAGCAGCTCTCTTCTCCTGCGCAAAATGCAGAACATCCAGAGGTATCACGACTTTCCTACATTTGATTCAAGAGTTCATAATTATTTATCTATCATCCTATTTTCCAGTAATGTGGACACTACTTATTTTATTCCGTTATTGTGATTGTATACAGAATGAAGAAGATGAGAAGACTTATTTTACCAAAGATGGCAATCAGGAAATCACTGAAAGTATGCGGATGGAGATGGAATACAATTCTGACCGTGCGTGGTAATTTTCTAATCCTAATTTTTATAGCAAGTTATCAATGTTGACAGACGGCTAAAATTTGAGACTTGTAAATTGAATTATGCCTAATTTAGATATTCAGGCTGTGTCGTGTATTACTTTTAGTACTCGATGAATTTGGTAAAGACATTTTATAAGTCAGATTTTATATTGCATCAGTATCAAAAGTGTAGCTTGTGTTTAGTATACTCCCTCAGTCCCGGCCGACTTAGGACTTTTTGCCATTTTGGGCGTCCCACCCGACTTAGGACGGCCCAAAATTGAAACCTTAAATCACTATTCTCTCCACTCATTCTCTCTCCTACATTATTTTAATACTCACAACACCATTATAATTTACTATTCCCTCCACTCATTCTCTCTCCTATTTTTAAATTACACTCACAACATTTACCTTTTCCTTAATTCCCGTGCCATTTCAAAAAATCCTAAGTCGGCCGGGACGGAGGGAGTATGAAAGATTACTGTTTTAGTTCTTTGGCTCTTTCAACTATAAGTTGTAGGTGTTTGCAAGTGTAAGGGCACCATTAAATGTACTAAACAGAAGCTAAACAGCTATGGTACTGTTTGGCTTGAGTTATGCTTTAGTTGATGTAGATAAATTGTCTATATAAGGTGTATGTAGGTTCAAAAAGGTGTGATAAAATTATTAATCGTCAATCTCAGTTTAAGCCGGAAGCATAGTTGTTAAAAGCGTCGCCTGCCTCGCCTGCCTCGCTTTTTTTGTCGCTTTTCGGGTTTGTCGCTTCTCTGCCATCGAAGCGGGCGTTGTTCGCCTTTTTCAGAAAAGCGGACGCTTCTTTGAAAAAAGCTTAAAGAAAAAAGCGTCGCTTTTTTTTTAAAGCACTTTTCTACTCCCAATGTTATTTTCCTGTTTACTTTCGTCTAATTTTGACTTTTTTTTTACAATTTTTGACTTTTTTTTTCCAATTTTTGACTCTTTTCTATACCTGTTTTATATTATTTTTTTATTAACAAACATACATATACAAACAAAAATTGTTATATTCCTTGTTTAGTCATTTTCATTTATTATACTTGTGTAGTTGTGTGTTTATTACTTTAAAAACATACATATGCAAACAAAAATTGTTATATTCCTTGTTCAGTCATATTTTCCTTCTTTTTCGGTCATTTTCATATATATAGGTGTTTGTTTATTATCTTTTTTAATTAAAAATTGTTGGCTAGCTAGTTATTTTTGCCTTGCCTAACAATGTTGTTTCAAAATTCTATTATTGCCTAATAGTTATTTTTGCTCGCTTTTTTGTCGCTCGCTTCTCGCCTCGCTTTTCGCCTCGCTTCGGTACCATTCGCCCGCTTCTCGCTTCTCGCCTTTAACAACTATGGCCGGAAGCCCATATTGATTGCAAGGTTTTTCTTCAAATATTAATTTGCATGTCAGTGTCTTATACCAAATGTGATTGTTATTACAGGTATGATAGAGAAGAAGGCAATACCCTGTTTGATGCTGATAGCTCATCATTTTATCTTGGTGACGATGCCTCTTTCAAAAAGAAAGAAGCAGAAGTTACCAAACGACTGGTATGTATGGCATAGTCATTTATCTTTTTGAAAAAGAATCTTTCAAGTATAGTTTGTTTATGTTGTCATGCTAAGTTGTTTGTTTTATCTTCTGAAGTCTTCAAAAATTAGAATGTCGTATGGCTTTTGTACCTATTAATGTAGTTGGTTGTTGTCAAAGAAAAGAGATTAACCAAATTAACAGCTGTGAAAACCTAAATATTTACTCATAGCTGGAATTAATGGACATTCCAATCCAAATATTTCCTTATTGATAGAATACTTTCATCCTCGAGTTAATTTTTTGATACGAAGTGCATTCTGTTATTATTTAAGAGATTGTTACCATATAAAGCTTTATTTTATCAACTTCCAACCACTTGATTCTTTCCAACTTGATGTTATCTGCTAGTTGGCTAGTGAGAATCATGATTATATATCAAGGGAGTGTGATAAAAACAGTCTTCTATGTAATGTCATGCACATTCAAGCCTTTTAACTACTTGTTTCATTGCGATTCGAATCTCTAATTAGTTACTATGCCATAGGTTCGGAGGGACGGCACACAGATGACACTTGCTCAGAGCAAGAAGTTGTCGCAGCTCACTGCAGATAATGCTCAATGGGAGGATCGACAACTGCTTAGATCTGGAGCTGTCAGAGGCACTGAGGTGCAAACAGAATTTGATGACGAGGACGAGAAGAGGGTTATTCTTCTTGTTCATGGTACGAAACTTTAACACACTTCTCAATCAGAATTAGCTGGTAGGAATGTGATGTAGTTTATGCCAATTCGTTTGGGTCACTAATTTTTATTGGATTTTTATATGTTTCAGATACGAAGCCTCCTTTCTTGGACGGGAGGATTGTTTTCACGAAACAAGCCGAACCAATCATGCCAATAAAAGATCCAACATCAGATATGGCTATAATATCACGGAAAGGTTCCAACTTGGTTAGAGAAATTCATGAGAAACAGAGTTCGAACAAATCACGTCAACGTTTTTGGGAACTTGCTGGCTCAAAACTTGGTGACATCCTTGGTGTGGAGAAGACCGCAGAACAGGTAGTTTACTCTACTATATATTTTTTGAATACAAATTTAATCTGATATTCCAGTGGTCAGGATCTAAAACTTTTCTGGGCTTGTTTTTTTAGATTGATGCTGATACTGCAGTAGTGGGTGAAGATGGTGAGGTTGATTTTAAAGAAGAGGCCAAATTTGGGCAGCATCTGAAGAAAGAGGAAGCTGTAAGCGAGTTTGCCATGTCAAAGTCATTATCACAGCAACGACAATATCTGCCCATATTTTCTGTACGGGATGAGCTTTTGCAGGTCCGTAGCAATAACACTACTTTCATATCATTCTAAGCAGAGATATTATTAGTTTTCCACATTCCACTTTTATTTCCTATTTGCAATCCACCAACATTCAATGTCATTACTATCTGCCTCTATTTCACAAGTCTACTTTTCATGTACCAAACCTGATGCACCCTTGCCAAGAGATTGACTTTGTCCAAATTTGTACTACCTCCATCCCAAAAAGATAGTCCCATTTTATTTTTGGATGGTCAACACAAGTGAACTTTGACCAAACATTCATATCATAAAATCATCCTATTGAAATTCTATTTTTTATTGATAAATCATTAATTGATTTATCAATGACAATTTTTAGAATTTCATTGTGATGATTAGATTGACATTGATGTTTGGTCAAAGTTCACTTGTGTTGACCATCCAAAAACAAAATGGGACTATCTTTCGTGGATGGGGAGGGAGTATAAGTATAAAAGGTTAGAAATTTCTTAATTTGTTGAAATTGTCTTCATATTTTCTTGATTCAATTTATATCTTTTGCTGGGACAGGTAATTCGTGAGAATCAGGTGATTGTTGTTGTGGGAGAAACTGGTTCTGGAAAGACTACACAATTGACTCAGGTACTTTCTAATCTGAAACTCTATCATCTCACGTTAGTTATTGGGGTGTTGAATTCTATACACAATTTTGTAAGTGCGATATTTGTTGCCTGATGTCTGAATCTGTTGGCAGTATCTACATGAAGATGGCTACACAACCAATGGTATCGTCGGTTGCACCCAACCAAGGCGTGTTGCAGCAATGAGTGTTGCCAAAAGAGTCAGTGAAGAGATGGAAACTGAACTTGGTGACAAAGTGGGCTATGCTATTCGTTTTGAAGATGTGACCGGGCCAAACACTGTTATTAAGGTTATTATATGTTTCTTTGTCCAACTTGCCTGAACTATTTGGAATATGTTTTACATCCTATGTTATTCCTTCAGATTAAATAAAGAATTTCTGAAACTTTCTTCCACTTGATTTTTCTCCTTCCAAGGATTTTGCTTGATAGAATGTTGCTTCTTTTAGTCTTAGCATCTCTTCAGTATGGAAACATGTTGCCATCAGTAGAGGATCTAAGGCAAGTCATATGGGTGCAAGTTCACCCATTAATCAATTAGTTAGTCTAGTGGATAAGGTTTGTAACTTAATGATTGTGGGTTCGAGTCCCACAACAAGCATTTTTTTTTTCACAATTCACACTTAGAAGCTTTATAGTACAATTTGTGCACCCACTTAAAAAACGTCCTGGGTCCGCCACTGGTTGTCATGAGTTCTATCTAACTCTTCAGATAAACTTGATGACAGCTTATTTTTGTTTCTTTGCAGTACATGACAGATGGTGTGCTTCTTCGTGAGACATTGAAAGATTCTGATCTAGACAAATATCGGTAAGTGCTTAAATATTGTGTACGTTTATTCATATGGATCAAGTGCTACTGTCTGATCAGATCTATTTAACATTGACCGTTAATTTTGCAGTGTGATTGTAATGGATGAAGCCCACGAAAGATCATTAAGTACAGATGTCCTCTTTGGCATCCTCAAGAAAGTCGTAGCTCGGCGACTTGATTTCAAGCTGATTGTCACGTCTGCCACTTTGAATGCACAAAAATTCTCAGATTTCTTTGGAAGGTATCTATTCTCGTCATATTATAGGCTGTGCCTTTGTAGCCTCCATATTTGCTCTTTGTATAGTGGATTTATAATTTTTTTTTTTTTTTGCAGTGTCCCAATATTTCACATTCCTGGAAGAACATTTCCTGTGCAAACTTTATATAGTAAAACCCCATGTGAAGATTATGTTGAAGCTGCCGTGAAACAGGCGATGACAATACACATAACTAGTGCTCCAGGTGACATACTTATCTTCATGACCGGTCAAGATGAGATCGAGGCATCCTGTTACGCCCTCTCCGAACGGATGGAGCAGCTTGTTTCTTCCACAAGGCAAACTGTCTCTAAGCTCTTGATTCTCCCCATATACTCCCAACTACCAGCAGATTTGCAAGCAAAAATATTCCAGAAAGCTGAAGACGGGGCCCGCAAGTGCATTGTCGCCACCAACATTGCCGAGACATCTTTGACCGTTGATGGGATATATTACGTCATCGACACGGGTTACAGTAAAATGAAGGTATACAACCCGCGAATGGGTATGGATGCCCTACAAGTGTTTCCCGTCAGCCGTGCTGCAGCTGACCAGCGGGCAGGGAGAGCAGGTAGAACGGGTCCCGGAACTTGCTATCGACTATATACAGAAAGTGCTTACCAAAACGAAATGCTTCCCAGCCCCGTACCAGAAATTCAAAGAACCAATTTAGGTAATGTGGTTCTTTTACTAAAGTCTCTGAAAGTCGAAAACTTGTTGGACTTTGACTTCATGGACCCACCCCCTCAAGATAACATTCTCAATTCCATGTACCAATTGTGGGTATTGGGTGCACTTAACAATGTGGGCAGCTTAACTGACCTCGGATGGAAAATGGTCGAATTCCCACTGGACCCACCTCTAGCAAAGATGCTCTTGATCGGTGAACAACTAGAATGCTTAAACGAAGTTCTAACAATCGTGTCTATGCTTTCCGTGCCATCAGTATTTTTTAGACCCAAAGATCGGGCTGAAGAAAGTGATGCTGCAAGAGAAAAATTCTTTGTACCCGAGTCGGACCATTTAACTTTACTTAATGTCTACCAACAATGGAAAGCTAACCAATACCGAGGAGATTGGTGTAACGACCATTTTCTCCAAGTGAAAGGTTTGCGAAAGGCTCGAGAAGTAAGATCCCAACTACTGGACATTCTTAAAACTCTCAAAATCCCACTCACCTCATGTGGGCCCGATTGGGACATTGTCCGAAAAGCTATTTGTTCAGCATATTTTCACAATGCTGCAAGACTTAAGGGGGTTGGAGAATACGTAAACTGCAGAAACGGGATGCCATGTCACTTACACCCGAGTAGTGCTTTATATGGATTGGGTTACACACCAGATTACGTGGTTTATCACGAGCTAATACTGACCACAAAGGAGTATATGCAATGTGCTACATCCGTGGAGCCCCAGTGGTTGGCCGAGTTGGGACCCATGTTTTTCTCGGTGAAAGATTCTGATACGTCAATGTTGGAGCACAAGAAGAGGCAGAAAGAAGAGAAATCGGCTATGGAACAGGAAATGGAAGATTTAAGGAAATTTCAAGCCGAAACGGAGAGAAGGAACAAGGAGAAGGAGAAGGCAAAGAGAGCTAAGCAACAGCAACAAGTTTCTACACCTGGGATGAAACAGGGGTCTTCTACTTACTTGAGACCTAAAAGGTTTGGCTTGTGAAAATCTCATCTTGTTGTAACTTATATTTATACAATTCCAAATTTTTGTTTAGTAGCAAAACCATTCCATGTATTATTTTCCGACTTTTTTTTTGCCATTACTACGAATGAACTTTGAGCAATAATTTTAGCTTCATTTAATTATACAAATAAAATCTAAATCCTGTTATTATTGATATTGATACACCGTCAACAATTCTATCAATAACAAGTACTCTCTCCGTCCCACTTCAAAGAGCTCACTTTCCTTTTTAGGACGTCCCACTTTTACTTTAAAGAGCCCATTCCATAAATGGAAATATTTAAACAGTGTTTCAGACATTTATACCCACGTAACGTAATGTTTATATATTTACAAAAAAATCATTCATTATATCCTTATAATGTTAACATGTTTACAAAAAAATCATTCATTAACTTACTATTCTTCCCACTCATTCTCTCTCTTATTAAATGTTTTTAACTTTTATATTCTCTCTCTTCTAATCTTTTACCCACTTTCAATTATTTATTCATTTTTAAAAAAAAATCTTAAAAACCGTGATATATTTCCATGGGCTCTTTGAAGTCGGACGGAAGGAGTATTAGATTTTCATTGAGATAATTAAATCAATCTAAAATTATTACTCTCAAAGTTAGTAATATCTGCATACATACACGAACACAATATACAGAAGGAATGGCAAGTGGCCACAAAGCACAAGGCTCCCTTCATATTAATCTTATTATTCCTGGAAGTAGATAGCTTGTTTCTATAGCAAACCTGTAATTTACTAGTCGCAGTGGGAACATATTTAGCTTGTTCTCCCAAAGCTCGTACTTAGATAAACATAATATATACTCGAACATAAAAAAAACATCACACTCGAAAACTTGAAAAAGTATACGAAGAAAATTCGACCATAATCATCAAGCTGAAATGAAAGTCGTACGAGTCTTAAACCCCACGGGATAACAAGCGATAACATAAATTGTGATCTTATTCTTGAACCTTTTTAACACAATAGCCCTTTCTTCACCCCAATGAAAAATCGATAGTACAATCTTCTTAATCGGCTTCTTGAAATCACCGATTGATTTGTTGCCTACTTCTTCCCTCTTCTCGGCTTTGTTTTCTTCTTCTCGCTCATAATCATCTTCCGGACCCCAATGGAGCGGATAGCTCCTCAAGAAAACTCTCCGGTTGTTGTAGTCTTCGTCGCGAAAGCTTCTTGTTCTTACACCATCTACTTCCTGCAATCCATAGGGATCCATTTGTGAAGTGTGTGTGTGTGTGTATTTGTGATTGTTGTGCAGGCTAGCTACATTACTTATACAATACTAAAGTTGTTAATATTTGGGAGGTGTGTGTAAGTGTGTGCATACAAAGAAAAAATTGGCCTAATAGACACCTTTTGAACCATCTTGATAGTGAAGTTTTCTTTGTTTTCCTCCTTCCTACTTCTTTCTTAGTATCTATGTAGTTTTCTTGTTTTTTCCTATGCTTAATATTTTCTACAATATTCTATTGTACCATGCCTTGAATGGTAAACAGAGAGTAATATTTTACTGCAATACAGTCGAATAAAACTGTTTTGAGATATTATCTCACATTCATTGGATTGACAAACTTTGTCATTAATATATAATGATCCTGAGCCACTCCCTCTAGTACTAATTAATTTTAATGTGGAACCTCAAACTTTAAGATGATATCAGAACAGGTTCTTTACACGTGCAGGTTCAACGGCCCACGATGTTACTCCGCGCCACCCGATTGATAAGTCCACGTTGTAAGTTTTGGCAAAGCCCGCTACACGTGAAGGGACGTGTTAGAGATATTATCTCACATTGAAAATTAACAAACCTTGCCTATAATATATAAAGATCCTGGACCACTCTCCTTAGTACCAATTGGTGATATTATTCAAATTTATCCTTGGTAATGATGTAGATTATTTTTGGATTATGTAATCGCATAGACAAGTAAATTCAAAGTCAATTTTTTTTTTTTCTATTATTACATTTTTGTCTCAATATAATTTTAAAAATATTTTTCAAAAACATTAAAATGGAAATATACATAAATATCTTTACTATTACCCTTGAATATAATAATGTGTAAAATTTATCCTTAACTCCAAGAAAAAATTAAGATGTACTCCATCCCTCCCACTTCAAGTTCAAGAGTCCTATTTTCCCTTTTGATTCATTCCAGACTAAGAGTTTCATTCCATAAATGACAAATTTTGAACAGTGTTTCGGACATTTATAACCTTATAATGTAAATATATTTACAAAAAACCTATTCATTATACCTTTATTATAATGTTAACATATTTACAAAAAAATCAATCAAAAAAAAGGTTTTATCATAAATGTTTTAACTTTTACATTCTCTCTTCTCTAATCTTCTACCCACTTGCTATTATTTATTCATTATTTAAAAAATTTCTTAAGAAGTGTGAAATACTACCCTATTACCCTTGAAGTCGGACGGAGGGAGTATTAAATTGTAAATACCAATAATATACTCCCTCCGACCCACAATAATATATAAACTTTCCATTTTGGGCATTCCACAATAATACTCCCTCCGTCCCCCGTCATTGTGAACCATTTTTTCGGGCACAATAATTAAGAAATATTATTAAGATAATGAAAATGTGTGGTAGGAAATGAAGAGAGAGAATGAGTGGAGTTAATAGTAGGTTGGTTGAATAAATTGTATGGTGAAAAATGAAGAGAGAGAATGAGTGGGTGGGGTAGGGTGAATATAAAATAATAAATTTGTTTCCATTTTGAGTAGTATGCATTCACGAGGGACGGATCAAAATGAAAATAAGTTTGCATTCACGTGGGACGGAGGGAGTATATACTTTCCCAAAATGGAAATGAATCTTTACTATTCCCTCCACTCATTCTCTCTCCTACATTATTTTAATACTCACATCACCATTATAATTTACTATTCTCTTCACTCATTCTCTCTCCTATTTTATTTTCACACTTACAACACTTTCAATATAATAATTTCTCCTTAATTCTCGTGTATTTCCAAAAGTCTATATAAAGATGGGATGGAGGGAGTATATTTTTCATTAATTGTTTGTAATTACAAGACAAGCGTGGGCACATATATAAGAAAGCATCTCTCTTGGCATGACAAAAAGGCCATCTCGAAAACATCCCTTGTAGTAATAAAAATTACTTCTTGTACCTTTCGAGACAAGTCCAATTCTAATAAAGGAAAATAATATAAAAGGAGAGATAAAAAGAACAAAAGATGATGGATTTTTCTAAAGTGACATTTTTTTATAGACAAAAACTTACGTGAGACCGTTTCACAGTGTAATTGAGTTATATTTTCTCTTTGAAATTGTTATATTTTAAAAATGTAACACTTTTTTGAACAGAAGTTAAAAGCGGCCCAGGCGAATCTTGAAGCGACGGGGCCAGGCTAAGCGACTTAGGCGAAGCTTAGTCGGGATTAGTCGGGACCTAGGCGGGACTTAAAACTAGGCGTTGAAGAAGGGCCTAGCGCCTAGGCGGGGCCTAGGCGCCCTTAGGCGAAATCTTTTAGAACACTGCTTTTGAAAGTGATACATGTTTAAAATATAACAATTTTAAAGGAAAAACGTAACTTCGTCGTATCGTGAGACAATATCACATGAGACCGCCTCTTTTTTATATAATTTTTTTTTAAAAAATAATAGTATCGCCTATGTTTTAATATAAATATTTGTTTTATTTTTTTATTAAAAAATTAAGAAATACTAATATTTATTTTGGTAAGTATAAATAACAAAGAAAGAGGATAAATAGTTGGTTTAATTCCTTATGGCCCCCTCAACTCAAATCAAAAGCTATAAAAACCCACATACACTTGCTTTCCCAATCAAAATTCCTTATAAACCCAACACTTCTTTGATCCACTCTTATACCTTAGGTATGAAGCGGACTCTGGTTAATAATATCTAAATTTTTCTAGCCTTTGTATCTTTTTTTCTAATCTTATACCATAAGTATATGATCAGATTGGTTAAATAAATATGAGATTTTTATTTGTTTTTGAAGAAACTGTGAAAAATTGTAAAAATAAAATCATACATAAGGTATAAGCGCAATTCTAGTCTTATAACTTAGATATAGAAGCAAATTGATAAGAGCACAAATTTAAATGAAATTTTCAATATATCGTGTTTTTTATGAGTTTACGATCTAACTTAGATATAGAAGCAAATTGATAAGACCACAGGTTTAAATGAAATTTTCGATATATCGTGATTTTTTTTCGGAATTTACGAGATCCGACTAAAAACCCTAGAATCCGAAACCCTAAATAATAGTTTGCGTGATGAGGGTGGGTATGTAAATCCAAATCAACTTTATGTTAATGGCCGTCATTATTTTAGACTAGTGCCACGGCAAAGGCACGTTGATAGCTTTATGTATCCCAAACGTTATCGGAACGGCAATTTCTAAATGATCACGCATCAAATTAATTGGGATTTTTTTTCTTTCTTTTTTTTCCTTTTAAGGTGACATTTGATTTTTTTAATTGTTAAGTGCTGAAATCTGATTTCATATTTGAATTTGATTGAATTGATAATAGGTAGAGTATGAATACTGATTTCTGAATTACTCAAACTGTTTGAATATTCATCTGAATTTGCATCTGAAATTAATGTTACGATATTTAATGGAGTAGAGAGATGAGATAAATGGTTATGATCTAGTGTTTGAGTTGGTTATTTTTAAAATTACGAGTTTATGGAAGAGATATATACTCCCTCCGTCCCACCCGACTTAGGATTCTCTCTCCTGGCACGGAGATTAAGAAATACTATTATAATAAGAGGAGAGAGAATGAGCGGAGGAGGTATTGTGAGTATGAAAAGTAAAATAGGAGAGAGAATGAGTGAGAGGAATAGTAAGTGGATTGTTGTTGTGAGTATGACAAGTGGGTCCCATTAAATATAAAAATAATATAAACTTGCCATTTTGGGATGTCTTAAATCGAATGGGACGCCCAAAATGGCAAATTGTCCTAAGTTGGGTGGTACGGAGGGAGTATATATGAAAAAAAATCAATTAAGAGGCAAATAAGTGATACTTTTACATCTAAAAATTAAGTGAAAAATAAGAGGCATTATCTGAATGAAGAAAAAAAAAACAGTCTGAATTGTATTATGTCTAACGAACCCACACATTCAGCTCTAAATAAATAAGAGATGGAAATGAAAAATAAATGAGGCCTAAATCAATCACGGAGTTTGAACTTTCAATGTCCAGAAATTGGGGTTTTTTACCAGTCCAGTGGATTTTATTGTCTATTGGGCTTTTTTCCTTTTGGGTCCGATACATAAGAAAGCTCACCCTTGGGCTTTTATCAGTCCAGTAGTTTTTTTGGTCCATTGGGCTGATTTCCTTTTCTATCTTTCATTTTTATATCGAACAAAATGCTAGCGGCAGAGCTGTCAATTTGAATCAATAAAATAGGATGAGATTGGACGAACTATGAAATCCGCTTTGTCCCTCATCTAATGAGATGTTTTAAATAGGCTCGCTTTTATACGGGATTAGAATATAATATCTCATTCCGTCCTGTGTGGAGAATGGTTCCAAATTGACGGCTATATATAGCTAGGGATACAAAATAAAGTCACAAAATTTAAAAAAGTTAGTGATATTTTATTGTTTATATCGATTGAAAATCAATGATACTTACCTTACATGTCAATTGTCATGACAACTATCCAATATCAACATAAAGATTCAGAGCAGAGAAAATAATGAGCAAATGGTCCACACTGACTCAACCAGAAAATGGACATTCCATTACTTTGCTTTCAAGTCCCCCAAACCTACTCTCCCTAACTCTCTCTCTCTCTCTCCATCTCCTTCCTCTGTTTTTTACTCTGTTTCTTATGTAAAAACAATGGTGATCACATAAAAAAAAAAAAAAGACACAAACATGGGTTCTTGTATTTCATTACATAAAACCTTAAACTCATCAACTAAACCTCGACAATGGGTCGGTTCCGAAACTGCCAAAAAGATCCTGATTCCGACGCCTGCGAGCCTAAATCATCAACATTCTATCCAGCAGTTCATGTCTGATGAAGGCAATTCAACAACTTTTCAAGTCCAGTGTATGAATTTTCACTCCTGTTCAGAATTTTCTTTTTTCTGCCAGGCATTTACCTTAGTTAACATCTACGAGACCAAATCTCCTGTACCACTTTTGTATATCACATTGTGTACCACAAGTGATCCAACGGATATGCATCATCCATGACATCATGATGATGCCGACCCTAATACCTCATATCCATTGAATCACCTGCGGTACACAAATGTGATACAGAAAAGTGGTACAGGAGATCTGGTCTCAACATCTAATATATGCAGTAGTTTAAATGCAGCATATTTAGTTGAAAATCTAGCAATGAAGTTGGAGCTCATTTAGGGTATCTCATCATTACAAAAAGTAGATTTGTTGATCTACTGCAGCGTTTAGCTAAGATTCGATCAAGTCCGTCTCTTTTTGTGGGTCCCAACGGCAAATTTCACATCCTAAATAATATCTACCTCCCAATTCAAAAAGAAAGTCAAATCTTGACTAAACGCGAAGCATATAGCAGCAAATCTTACGCTGTAGCAGTTCTATGTCCCCTACCAACCAATACAACATTTACCAAACAAATGAAGTGCGCTTTTTCATTCTATGCAGCTAAAAAAGACGAAGACGTGTTTTTTGATTCTCAAGTCTGCCTAGACTCCGACTGCGAAGATTTCTTCAGTGTCGACGGTGGTAAGATAGAACAACCTTGTTGAGTTGTTTCCTAACATTGTTCTTAATTTCCTCCAAAAAATGACCTTATCGTTCGTTTTAACACAGATTTTATCTCTTCTCGAGGCCACGACAGTCCTATCCACCAAAGTAGTTTCATAGAAGTTCATCTTGATTGTATCACAGCCGTTGATAAATCGCCTGATCCTACAATACAAAGCTCTCCTATAGATGCACAAAAGAAACTATCAGAGTTCCTTCACGAAAACTTACTAAAAGTGGAGAAAGTCAATGGAAACCTTCAAGAAACTACATTGATCACCGGAATTCTAAAACCGGAGTCTGACAGATTGACTAGGTCAATCTCGTGTTGCCTCCCGAGATTGCCTCGGAGTTTAAGCTTCAGTGAAAGGAAAAAGGGCAATGGCCGGAGAAACTAAGGCAGCTGCTAGCTCTTTTCTGAAAATACGCGAAGCTTCCATTTTTAAGAAACCATTTCATTGTACTTGGTACTAACATGTACTGTATTTATCAGTTAGATTGCAGCATTTGAGAAAGATCAAATAGACTATGATTGTTTTGTTGGTAGTTCGACTAGAAAGACGTCCCCTTTGTGTGTTATAAGTTCTGATGAGTATCTATAGATACTAGCAAGTAATGTACAAGTTATTCTGCGTAATGTACAAGTTGATGTTGCTTGATATGTTCAAGGGAATCAATAGACACATACTCCCTCCGTCCCTAAATGTTTGTCCCATTTGACTTTTCAAACATTTTAATTTAGTGATTTTGAAGCTTTAATTTTGGTTTTTTTTTACGAACGCTTTGAAAATTATTGATAATATACACCGCCGTTATGTAATACTCCGTCCCTAAATGTTACAAGTTTTGAAAATCTAGTGATTTTGAAGCTTTAATTTTGAAAATGAGACTAACTTTTTGGGACAAAGAAAAAGGGGAAATGGGACAAACATTTAGGGATGGAGGTAATATAAAACTAGCCTCTCTGGATCATGGCATATTTCTAGTGGATCTGGGCATGTACTGTATTGTATATTGTATTGCTTGCACGAGTAACCGACCTTGATGCTACCACAGAAAATGGGTTGCACAGGGTTTGAACTGTGAATACTCCGACGTCTTCTTCGTTTGTCTCCTGCTCCGACGTCTTCTTCGTTTGTCTCCTGCACATACACAGTACGTAAACTAGGCCGGAGACATCTCCGACATGAAAATAAATACAAGGTTTAGATAACAAGAAGAACAATGGAAACTTGACCAGAAATCTGCAGAATTGTATTTAGAGAGATTACCAAATCCCATTTTTCATGTTGTTTATACTCCCTCCGTCCCAGACCAAGGGTATATGGGGGGGATTTCACGCTTCTTAATTTTTTTTTAAAAAATGAATAAAAGTTAAATGTGAGATAGGGAATAGTAATTAAATGTGTGGTAGGAAATATGAGAGATAATGTAAAAGTTAAATGTGTGGTAGGGAATAGGAGAGAGAATGTAAAAGTTAAAAATATTTAATAGGAGAGAGAATGAGTGGGAGGAATAGTAGTTAAATGTGTGGTAGGAAATAGGAGAGAGAATGTATAAGGATATAATGAATGGTTTTTTTGTAAATATATGAAGATGATAAGGGTATTAATATATTCAAAAACTTGCCTTTTTTGGAAATGAACTCTTGGTCTGGGACGTCCCAAAAGAGAAAGATGAACCCTTGGTCTGGGACGGAGGGAGTACTTTGTATATACTCCTTTAGGTCATGTGCAAGTCACATGCTCTTGGACACGTGTCGATCATCCATTGGGTATGCATGGGCACCCCTAAGCAAGTGAAGACGCCAACTTTTTACCTGACATATTGCTCATCATCACAAATAGATTTCGTGGTCCCCAAACATAACGACTTTAACATCTTCTGAACTGTAGCTTCTAATCCATATGTCGCCTACTAGCGGCAACCACGATAAGGCGACAACCCTAGTTATCGTGGATATGAACATATTGATGCGGGATGTTTGCCTTGAGAATATACCATTTTCGTACAATGATGGGTTTTAATGGGTTTCTCGCCGGGCATTGTTTCCCGCCAATACACTTAAAGAAGTCGCCAATCGCCTTTATCTAACTTGGGCCCGTTATCATTATCTAAAGAAGTCGCCAATCGCCAATCGCCTTTAGTCTTATAGAAGACTATGATGAGCGTTAGAGTTCGATTATTTTTCTCGCTTTTTGATGCGGGAGTTGGGACGTCGCGCCTATGGTTCGATCTATTTTCTCGCCTCTTTAACGTGAGACATCCACTGTGGATATAACTAACCTATCCATCATCTTTGGGCCTCTAAATAGTTGCCGAATAAATAGATATTAGTGGCCCATCTATGTTCTTTGGGGCTTACATATATTTGGCCCAACAACAACTTCCACTGTCAGTGCATTTGTCCCCTCGCCGTTGTTCCGTCGTTGACATCTCACTTCCTGCTGAATGTGTATGGTAAAATCAGCCTGAAAATGACCGGAACCAGCCGGAAAATCGCTCGAACCAGAGCCAGATCGGAGAACGACGCCGAAGACGAACGCACCAATGTTCGTAACTCAAAACCAGCTCAAAGGCCGCGAAAGCTTAAAGATAGAAACAGCAATTTCATTCGAATTGTTGATTTCAATCTCAAATTTCTGCTAGGGTTCGGCGTTGTATCATTCTCGATCGCCTTGCTCTTCATTTATTATATTGTTAATCCTGCCGAAGATGTTCAATTACTGCCCCGAGTCATCACTCCTTTTCCCGCGCCAAAGATCATGGACCTTCCAATGGTGAGATTCTCCCTCTAAATTTATATGTGATGGGTGTGAGAGAACGACAATTTGCGTTTTTTGTGTGTGCATTTTCTGAATTGGATGAATTGATTGTTTGCAGTTTCAAGGTGAGCACAAGGAGAGCTTGTATTGGGGAACTTATCGGCCTCAGGTTTATCTCGGTATTCGTGCTAGGTATCTATCTGGTTTTAGTTGAATATTTTATTTCGTAATTAGGATTGTAAATTGATTTGTTGCATTATAATTTTGGTGCTACTTGCGATCAGAAATTATGTTCACATATTTTTCTGGCCATTAGTTACAAATAGTTTTAGATGGTTTAAGATTGCACAGTTTAAAGATTTTGAATAAGATCATATGTCATATCTGCCCGTATTTGATTACCATTATCTTGTTTGTTTCTAGGATTGATGATGTAACTAGACATGATCATACAACTATTTGTTTGCTCTGAAACAAGTCTAGAGTTAAGAAATATTTCTTTTGGGCACTATTTTATACTGTGGTCATGAACTAATTTTTTCCATTAGTTTGATATGCTCTCTTCTTCCTCAAAATTATTGACTAGAAGAATCTTTCATTATATCATCTAGGACCATGCATGAAATCACACCTTATCAGCAAGTATTGTGTTTCATATCGGAAGAATAAAAATTTGAGAGCATAAATGGATAACAGGAACATATCAAAGAATAAGAATTTGAGAGCATAAATTGTAGTTATAAATTTTCTGAAGAAAGTTATCATTTCAGTAGGAAACGTAGAGTTTATGTACACATCTAATTACTACTTTCTCATCTATATGTGAGAAAACATTCGAGAGCTTAAGATGTTAAGGAAAACTAAAACTTAGTTTTACGAATATCACATGCATGTCATGTTACTTTTAGAAGTATATACATAGATGTGTGTTTGTGTGTATGTATATATATGTGAAATCACTGGAGAAGAAATAAAGAGTGACTTCATCTCAAAAAAATAATATTGAAACTTGAGAAACTACATAACCATATTTGCAATAGTAAAAAAGGTGACATATTTTCCATTTTTTTTGCTTTGCATTATTTTTTTCTTTTTTCCTGATTGCAGCCAATACATTGAAAGATGTGGAGCTGTACAGCCTTCTCGTCTTCACTAATAATAGCACGTTTTGTCAAATTTTGTTCATGAAGAATGTTCAAAGTTATATGGACATAATAAAAGGAAAATCATGCCTATTCCTGCCTTTTTTTTCCAAATAATAATAATAAAGAAAAAAGAAAGAGACCAATTGTTCCTTCCAGCAAAAACCGGCTCCTGCTTAATTATGATATCTAAGTTTATGCCGCTTTCTGTGGTAAACTGCAGGGGCGGATCTTAGTGAGGGGTGGGTGGGGCTCAAGCCCACCCCAGATTTTTAGAAAAAAAAAAAATTTTTTTTTTTTTTATTATACCCACACTAAAGTTGTGTCCACCTGTTCAACCCAAGAAGTTGTTTCTTTATGAAAGCTACTTCTCCACGCTACTACTTCCTCTCTCTCTCTCTCTCTCTCTCTCTCTCTCTCTCTCTCTCTCTCTCTCTCTCTCTCTCTCTCTCACACACACACACACTTAATTTGGAACCTTAATGGTGGTGTTGTGGAGTTCAGTATGTGTCCGATTTTAATTTTTCATTTTGATCTCGACAATTTATATTTAAAAGATTTCACTAAAAAAATTAGAAATTTAGTTTTGTTCTTTCATCTCGTCCTTTAAATTTACCATGCATAGTCCGATTTATTCGGACAATAGTGTCTAAAATCCATGGTTCTGTAATCTAGGAGGTACATAATTTTCAGATTCATCAACTGCTCATATAATGTTTTAATTTGTAGAGTGATGATTTCTTATTTGGGGAAAAATGTAGATTTTGAATTTATACGAACAAAATCCTAACCTTCCTAACCCCCGTCTGCTTAGATTATTTTAGTCGCACTAAAGTTGTATTGCATGTGAAAAAAATAGGCAAAAAATTTTTCGGGGGCGCTGCCCCCAAACCCCCGTCTGATCAAGCCCACCCGGTTTGGAAATCCTGAATCCGCCCCTGGTAAACTGTTATCCAAAATTTGCTTGTGGGGTTTCTTATGTACACGTTTATATATGCATGGATATGATATGCATTCATAATTGGCAGGGTTCCAGAGTCTTTGCTTGCTGGGTTGATGTGGCTTGGTGTAAAGGATGGAAGATACCATATGCGACATGTGTGCCAAGATTCTGACGAACTCAGAAAATACGGATGGGTAAGTCATAATGGACGGGACTATGGACACCAAGTCCTAAACGACCATGGCATGACCTTGAAGACAAGTTTTTTGAAATCCCAAGGGGCTGGTAGTGGTTTTGGAGGAGACTGGGCAGTACGACTTGATGTGCAAACAGAGAAGTAAGTATCCTCTATAATTCATTTAGTGCTTATTAAAATTCGACAGAAGCTCCTGAGCTTGGATTTGGGAAACATTCTCAGTGGTCTTGTAAAAACTGTACTCTAAATTGAATTTCCTTTTGCGAAAAATTAAAGATAAGCTGTGCAGCGGGTTGAAAAGTATTACTCGTGACAAATTATTGACATCCAGGATTATTTCAAATAATTATCTACTCGCAAACAAGGATCATGAGAGTATAAATGCTGCATCAAACACTATCTTTTGGGTACCTGGGTCTTTAAACACGACATAAGGATTCTCACCAGTTATTGTGTTTAGTTTCGCTTATTTGTTCATATCAGAAGAATTTGTCCCACTATAACTTCACAGTGTTTAACTTTACATTCTTTATCAGAATGGGCAAATTCTCAATTCTGGTTACTCTTTGATGAGTGATCAACAATTTTGGAAGTCTGTTTGATGATTTGTGCTATTCACCAAACTTGATAACCATTGCTTAATGTGAAACTGATTCACCTTTGTGATCACGCTTTAATGTCAGATCTACGCTGGATGATGAAATGCTGGAAAGTGCACATATTTTCTTTTATGTGGCTGATGAGGGTGGAAATGCTCTAAGCTTGAGTAAATCTGTTACAGATAATAGTGAGAGCTCTGTCCTGGCATTTGGATCGCGAGAAGATGTGGGAGGTTGGGAGATGCATTTGAAGTCGAAGGTATGTCATAGAAGAAACCAGAATCATTTGCTGAAAGACATCTTGAAATCTGTTACGCTGCTATAGGTGTACACCTTTCGGTTTACTCTCATCAACTTCAACATGGAGCCTTACTTTCTTCCATGTTTCTCATTTTAGAGTAGCACTTTCTCTGAATATGACATGGCTTTTGTTAACAGTCTACCAACCCTAGCCACCTCAGACGCAGGACATCTGTAGATGGCCTTCTAGGCTTAAACGCTATCTTACACCATTGATTAATTAGGAAGGAGCAGATTCAAATTGGCAGCTGATAGCTCACCAAGTCCTTAGCATCAAAGACATTAAGGTTAGGGTGCAGTCACGTGTCACATCTAACTAGGAGTAACCAGGATATCTCTTAAAAGCTCGCTGCGTCCCAAAAATGGACTTAGGGCAAGAGTAGAAATAATTTATTAGTTCTGGTTATAGGTTCTAGTAATTAAAGATCTCACATTAGTAAGCTGCTTTAACTTGAGAACTTTTAATGGTTTTCTTGCAGCAAGTATATTGTATTTCCAGCTTCTGGAAGACGGCCACTATGACAGAATCACTGCCACAATGATATGTCGTTTGTGGTCCTCAGTTTATCTGAGATTTGATGGAAGATGGGGGCAATCTTTGCAGTTGAAAGTTATTCCCACATTTACTCGTTTGATACTTAACCCAACTAGAAATTCGGAAATCAATTAGAACGTCTCTGTTTACTCTAAACCTCAATCATGGTTAATCTCTCTATTTTATTTTATTCCCTTTAAGGATACATTGCCTTGCATAAACATTTTAAATGTATTACCTGTGTCAACATGGCCAACGGGCAGGGGCGGATCCAGGGGGGGCAGGTGGGGGCACTCGCCCCCCCACCGAGCGGAAATGCGGTGGAATTTTTTTTTTTTTTTTTGCCCCCACCATATTTTTGTTATATATGTATATATATAATTAACTTCAAGATTAACACCAAGGTGAGTGGTGTGGTTCGTCGGTAGAAGGGGTGAAGTTAAAGCCTTTGGTGTTTCCTTTCAAATCCATGTTCGAACCCTGCTACCTACATTTTCAATTAATTTTGTCTTCCATCTTTGCTATTCTTTCTCTTAACAGTTTTGTTTTTCTCTTTCTCCTAATTTCCTCACATTTTTTCAATCTTAATTAATTCGTTAGGCTTTTCCCATTTTTTTTGTTTTTGGTCTTTCTTCCTATAATCCCAAGTTTAATTAGCAAATTTGAATTTCTTTTTTGTACGAGTAATATATTTTAATAAATTGTTTTGCGTTAAATACTTCAACATTATTTCAATCGTTCTTTGAATTATTTACTTTTATCATTTTTGTTAACTAAAATACATTGTATTTCATGGATCCGACCCATTTTTTACTTGTCCGACCCGAAAAATTTTTTTCGGGGGCGCTGCCCCCGAACCCCCGTGTAATCTTGCCCCCCCCTCGGCCAATTCCTGGCTCCGCCCCTGCCAACGGGGACATGAGCATGGTATGTATGCTATACTCTTCAAGGTGTAAATAACTAGCTGTTAAACTGTCAGTTACACTTTAACAGACTCCCATGACTTTGAATATATTTTACTGAACCCCATGTCATACCATCATACCCATAATGTCAAATTATAATATAGCACTTGGCGTATACAATATTAAACCGTTCCAAATTTGAGCACCCTATTTTTGTAGATCCTTTTGAGCCAAGTCCAAATATCCTACAATTTATGCATATCACCGACATCTAGACAAGTACAGCCACAAAACCTACACCCTACTATGTTTGGCTTTGGCTGTAGTTGATTAGGA